>VZRL01002167.1:7107-60011 GCA_013397895.1 Origma solitaria
GGGGGGCGGCGGGGGGGGCCGCCCCGCCACACATGGGAAATAGACCCGTTACTTCAACTATTGTCTGCCGTGGTGACTGTGGCTGCACATGACTGACCGCTGAACTGAGCGCCTTTGTGTCACACTCAGCTCTGCCAAAAATTTATGAAGATATGCAGCGACATTTTCAACTTTATAACTTAAGAAGCAAAGGAAGTAATGGCTCTGTAAGTGTGGGAACTTCGCTGCTGCAAAACCTTCAGGAGGACATTCCCCAGTGGTGATGACATCTTGTGAGGTGACCTTTACTGATGCCTGAGTGCAAACTGCACATCCTTCACTGCCAGCAGTGGGACCTTGGAGTTTTGTCCTCCTGTCACCTCCCTGGGCACGGGCTGACTTGCCTGCACTTTGAAACAGTTTTTAAAACACAAAGATATGGGAAGGTCAGTTTGCATCACAATGGACTGAAATGATCCTGGGACAATGGATCCCACCTGGGTGGTGGCGCCAGGTCCTTCAGGGTGCTGGAGCTTGTGCCTCACTGACCCATGTTTTTCTCAGAGGTTTTTCAGCTCAGCTGGAGCAGAGAGGTGATTTGAAACCTAAAATACCAAATGGGACTGGAAATTCCCGTGACCTGCGCAGCAGGACTGTGTGCAGCTCCCAGCAGCATCCTGCTGAGCAAATGGAGAAGGGTCCCAGTCACCGATTCATTTTCCCAGAGGGAAACTGATGATAGATGTGATACAGTCCCGAAATCCTCTGTAGCCCACCAATGAGGCTGTTAAAGATCCACAATATTTTTCAGAGCATCTATATTTTTTATTTTCTGCCTGATGAGCTGGGATTTGTCAGTGGAGTTCTTTCCAGGGCTTTTGGAGCAGCCCCATCTCCACTACCCTTCCACTGTGGTTGGTTGCCAGTCACAGCCCCAAGCTCAGCCTCCCTCTGTGTGGCAGTCAGACATGGGCTCACACCAGGCCAGGACCCCCTGGGTGTTGAGCTCCTGAAATTTTCCTGCTCTGCTGTAATTACTGCTGGAGGTTTGGGGTAGAGGTGCCCAGATTGGAGATTGCTTTTAGAAGGTGACCTTTCAGATTTAAAAAGCTTTGGTGCATGTGCTGCTAGGGTTGTTAATGAGGTTTTCTCTTAGAGCAAGAACTTGTGCTTGGTCATAAACAAAATTTTAAAATAATAAACAAAATATTTGAAGCAGAAGTTTTTGAAGGATATATCAGTTCTTCAACAGGATGGCAATTATGGTTTATTTTGGACTCTTTGAGAATAAACATCCACTGAAGAGCTTTTGTCTGCCCAGGAGTTGGCACAATAGAAGGAAATGGAAGTTTAAGAAGTGTGTGTTCAACGGCTGGAGATTGAGGAGGCAAAGTGAATACCCTAAACATGCATGAGGGAAATCTGAAACTCATCTCTGCTTGGATGGCAGTGGCTTCTCCCTCAGCTGTCCTGGGCTCTTCGTCCTGTAAAATCAACCTCTTCCTTTCATTCCTCTTCTTATCTATGGGCTCAGACTCTAGGAGGCCACCGAATGCAGATCCAGCCCTGGAACTTTCACCTCAGTTTCTCCTCCTGGAGCTCCAGCAGTGGAGGGGTCAAAGGTCTAGGCTTCTTACGGGAAATCAGTGTAATTTCCTGAAATAACAGAACAAAAGGAAGTCTCTTGAAGATTCAGAGAGCTGCATTCTCACGTGCAATTTTAGAGATCTTATCACATCATGTCAAAAATGTTTCCTCACTATTTTATGATGTCAACATGTTTGATTTTTTCTCTGCTTTTATTATTTTAACATTAATGGAGTCAACAAGCTGTGTTGATGCCGAGGTTATGTCATCTATTTATTATGTCATCTATTCCATGGAGTGACCACAGGGTCAGGATGAGTGAGCCAGCAGCCCCTGACACCCAGCACCCAGCTCGGGTGAAACACAGCCCTGCATTTCCTATTTCATTACCAGAACCACAATCAGCTTTCTCAGCAGGGGCCAGAGCTCTCCCACGTGAAGTTACATGCCTGAAAACAGGCATTGAACATTTTGTAGTTGGTGGTGGTTTTGGCTGCTCGATTTCTTTTCTCCTCCGCCAGCCCTCCAATAAAAATGGAAATCTTTCAGCAAAAGAAAACAATGATATTTCTTTGTTGCAATGGCCAGTTTGAGCTGTTGTAAAACAGTTCTGTGGCCATCTACATTCACATGAAACTTGCTCCAGAACTAGGCTGGTGGCTGAGACCAAGTATTTTTTCATCCTGGAGCTTTAATTCTTTGCAACTGTGCCCCAGTTTGTGGTCTTCACCTCTAGGTTGGTTCTCAGCAATTGTAAAGGGATGATTTCCTGATCACCTGCAGGCAGTGCTTGGTGCCTCTGTATGTCCCTCCAGATCTTCATGAGCTTGGTTACCTTTGCGAGGATCAGTAGCTCACAGATTGGTGAGAAAAAAGTAGTATTATTCCTGGGTGGAGAATGGGAGTATTTAGCATAGAGAAGGATGAGAATGTCTTGTTATGAAATTATTTCCCGGCTCTTTCTTGGAGCATCTGTGTAAAAGCAGACTTTGTTTGAGGAATGTCTGCAGGAAGTCAGAGTTGTGCAAATGGAAAGGATGGTGTAAAGAAACCCTGAGGAGAACTGGGCATGGTATGATATAAAAGCTCATAACATTTCTGGGAATTAATCTAAAGGAAATGTGGGGTGTGATGTCCTGATGTAGATCCTGATTGAATGTTTCTTGCCACTGTTTTGCTGCAGTTATGTGTTACAAGTTTCAATGACTTGGATTTGATCCAGCTTTGTGTTGAAATAAATGTATTCTGCACATAATTTGGATGCTTCACAAGTGTTCTTAATTGTGTGTGCAATTATTTTTATGTGTGTTTATGGATGGAAAAATCCAAATTCAGTGTCTCTTCACTGACCCTATTCTGTTCCATCCATAAGCCTTTAAAAACTTGGAGCTGTTTGGATTCAGTGCCTGCTGCTTCACCCATTTCATCCATTTTCCCTCAAGCTCTTCTGAGCAGAAAAAGGAACCAAGTTAAAACTCCAAGCCTGATATGTTTATTTCAGAGGCGAAGAACATCTTGACTTGACACTTGTCGAGAGCAAAGCAGCTGTGCTGGCTTGGGCTGGATCCCAACATCCCATGTCTAAGGATGACCAGCAGCCTGCAAGGAGCTGGTGTTCCTCTGGGATGCACCTTCTGAGCAGGCAGGGGCTGGAGACTCCTGAGCTGGAGCTCACATTGGAGCCAAAGTGTTGAAGAGCCCTCATTGCTGCTCCTTCCTCCCATGGATCTGTCTAATCCCAAACGTACTGAGAGTTTCTGGCTGGCACCTTGTCCCACAGCAAAGGGCCCTTCTCTTGATCATTTTAAACATCGAGCACAGAGATGGTTTTTGTGAACCCCTCTTTCTTGTCCTGCAAGGACAGGGGAGGTGACATTCCTTTTTGTTTCTCAGGGTCGTTTATATCTTCATGGCCATCTCTTGCACATCTTTGCTGTCCTCTGTGCCCTTGCTCCTGCAGCCCACATTTCCCCCATTGCCCATGTTTGCATATTTTCCAGTTCTTGTTTATATGATAGGACTATGAGTTAATGAGTTAATGTGGATATGCTGTGGTTTAGTTATTCTGATCTGTGTTTCCTTTCTAGTAATGTTTCCTGATGTTCTGTTTCACTTTGACAGAACAAGAGGAAATGGCCTCCAGCTGTACCAGGGGATATTTCGTTTGGAAGAATTTCATCACTGACAGGGTCTCCCCAGGGTGGGGTCCCATCCCTGGAGGTGTCCAAGGAACACTCAGACATGGCACTCAGTGCTCTGGGCTGGGTGATAAGGTGGGGATGGGGCTCAGGTTGGACTTGATCCAGGAGGTCTTTTCCAACCAAAATGATTCTGAGATTCCATGATAATTGCAGGTAGCACTGAGGTACTTTTGGCATATGTACCATAATCCTGATGTCTCTGTCTTGAAGAGTTGATTGTGAGTTCACTGCTGTGGTGGTCAGACACTGAGCTGATTGACCACACTTCCTCAATTCAACTCCCTTCAGGCAAACCTTCCTTCCTGCTTGTGCCTTGACATCTCGATAATGAATTTATTGCCATGTTAATAAAGTGAAAAAAAACCAGTAAAGAGTGCTGTATTTCTATGCCTATTTCTAAAGGGGAATGAAGATATGAAAGGCTTAATTTGTTCCCCAATTTAATTTGTACAGTGCCTGGGATAGGCAGTCTTGGGGAATAATGAAGCTGTGAGTTGCCAGGGTTGTACTGCCTGGAGTCACATTTCTCTCTGAAACACATCTTTCCTGTGTTGCACAACTGACAAGGCTCCAACTGCAAAATGTGAGCAGTAATGAGGAATATCTGTGGTGAATCGATAAATGAGTATTCTGAGCGACTGGCCTGTGGCCTGCCAGCCTCTGACTGTGCCTCATGGAAGAAAAACACCTCTACAGAAGTCTGAAAGTCAGTGTTGGGGGAACTGGTGTGAGTCCTCAGAGAGCACCAGCTACATCAAATGGAGTTGGAAAAATTAGTAAAACTGGGCCCTAGGCAAGAGTCAGACTTTGCTATGAAAACGTCAGTTGAGAACAACTAGAATTTTTTTGGATAAATAGCTTCAAGTCATCTTTGTGTTGTGCGGGGAAGAGAATCTATAGTCAGATAAGGAAGACCCTTAGTTGCAAACCAAAAAAATGTAGTGGTGTTTCAGAAATGGTGTTGCCATCTGCAGGATCCTTTCACACCATGAGATGAAATTGCTCCATGGTTGGAATGGAGACCTCAACACCAGCATGGTCCAGGTGGGAGGGCCAGGGGTGAGCACAGCAGAGATGGAAACACAGAGATGCAAAGCGGATTTCTTCTTGGTTTTCTTGCCTTGCCTGAAGTAGTGGGACCAATGAGCTGTGCAGAGTGTCTGTAGGGGAACGGCACTGGAGAGGGCTCACAACTGCCTTGCATTGTTGGGGTGTCCCCCACCTGATTCCCCATCTGCAGCAGCCATCAGAGGGCTTGGGCTGCAGTGAGGTTAACACCTTCTGTCTCCTCAGTGTGCAGGAAATATAATAAAGTCACGGGCTTGTGATTAAGTGTCCCTTTCAGAGAAGGAAAAAGGGTTAAAAATCTCCAGATTGCTGGTCCAATGCAATCTGTACTGTAGGGGAGCAGAAGACAGGCCCAATTGTGTCAAGAAGTCTCTACCATTAAAGTCTATGTATATTTATCCTTTGGAACACATATGTGCAGAGTGAAAGACTGGTTCTTCATTCCCAGCTGGAAGCAGTAATGATACCTTAGGCCAGTGTGAAAGCTTTCTGGGTCGTGGGGCTCTCATGAGACAGGACATAATTAGCACAAATTCCCTGATCTCTTGTGCCAGAGCTGAAATAATTTCCTTCAGTAACATTATCTACATTGCAAATCAACCTTGTTATAAATGAGCATTTAAGAGCACATTAAGAGCAGTCAAGTCACGTGCAAAGTCTGAGTCACACAAGGAAGAACACTGAAGGAGGTAACTTTCCATTGTTAATGATTTCTTTTCCCTCTGCACTGACCCATCTGTGTGTATTTCCTGGTTTTGCACAGGGTACTAGACTGTAGCACATGAATAGTCTGTTCCAGCCTCATGAGATCTTGCAAACTTCTCTGCAGTCTACAATGCTGCAATTGCCTTCCACTGTTCCTGCTTAATTTTGAAGGCTTTAATTCCCACTGGCAGGTTTGCTTGCTGCTCTGTGCAGCAGGCTTGGCTTTTTGCTAGCCTGCAGCAGGACGCCCTCAAGGGAGTAGGGGTGCAAAAACTCCTGGTCTTTGTGTTGAGAGAGATCATCTAACAACTTACTTCACACTGAGCTCCTGGGGTTGAGGCCTTGGCTTCTGAGCTGTTGCCCAAGCTGGCCTGGGAGGTGTGTAGTGCTGGGACCAGGACTGAATATCAGGGACAACAGGATTAAAACCCTGTATGGGGTCTAGAGCTGGGTTTCCTGGTTTGCTATTTGATCACTACCCCCTCCCCTCAGCAAGCAGTCTTCTCGCTAACTTAGATTTTGCCAGATGTATCTGGGAAAGGTGTCTCCTACAATGTTTGTTGCCTTTTGGATTTTGTCATTCCCTGGGCAATAACTGGATTTAAATTCCTCAGAGGCATAGGAGCTGCCCTGAGATACCAAGGAACATGTCAGGTAGGTCACTGTCTTTTGAATATTCAGTTGTGCTCTTTGCTTTAGAGCAATATCACCACTGTTTGTGTCTACACAAGTAGACTTGCTCTGCAATTCCTTTAGTTAAGTTTTGAGACAGGAATGCCCAAATCCATGGAATCTGCATCCTGTAGATGGAGACATGAATGTGACAACAAATGTTGTTTGGCTTCTAGAAAGAAGGTGTCTGAGGAGACAGTGAAATACCTGCCAGGCACACTGACCTAAAACAAGTTGGAGCACTTAGTAACTATCTTGGTGGCAACTTTCTCAGGCTGCCCTCTGAACCCCAAAGGTGTTCGTGCTTCAGCAGAGGGCAAACTGGAATACAGGAATACAGGAAGGGCAGGATGCCCCAGATCACACTGAGTGACCACCTGGGAGCTGGGATGTGCTGTTTGGTGATCTTGGCTTTTAGGCTTGCAGGCTTCTTGC
The DNA here is from genome assembly GCA_013397895.1 of Origma solitaria. Lineage (NCBI taxonomy): Eukaryota > Metazoa > Chordata > Aves > Passeriformes > Acanthizidae > Origma > Origma solitaria. Next base: position 13,755 of record VZRL01002167.1, read on the forward strand.
ATGGTGTAGACTCAAAACATGAACATTTATCTGTAAGAAAATTTTTGAGGCTCCCAACCCCTCACTGTCCAATAAATGGTCCCAAGGGAAATTGTAGCTGATTATTTCCATGGTCTGGAATGGCAGAAGAGAATAAGACTAAAATATGTGGCCTGGGCTGGTGTTGCCAGGTCTGGAGCACAGCAGAGTTGTTGCTCTGTTCCTCTTCCGAGTCATGTTCTTTGTCTGATGGAAGACAGATGGAGAAAGCTTGACAGCATAAAGTTCACTTTTTCTCTACTTGAGCATTCCCCTTGCAAAAGGAAGATCCTATCCTGCTGCTGTGGGCAGCACTGTGTTTGCTTGGCCTCTGGCAGGGCAGGGATGTGCAGAAAAGCTGCGATTTTTTGCTGGCAAAAGGTGAAGGGATCCATTTGTGCTGGGGTTGAAATGATTGCATCATTGTTTTCTCAGACCTGTGAATGTTTTGGTGACATCCAGTCTCCTACAAAACCAGGTGATGGGGCTCTAGAAACAAACAAATCTGAAGCTGAGGTATCCATCATTTGGAGCTGCCTCCTCCTGCGCCCCATCCTGTCTCACGTTGTGTAGGCCTCTGCTTTGGAAAACTGAAATAATTTGCTCATTGCTCTTTCTCCCACACACTGCTTGTGACTCACTTCAAGCTGAAAGTGCTTTCAATTATGATCCCAAATGTGCAAACCCAGCTTTCCCAGAGATTGAAAAATGACCTCTAGGCTGTTTCTGTGTGAGACATAACTACAGTGGCAGTTTTTATGAGCTGGAGCAGCTTGTGGCAGGAATATACTTGTATTTAGACCATTCCTGGGTTAGTTAGCTGGGGTTCAGCTTTCTTGTGGCTGCATGCATCACATCCAGTCAGAGGACAGTGGTAAAGCAAAGAGAACATGTGTTCTTAACTAAACCTTGTCTGTGCAGCTCAGAACACAATAAATAGGTGAAGGAGGATGAGGCTGGTTGCAAATATTCCTTGGTAATGACTTTTCCAGGGAGTGCTCAGATTAGGCTATTGACTGTCATAGGCTCTAAGAAAAAGTAGAGAGATCAAATTTTCCTCTTGTCTGAGTAAGCAGGCTCGTGGAAGTAGGAACAAGGCTGGGCTTGGAAATAAAATCACAGAGCTGAGTGGGCAGGGTGCAGCCTCTGAGTTGGAAAGAGGTGAGCTGGGATGGCCAAGACACAGCTCCTGGTGCTGGGCATGAGGAGAGAGCTCGTGTCCTGACAATGAGATGATGTGGCAATGACCCAGGCTGTAAATCTCCCCCACAGCCATAAACTCAAAGATAAACTTGTGCTTATGTTGCAACAGAAAGCAAACACTGAAAAACAATCAGAGTGATTGAAGAGAAAGAGAAAATTCACTGTTTTTTCTGGAGCTCCTTGGCCCCCAGGGAGTCAGAGGTGCCGTGGGCTGTGCTGGGACCCCGCAGCGGTGCCTGGTACCTGTTTTCAGTGCTCGGTGCCACTTCTGCCTGGCAGTGTCAGTTCTGGCCCTGGCCTTGGACTGTGGCTGTGACTTCCATCCCTAGGGCAAGGTGCAGGGGCTGACGTATGTGACCTCAGCCATGGGTGCTGGTGGGGTGGGTAGGCTGCCTCTCTGTCTGTGTGTCTGTCCATGAGTCCATCTGACAGCAGGATGGCTGCTTTGGGCTCCAGGGCATAAACCCTCATGGTTTATGAGGACCTGCTGGCTGTAGGGCAAACCTGCAAGCAGGTGCAGCTTATCCCAAAGGACGTTGGGCCCCCTCTACACATACTTGTGTCTTAAGACAAGATGGCCAGGGACATACCAAATTTCTTTAAGACTATTTTGAAAGAAGCTGTGTGTCTCCTTTTACAGGCTGCTCAGAGGACTCAATTTTAATGTTGTAAGATGATTAATTAATGCAAGACAAGGTGTGCCATTGTGTTGTTGTAAGGAAGTCAGAGCGCTGGCTGTCGAAGAATTTAACACAACATCAGTTTTTCAGCTGAGGAGGTGTTTTACAGCCCACTGTATGTCTCAATGTGCCACTGGGGTTTATAAGATGTTAAAGCATGGCTTTTTAAGGGTAATAGAAAGGGAAGGGAAATGATCCATTAAAACTTACAAATTTATGTCACCACCAAAGAATGTATACAAGATCACCTGCCAAGCTGTTACCTTAAAGGAAACTTGGACAAGGGTTAGACATTTGTCTGTCAGTCAGAAACCCTGGGCACCACATCTGCTGCACGGGGGGGATCCCTGGCTGGGGGGGCTGGGGAAGGATGCAGTGTGCTCTGCCTATTGGTGGGATGCTGCTGGCTGCCCTAGAATGTTTTTAATTTTCCAGCATCCGCTTGCAGAAGGCAGTTTCCTCCACCTGCCTTTGGGTCATGCTCAGCTGATTTTTGATCTGAAGGGAGAGGGGATGGAGTAGAAAGTAGAAAAGCCTGAGCTAAAGCATCCAGGAATGTTGGAAAGAAGGCAGCACCTGGAGTAAAGCTCAGCGTACGTGGGGGGAAGTAGATGTGAGAATGTACTGGGAAGCGATGCTAACTCAGCCCTGTGTGTATGATTATCACCTGGGATCTCAGCCATATATTCTGTCTTTGATCCCCCGAGCCTGGCATGAGTGCAATGATAGCCAAATGTCCCGGCATTGGCTGGAGCATCTCTCCAGAAGAGAAGCTTCAGCCCTGAGCTGTGCAGCCAAATTGGTGATATGGCAGCCTCAGGGACCTGCCTCTGGTGAATGTGGGAAAACCATGCCTGAGAACAGCTTCCTTGTGTGAGCTGCTGTTTAGGGGTACACAGATATTTGACTGGTGAATTATTTGATCGCTTGAACTATAAAGATCACTTTTGTGCTACTGCCTTCATTTCTATAAAAATTTATGGCTTTTATTATACATAAACTACTCCATGAACTACTTTAATGATGTACCAGATTAGCAAGGGAGTCCGTTGCAAACGTGAAAGTGGAGGTTCTGCAGGTTAGTGAGATTTGGAAAACAAGTACTACAAGTATGTTTTGTCTCATGGTCTCAGACACCTGGTACTTCAGGAAAAAAGAAATTTCCTTATGTCCTCTTTATCAGTGGAGAAACATATGTTTGTTGATGCCACAGTGTTTTTTTCAGGTAGTAATCAAAGAAAATGTGGGTCCCATTCCTTTGGGGTTGGGACCTTTGGTATTGTGCAGTGAAAAAACAACTCATTCTGAAAAGTTTTTTTTGTTTCCTTTTATTAAAGCGACAGTTGTACAGCTGGCTTTGGTATTATGCAGTGAGTAAACAACTCATTCTCATAAGTTGCTTTAGTTTCCTTTAACAGAGGCTTTCAATTCTCTTTTAGATTGTGATGGAATTGCTCCATCCAACATATTTTTGGTTCACAGAATCACAGAATATTCTGAATTGGAAGGGACCCAGAAGGCTCATCGAGTCCAACTCCTAAGTGAATGGCTCAGATGGGATCAAACCCACAACCTTGGCATTATTAGCACCTGCTCTGACCAACTCAGCTGATCTCAGGTTGTGTCTCTGCAAAACTGGAGAGGTTTTGCATCTCTGCTCCTGTGTATTCTGCTCTCTGGGATGCTGTTGGGTACTAATTGTGCTGTAGCAGTCAAAGCCAGCCCCTTGTTCATGCACAGTGGGTGCACAGATGCTTGGAAAAGGGCGCTGCTTCTACTGGAAAGACATCAAAGCATTTTGAGGTTAAAGGATCACAACAGCAGCTATGGCTCTGGTTTGGCACTCTTGGAAGAGACTATTCTAGGAAATGGTCTGCCTTTTAGAGGAAGCTCATTTCCAGCTTTTGCAGAGGCTTTGGAGCATTGCCACAGACACTGAAACTGCCAATGTGTATTTCTCGCAAGACAATTGTTGGTTGCATACCATACAGTAATTTTTCAAATTCTGGTATTGGCCAGAATACAAAACCAAGACTCAGCTGTGGAAGGGAGATGCTTTATCCATACTTGCTTGTCTCCCCAGGACAAGGTTACTGTTTCAGGATGATTCAGTCAACTTCTGCAGCTCTAAGCAGGTCAACAGTGAAACGGAGCACAAGCACAAGTAGTGTAAGAGCTTGGCTTGTAGGGAGAGCAACTTCTTGGAATGCTTTAAAATAACTCTCCCACCACTTAAAAAAAAAAAAAGAAAAAGAAGAAAAGAAAGATAAGCTGCCTAATACTTGGGAAGGCAATTAGATCATCCTGCAGTGAATGAGTGAGGGAGTTTTGGGTGGCTGCACAGCTGCTGGGCCTCGCACCAGCTCCTGACAGCAGGGGCTGCTCTGTGTGCCACAGCACAGGCCTGGTGGGCAGCTCCTGGGTTGGTTCTTGTTGCCTTGTGATGTTCAAGGTCACCTTAATTTGCTGCACCCAGCGTTGTGCTGTCAGGTCACTCTGCTGGAGAAAGCGTTATGGTGTCAGGATGATGCTGGCTCATCCCTGCGGATCTCTGGAGCAGGGGACATCACACAGGGCACATCACACCATTTCTGTGTGTGTTCATCAGAAGCAAAGCTGGTGAAATGTCTGTGCCTTGGCAGTGGGGTCCTGCCCAGCACAGCTGCCCTGCATGGCCCTCCAGCCCTAATGAGGAACTAACGAGGACAAGGATTCCAGACCTGAAGGGAGCCTACAAGGGAGATGGAGAGGAAGCGTTTACAAGCACATGTAGTGACAGGGCAAGGGGGAATGGCTTCACACTCATGGAGTAGGTTTAGATGAGAGGTTAGGAGGAAGTTCTTTTGCTCTGAGGGTGATGAGGCCCTGGCATTGGTTTCCCAGAGAAACTTTGGCTGCCCCATCCCTGGAAGTATTCAAGGCCAGGCTGGATGGGATTCTGGACAACCTGGTCCAGTGGAAGGTGTCCCTGCCCATGGCAGGGGTGGGACTAGATCATTAACTTGACCTTTGAGTTCCCTTCCAACCCAAAGCATTCTATGATTCTATGATTGACATTGTGCCCAGAGCGTGAGGGGATCCCTGAGCTGTGCTACCCCATGGAACACTGAAGAGCGGCTCCTGTAGCAGAGGAGGTTCACCCCTGTGGCTGTATCTCTGTTACTGACCATGGCCTTGAAGTCAAAGAAGACTGGTCAAAGGTTGGGCTTCATGATTTTGGAGGACTTTTCCAATCTTAATGATTCTATGATTCTAAGCAAAAGATCTAAATTGTCTACAGTCCATCTATCCGTGGGTTTAAGAAGCTAATCTCTCCTCATTCTTGCCTTTGGTCTCTCTTCTGCTTCCAGGGCAGCTCCTGGAAGTAGAGACTTCCTCATGAGCTGCCCACGGGGCTTAGCATGAGGGCACATCCAAGGATGGATGTTGTGTAAGCCCTGGACTCAGAGGGACACAGAGCTGGGAGGGTGGGAACTGCCATGCAGTGACAGGGAAGCCTCAGGGCACTGTGGCTGGTGAATCTTTGCCCAGCTGTCCACTGGCTGAAGGATCAAGCACTGTGCTCCTTTTCAAAGCAGTGCACGAGCATCAGGGAGGAATTCTGGCCTTTTAATAAAGGCTTTCAGGATTCTGTATATTCACTAAAATTCACAGCTGTCTGATGTTCACAACATGGTTTTAGACTACCTTACAAAAGCTCTTTCTGCCAGCAGCATCTTGGGCAGCTGTTGATTCCTGTTGCAGTAATTCACCAGTGCCAAGATATAAAAGACTTGGTTTTTCACAGTAGCCTCTCTTCTCATTCTCCTGAGTAAAGTTGGATATGTATGCTCAAATTTGTAGGGTAACTTTGCCAGAAAACAGCTCTGCTTTTTCTAGTGGCGCCTGAATGGTGAATGACTTGGCCATAAAGAGCATTTATGATTTTACAACGGTTTTCGTAATCCATTGGGGTTATCCTTTTTATGGTTCAGCCATAAATTTCGTCACACTCCGTTTTCTTAACAGGTTAGAGGGGGAATTTCTCATGAACCTCAAAGTGCAGGTTATATAGATAAGTGAGATGTGGAAGCCAAAATCAGTGATGAAACACACTGAGACCAACAGTCTAATGGGACAAAGACTGTTAACGCTGAGACTTGGGACAGATCCCTGTGCTGCCTTATTACTTTCAATTTCCCAGAACATGAAATATGACATAACAGTTTCTTGAAACAAAAAGGAATAGAAGCCCAAAACACTTCTCATAGTAATGCATATAGATAGCTAAGAGAAACTCTAAAGTTCTGTGTTTATAGTAGACTTTCATTTCATGCCTTCTGGTTCATTTATCATATTGAGTTTCTGGGTAAAGGTCTGGTTAAAGTTAACATTAGTATTCTGGGCTGATATTTCTGGATTCAAGTAGAAGGGATTTTGTGCTGCCAGGGTGGATCAAAGTATAAGATTCCTTGGCCATAGGAGAAAGCTCATGTTGGAGGTTCTCTCTCTTGGAAGTTGAAATGAAGCCTCATTCAGGAGTAGAGTTTCTGGGATTATTGCAATATAACTACAATTTATTTATGGAGAAGGAGAAATGCCCCACTGAAGACATAAATTAATAATAATTTTTCTGTTTATCACATGGTTCATATCAAAGGATGCAGTGCAAACTCTGTACAAACTAAAACTTCTCCAAGCACTTTTTGGGTATTGTTCATTGCCTGTTCCTGGTAATTCTAGGTTAGGCAGCATATGTTACCTTGAAGTTCTGCTCTATGCTTTCAGAAAGCAGGCATTTGAGGAATTTGGTATCACTCAGAGGGAACACCGAAAATGGAAAAAACGCGTGAAGACAGGACCAGGGGAACTCAGTGCTGCATCTCTAAGGATGAGATGAAAATGAAACAATTCTTTTGTGGTTTGGTATTACCAAATCCTGTCCTTGGAGACTAACCCTTCCTGTGAAAAATGAATCAAGACAAAAGAAAAATTAAAATTCGGAGTCAGATTCCCCAAATATTGGTAATTCTAGTGCTGCCAGTTTGCACTAGAGCAGGTGCTATTTAGATTGGCTGGATTTGAGCGAAGGGTTCAGTCCTGTTAGCAATTCCCAAAACCAAGCAATCTTCCGGGGGCCCTCAAACCCCCATTGTGCATTTTTACTGCTACATTCCATAGCTGCAGCTCATTTCCTCATGCTAATTCACATCTCATGTCACAACATGTCACAGCAGTCCTGGCTGAGCAGCTCAGCCCAGCCCAGGGCAGCAGTGAGACTCTGCTGGGGGTTGGTTTAGGGTGTGAATTTGGTGCAAGGTGGCATTTGGGACTGGTTGTGACTGGCACATGAGTTTGCTTGGAGCATACCTCGCTGTGAAGTCAGTGTCAGACAGACTGTGCTGAGAGCCAGGGATGGGAGAACCAGGTTGACTTGGGAAAAAACAACACTCATGGGGCCTACAGAAATAATGGCCACATCACCTTGTGCTTCACCCCTGGAAATCATTACCCACCTCATGACTTACTCTTGTCAATATTCAACTGCTCCAGAGATGTAGAAACCTTATTTACATGCTGGAGGTGATCCTTCCAGGCCAGGGCAGACCTTGCCTGAAGGAAGGGCACAAGATAAGGGAAATGAGGGGGTTTGTTGGCTTGTTTGGTTTTGGCTGCATTTGTTGTTGTGGCAGTTTGGGTTTCTTTTCAAAGAAATGTCTCCAGATTAGTGTCCTGAGCCTGGAACATAGGAATAATAGACAAATGATAATGGTAGACCGAAGTCCCAGTTTTGGAGCATTTTTCTAACATGGATGCTGCTGCCCTGAGCCGGGACTGTGAGAGCAAAGCAAGACACCCACACTCACTGGAGGGGCAGTGTGGCTTTGCAGCACTGCGATTAAACTGAAGGCTGAGCAGTTCTGTATAATGCCTGCTAGATAAACTGTGCCTCCCTAAGGCTCAGCCTCCACCTCTTCCACGACAAAGGTGGTGCAGTGCTCAGCATAAACCAGGCATGTTAATGCTTCCAGGAACAGTCATTTTCTCCTGTAGCAAAATTTGCAAGCAGAAACTGCTTGTTTGGACTTTTTGGTCCAAACTGGTTACTGCCTTGGATCTTGTGATAAAAATAGATACAAAATGCAATAATACAGCAGCTAGGTGAAAGGGTGAACTGTAGACTGGGAGGAAGCATTGCTATTCTTAGATGCTGCTACAGTTTATGGCAGCCCAGGGCTAGGATGGCTGCTTGGGACTGGCTGTGGTGACAGCTTGCACAAGGTGGCAAAAAAAAGAAAAAAAAAAAAAAAGGTTGTTATGTGTGTCAAAAGCAGTGGCCAAGTCAAGGCAAAGATCTTATGACTCGGTGGAGATATCTGGAGTTGTAAGGAAGAGAGGAAAGGAGAGGGTTAGGCACTCCCCAGGGCACTTCCCTGTTGTAACCCCATGCTGCATTTGCTGATAGGTAAAATCTGCTTTGGTAATTTGATGTGGCTCCTTGTCATCTCAAAAAACCCCACCGAAAAAAGAGAGAAGAAAACAGCAGATCTTATCCTCGTCCGTACTCTGTGCTTCCAGATCCTGAGCTTACTGACCCTGGGGCCCCTTTCATGGCCAGGTAGTGGCAGACTCAGGAGAGATCTCAAATCCAGTCTGTTCACATCACTGCTGCAGTGCCTAGAGGGACAGGGTGACTGCCCAGGTACCTCTAGGTGGGTTCCTGGGGAGTTATTGTGAGTGTGACTGGGTTTTTTTCCCCGTGTTTTCCCACTGCAGTTCTGGACTTGCCTTGTTTGCATTGTTCTGTGTTACTGCTGACTTGCACTCACAAGTGAAAGCGAAAACTCAGTTGCTTACGACACTGATTGCATTTAAAGAAGGGAGGAGCCAGCAAAGTGCCTTTTTCGCTGAGATCCCAGTGGCTTCTGCATTTCCACTCAAAGAGAAGCTGGATGAACTGCTGGTTGGAAAGGCTCAGGCTGCTCAGGCACGTGGAAAAGGTAAATGGAAGAGGCACGAAGGCTTCCTTGGAGACAAACAGCATTTGAGGTACTCACACTTCTTCTTTAGAGGGTCCAGTACTCACACTGTCTTCTTCTTTAGAGGGTCCTGTTTTATAGCTAGTCTGTTCTCTTACAAATTCTTGCTTTTTGTTTTTAAGTAGACATTCAGAAACAGGCACTGAAATGTCTGTGGCAGGAGGGAGATTATGAGTGTGCTGCACATTTTCTCCATAAGGAAGAATGTGTGTTACTGGTGCTGGTGATCTTTGTAACTAAATCACACCACGCCTGTAGCCCAGACTGGCAACCTCCATGGAGCTCTGTGTGAACTCACACTGACTGGGTGAAAGCAGAAACCCAACAGCTTCCTCCAGTGGTGCATTTAGGCAAAAGTGTGAGTTACCACAGGAATAATAGAATAAATGTATTACATTTTCATGTTCATGTAATTCCTGAATATCTTTTTCCATATCCATTAACCTTCTTTTTTTCCCCTCATAGCTCCTTAGTGTGTCTTGCTAATATCTTATTTTCCAAAAATGCCACCCTGTCATGTTTGCAAATAAGCGAAAATTTGTCAAAAGGGTTGCAGGAGAAATCCCAGCAGCTCTCCTCCTTTCCAAGGAGAAGCTGCCACTCCAGCTGGAGCTGATTTTGCATTTCCCCAGGTCCAACCTGTCCCATGAACAATCGGACCTGGCAGCTCTGGGTTCAGAATGAAATGAAACAGAAAAAAACCAAAAAGCGTTAGTAACTAAGGACGGTGGTTTTAAAATTGAAGAAGTTAAACCAATGAAACACTTCATTCTACTTAATGTACTGCAGCAGAAAAAAAAGTCAGCAATGTTTTCTAATGGTTGCAGTGCAAAATTTTTTTCAGAGCAGGTGGATGAAAGCCAAAGTGTGCTTTACACTTAGGATTCTTTTCAGAGATTTCACAGCTCAACCACAACGTCCTGCTAGTTGCTCTCTCTGCAATGGCTTGTTGGAGCTACGGATACAAACTGCACTCATACACTCACTCTGGAAAGAGCTGCTTTATCCCTTCACATGATTTTGTTTTGTTTTGTCTATTTGTATTTATTGCCAAAGCTTGTTGAGAGTGGTATACAGCAAACCATGAGGGTAAAGTAAAAAAGAAAGTGATACCAAAATTATCTCATGTAAATACTGGTCCTTATCTAGGAAAGAACAAAATGAAATCTGTAGGATCTTCTGAAGTTCTTTGAGTTTTATTCTGTTGTTGCCTTACATTCTTCAGTAGAATTATTTTCTCCAAAATGATTGCAACTTAAGCCTTCTCCAGAGGACCCTTAGGGTACCAGATAAATCTTTTAGAGATTGTGGTGTCTTTTTCACCAATCTGGTTCTGACCATAAAACCCATAGACTAAAATGTTCCTATAGCTACAGAGCCCAGGGTCCCAGGAAGAGGGAAAAGGAGTGGGAAAATGTAGTATTTACAGCTATAGAGCAGCACTGGATTTTGTGTGCCCATGACTGTGCTCAGTGGTTGGTTGGAGAGGGAAGGGCACCGAAACCCTGGGGCAGCAGCTCTGCTCTGCTGGCTTCTGTGGGGGTTTGGGGGAACTCTGCTCTGGTCACTCTGGGGGTCCCCACAGAAGCTGTGCCGGAGGCAGAAAGCCTGGGGACACACACTGGAGAGGCAGTGAGCTGGTTTAACTTGTGCTGGACCAGGAGAAAACATGTCAGAGTATTCCAGGTCATTGGCTTTTCACTTTGAGAGAGAAGCTTTGCTCTGCTGGAAGTGATGCCATTGCATTGGAGACTGAATTTGCTTCTTGTCTTGGCCAACACTGGAGTTATTTACTGTCTTGTCTTTGTCGTCTGCTATGGGAGAAGGAAAAGCCTGACAGTTTCAGGTAGTGATGTTTCCTCAAATAGATCCTTCTGAAAACAAAAACAAAGGACCTTGTCAGGGCTCTACAGATTTCCTGTCGAATCCACTTTCCCCTGCAGGTGATGTCAGGTGGGCTGCTCTGTGGGTCAGGTCTGCCTTGGGGGAAGCTGGGTGTGAGTGTCTGGTGTTTGCTGAAGGAACTCCAGCTCCTGCTGTTTGTTGCTTTACTCACCTACTGCTTGCAGCTGATCTGCTTTTAGGGTCTGGCTTTGCTCTGTTACAGCTCTGCAGACAAGTCAAAAGCTCTGAAAAGTGAAAGTTTGTATTACTTTGAAAATAAAGTGAAGCAGGCAAAAAAACTGGATGAAAAATATTTTCTGTCCAAAGAATGTGTTTCACTTTAGATTTGAGAGTTTTATTGAAGTTTAAAACTGATGGCAGGAGGTGGCCAAGACAGTTGGGCAGTCTCCAGATTTTAAGACAAATCAGTGGGAGTGAGCAGAGATTTGGTGGACGGAGTTCTGGCTGTTGAAACTGAAGAGAGGAGGGCGAATGGGAATGAATGTCACCAGAGAGAAGAGGGAGATGTCCTTTGAACAGAATGAGGAGAGGGGCAAGAAGACCACACAAGAGAGGACCAAATGAATGGGGATAGACGATACAGATCTCAGGCTGAAAACTACTGGGGAAAAACCAAATCTTAACCTCAGGACAAATGACTCTGTCAGATGTGCTGCAGCTGTTCTGTGCAGCGAACATGCTCTGGGGTATAAGTCCTCTGGAGGGATTTAAAAGACAAGTAGATGTGGCATTTAGGGACATGATCCTGTGATGGATTTGGCAGCACTATGTTAACAGCTGGACTCAATGGTCTCAAGAGTCTTTTCCAAACTAATGATTCTGTGATTCCAAGATTGATGTCAATCCCTTGGAACTCTGCTCATCTGCAGTGTGGGAGGGATAGGCATTGTTAACTGATGCTTCGAAAATCAGGCAATGGGATAAACTAATCATAAATAAATAAATAATCAGAATAAATAAATGATCAGGAAAAAAGAAAAAGGAAAAAAAGAGAAAAATTAAAAAGAGAGGATTGATTTTTCAATATACGTAAAGACGATGAGAAAAGATTGTTGTTAATACTTGGTGGGGCCAGAGGAAACCCTTGCAGGACTGTCCAGGTGAGCAGTGTGTGGAGCAGTGCCAGGATGCCATTTCTGGCCATCATCCCCTGGGTTTGCATCCTGCGTATGGCTGTCGAGAGCCTGAGGAGTTCCAGGTTTCGTTCCACAGGAAATTTTGCAGCTTGTCTCAAGGACTGCATCTGCACCTGCTGCCAGCCGGAATGGGTTTCTCTCAGATCGCCTGCTTCTGGGAAATGGGCTGGAACTCTCAGCAGACCTAGATCAGCACAAGGCATGAGAGATAAGCATTTATTAACTTCCGCTGGATGTATAACTACAAATTAGGGCATAATTAGTTTGGGTATTTCTTCAAGATATGTCTCAGGTAGTGACAGCAAAAAAGTTGTTTTAATGAATTGATTAAAAGACTTTGATTAAAAGCTCCCAGGAACAAAGCACTTTGTGTTTTCCAGAGCTAGTCTGGTGAGGAAAGTTAAGTGAATTTTCTATATTTTTTTTAATTTGGCAAGTATTTTACTAGAACATACATCACAAAGTCATGACAGTTTCATTGAAATGGTTGAAAATGAACTTCTGACTAAATCCAAGAGATGTTTTGAAAAGAAACATCAAGTTTTTGTTTGTTTGTTCATTTGACTTGAACAGATATTTCCCATGAGATCTCCAAAATTAAAAATATAATTCAATTTGACAATAAATATTTCATCTTAGGCCAAGTGAAACATTCATTCAGCATAATGCATCTTCCTTCCTAATTATTTTTGGTGTGTTTCGGATGCAACAGCAAGTCAAGCTGTTATTTGTAGCATGCACTGCTGAGGGGTGTGTGCAAGAACACTGCCTGGAGGGGCCTGGAGGACGTGGACGTGGAGCCTCCTGCCCAACAGGCTCAGGAGGGATTTCCCTCTCCCTGCAGAAGGACCATGTCTCCTACTGCTGTGGTTGAGCCAGGGGTGGAAAGGGCTGTGAGTTGGCCCTTGCCGAAGCCCTTGCAGAGTGCAGGAGCAGCTGAGCAGTGTGGGAGCTCCTCTGCCTTGCTGCCATGGCAAGGCCCTGGGCTGGGAGCTGTTTTCTCTTGTCTGGAGAAAGAGAGCAGAGCCACTGAGTGCTAAGCACTGCCCAGAATGTCCCAACAGGGAGCAGACTGAGGAGGAGCCTGCAGAGCCTGCCCTGGAGCTGCAGAGGATCTGGGAGAGCTGCAGCCCTGCTGGAGCTGAGCCCCCCGGGCAGCCCCATGGACTCTCCTGATCTCCTGCGCTTGGGTTTCCTGCTGCTGGCTGTTGCTGCTCCCCATCCAAGTGAGTCTCCCTGTTTGACCTCGGTGCTTTTCCCTGCACGTGCACAGCTCAAAACCTCTGAGCTGTTATGAGAAATCTCAGCTGTGCCCAGTTAAAACCAAGGCCACAAAACCTCGAAGGTGAGAAGAGAAATTAAAGAGGTGAAGGTTGATTTGTTTGACCTGTCACAATCACCTCTTTTGGGAGGGGAGACTGTTTGGGTCTGTCTGATATCAGAGGAGGTGAGTCCTGTCCCAAAGGACTGACCCTTTCCCAGGAGAGTGTGAGAGAGGAAACCTGGGGCACTGCCCGCAGAGTGTGCAGTCAGGCAGCTCAGCTCGGAGCTTCAGTGGTCCTGGGGTGTGGCAGTGTGTTGGAGGGACATCTGGTGGGATTGTGCCACAGAGCTTGGGAAGGAAAGAGGAACAGAGGTTTGACCTGAGCTCAGCAAGAGGAGTGTCTCTCAACTCACTGCCTATGCTGCCAGCTTCCCAGTTAAAACCAGTGGAAGCAGTGGGGGAATTCTCTCACATTTCTACCCCAAAAATTACCTGGGCACTGGCCACAGTACTGTATAAAATTTTCCCATTGGCACATAGTGTCTTCTTTGTCATGATGGGTCTTGTCCACCAAAACTCATCCTGTTCTTTGACATTAAACATTTGGTCAGGAAACTGGTAGAAAAAGTTTTTTTTTTTTTCTTTTTTTTTTTTCTGATTTAGATATTGCCATGTCCAGTGATGACCCTGCTGAAGGGACACCAGACACTTCCTCTGAGAAAACAGCTGTGACAGTCTATCACTGCAAGGACTGTGAGATCAGCACATGCAAATCTGAGAAAATTGATTTTGAAAACTTTGAAATAATTGCTAAAACACAAAAGAAGAGATTTTCATGTGGAACCATTGAGCTGGTGACCAACGAAACACACATCACTATATGCTTTGGGGAAGCAAGTTCTTTTCCTGAAGGACTTTATGGCATCGGCTGGGAGAAAGCTGGGGGAGCAGGACTCTCATGTGATATCGTGAATTCTGGAGGTATGCTGTGCTGGGAGCCTGGTTATTAACTGATGGAAAACATATTTATAGGTAGGAAGCTAAACTCTTCTGTATTTGGGCAGACAGCAGGTTTTATTAGTGTCTGAACTTGAATGAATGAATTTATTTTGTGGGAAAAAAAGTCATAAAGTAATTCACAAAAGTAAATTCAGTTCTCTCAGGTCAAACACTGTTTAAAATTACACTGGGAAAGATTCAGATAAGCACATGTTACCCTGATTTATAAAGGTACTTTTTTTTCTGGCAACAGTGATTCTCATGGTGAAATCTGTGCCAGCTTGTAATGTGTGAACCTGGGTCCTGGTTCAAGTCAAATGAACAAATAAACAGGACACACCCAGACCCAGGCCCAAGAGCTGCTCTGTGCTGCTCTTCTGCCCAATTCAAGAAACACCCAGGCACATCTTTCCAGCTTTCTTACAAACCTGCCAAAACCAGGGATTCAAACACCTGTCAGTGCATGGAGCAAGTGGCTCCAGGAGGGTAGAACTTCACAGTGGCTCAGGTTGTAGAGGTGTGACTGAGTTGAGTCCAAGTCAGTGACAGTTCTGTCTGTAGTTGGTTCTCTGAGAGCAGCTTTTATTGCCTCTCCTGTTGGACTTAGAGTGTCCTTTCTAATTTAATTGCTGGCAGAATAAAACAAAGAAAAATAATTCTTAACCTTTGCACATCTTTGGTTAGCATTGTACATTTAATTTCTGGCCACCGTAATCCATTTCTCTCTTGTATTTATGCAATATATGTACATGCTGTTCCTACTGTGTAAAACTTGGGTGACACTAAAATATCCACAGTGCAAACCAAACACTGCTGTAGACATGGTTCCTGTATCCCTTGAGAGGGGAAGGGTGGATGTGCAGGCGCAGGTAGGAGGGAGTTTTCCAGATTTCCTTGGAAGAAGAATAAGCTCTATAATGGCTCAGTGGGATGCAGAGTTGGTGGGAGATGCACTCTGGGGTCTCAGAGATTTACTCAGCTGCTGGCCTTGTGTGTTCCTCTTCTTTAGTTCCTGTGGATAGAAGGGAGCTGCAAAATTTTGTCATAATTATTATTTGGATAGATTTTTATTGCATATAGGTAACGATAAGCTTTTGCAGATCTTTTGGTATTCTAAATTACATGTGAAAACTTCCTTCCCTTCTTCAAATATTTCCATTCTTGATTCACAGAACACTTCATCAGCTTTAGTGAGCAGAAAATCTAATAACAATTATTGCTTTGAACTTTTTGTGCTACATGACCCACTTTTTTAATCTATTAAGCACTTCAGTATTTTTTACCCTTAATTTAAGGTCTTCTACATGGTCCATATTGATAATTGCAACTTCTTTTACCTTTCAGCTTTCTCAGAAATTGGGAGTGGTAACATCAGTACCAAGGAGAAGAAAATTTGCTGTGAAGCAGAGACAAACCTGAATGAGCACAACCCTACCCTGAAGTGGTACACTGAACCATTAGGTACAAAAGCCTCCACACCGCCAGCTGACATCCCTGGTGAGGGAATTCTAGATTAATCTCTTCACGTGTTGGTTTGCCTTTTGCTTTGAGAGGGGTTTGTCCAGAGAGCTGGATGTGAACAGATTTACATGGGCAGGGAGATGTTCTGTACACAGGGATGCTGAGGGAAGGGGGTACATGATGGGTGTTCGAAAAGTTCCCAGGAATTCTCCTTACCTGTAAGTGGTAAATTGGACTTTGCCTCCTGGCTAAGAGTACATTTGTCACATAAAGGTGACATTTATGTATTCTTTCACAGTGAAATCCCTGTCCTTTTCCTCAGGTCATAGACAGAAAGGTTTTACAAACCATCCAAAGTGGATTTCCTTCTTGGCATTTGAACCCTTCATTAAGGATGGGTTTCACACCTCTTGTTGTTGGTTATTTCAGATGAGATTGATGTTCAAAGGTATCTGTTCTGGTGGGGTGACAAGAATTGCCTTTGAATGTTGGTAAAGTCAGCATTGTGACAGGTACCTTCATTAAGATATCCCGAGCCAGAGGCTCTTCTCTCTTTCACCAGTTCCTTCTCTCTTTATCAGCCGTGACCAGTTCTTGTGTGTGGTGCTTACGAGGCAGTTCATGGCTTGGCACTCCTGCTTGCTTCACTTGGATGCTCTCTTTTCTTCTACTCTGCAGGTAATCCTGCATTTCTCACCAGCAAAAAGAACAGCATTGGCATCTTGTTTGCTTTCCTGTTTGTTGGGGTTTGCGCAGGATGGGTCACCATGTATTACTTCTTGCGGCTGCGATGTGGCCAAGGTACAGTTTGACAAATTATGGGTTCTCTGTGGGTGCCACAGCTGGTAGTGGGAAAAGCATAAAGGGTTTTCCTCCTGGATCTCATCTCCCGTGTATTGTTTATGGAGTTCCTAACGATCTTCACTGAGCCGAGGGCTGGAATGAACTCCCCTCCCATGGCTGCTGTGACAGTGCCTATCCGGTGCCTTTGTTATGAAAAATGAGCACAGAAGGAATTTCCTCTCTGCTTCCTCCTGAAATGAGGAGGAAGCTCTGGCAGGGCCAAGTGATCCCAGGGCTCAGCCTTCCCTCCATGGGATCCTGTTCCTTGGAGCAGTGCCCGACTGCAGCATTGCTGTACATCTTCCCTGTACATGTCCCAGCCAGGAGGCTGATGGACATCCAGGCATGGGTGGACAGGGCCTTAAGGAGAGTGGTGCCCTTTCCCAGCCCTGCCCACTACAGGGCCAGCTTTAATTTAAGAACGAGTTTTCCTACGTGCATCCAAGAGGGAAGTTTGTTTTTCAGCAAATATGCTCTGTATTACCCTCTTCTCTTCCCTCCTCCCTCGCAACATAGACACCACAGTGTTCTTCAAAGTGAGAAAATCTTAAACCACCTCTTACTCCAGAAATACTTGTGCTACAATGCAGGGCAGGTCTAGGGGTGCAATTGTGCTGACACATGGCCAAGGATCCCCCTGCCATTCCTGGTGGGGCTTTGTGGAGAAACACAAGGCCTGTGGGTTTGTCTGAGATGGCTGCCAGTGAGTTGCTCTGGGAGGGCAGATAAACATAAATTTCCAAGTCTGAATTTGTTTCTGGAGGAGTTGCACAAGTGCCTGCACAGCCCAGCAATGACAGCACAAAACTGGTCTTACTGCAGATGTTACATCCATAGATTAATGGATATATTGGTGTGATGGGATAAACTTTGCCACTGGTGACAGCTCTGAGGTCCTGCCCTGGGGTCCGAGATCTGGTGATGTCTCAGGTCTGTCCTAGAGCCCTCTAGGGCAGAGGCTGATGCCCTAGGGCAGGGTCTCAGCAGAGACTTGAACCCATGTTCATGGCCATGAGGCTGCAACCCTTGCAGAGCAAGAGGTGGCTCAGTAGCAGATGGGACAGGGGAGTGGCCTGGAGGACTTCACACTCCAGGTTTCCAAGCCTAAATACTGGCATTGGATTATAATTCTCACTGAAATCTACTGGTTTCTTTGGTGGCCTCACCAATATTTTTCTTTCAATTCTGCAGCATTCAGGCAAGATAGACGGGCTTCTGACAAAGAACACCTCGCACATCCTTGAAAACCATCTACAAAGGAGAAAACCTTTCTGCCAGCAGCATTCTTTGCACATTCTTTCATGATGTGCAACAACCAGCCGAACAACAGACTGATTTTCCATGAGAACTCCTGCTCTTGTATTCACAAATAGTCCAACTTTCACAAATGTCCCTTCACCACATCTAGACCATCCCTGAGGACTCTGACTCTTGTCCAGCTTCAGGCCCCTGTAAGCAGCACAAGCAGCAGCCTGGAGCTCCCATCCTCTCCTGGTGCTTGACTGCAGACAGCAGCCACCCCACGCCGTGTGGCTGACAGCAGCACAGGCTGGAACCAGCTGAATTCTCTCTGTGACTGAAAGTGTGAACTGCTCTGAAATGCTTCCCATGCCCTCTGCATGGCTTTCACTTGGTAACGCCATAGCAACACCCATGTGTCTGTATTTTTTAATCCTCTGGTCATCTCTAGATTCACAAAAGCTTTTTTCTCAGCTGACTGGTTGATTGAACTAGAGGGGTTTGGTCTTTTGAAGAGATATTTGATTTTGCCCCGACCTGCAGGCTGAGGACATCAGTGTGTGTTTGTTCCTGTGCAGGGGTGGGTGGGAAGCTGTGTCCAGCTCCCTCAGGAATGGCATTGTGTCACAGTGCAACTTTGTGTGGCACAGTGTCACTTTGCCTCCCTCCAGGCTGAACAGAACTCTGGTATCAATCTTCCTGACTAATTAGGCAACTTTAGGCAGTGTGTGATGAATACAGCCCCTCAGGAATCCCCACTGAGTACTTGGTATCTTTAAATGATTCACCATTCCCACTTGCTTTGAATAAATCCTCAACTTTTGCATTGGATCTAATTTAATATCAGGCTGTGGAGCAAAATCAGTGGCAACACAATTGGAAAAGCAGATCCCTGAACCAATGAGAATGTTTGCTGAATCATTTCTACATGGTTTAGCTACCCTGCTAAACCTGCAGCTGAAACTTCCAGCAGGAAAACCCAAAGGATGTAGGACATTGACATTACTACAGTCAAATCCAATGGGAAAAGTTCATAAGACATCCAAATAAATTTCTTGATTAATTTTAGAAAGATAGCAAAGCATCTGTAATTAATTTACTGTCATGTTTTAAATGACAGGCATCTGCCAAGGAAGGCAGGAACCTTCCAGAAATGGAATATGTGACCCCCTTCCCTCCAAATTATTATAACTTTGAAGTTAGAGGGCTTTCAGGCAAAGCTATAGGAAAAAGAATAGCAGTTCTTTACTAGCATACTTATACATGTAAAACAAGGCAAACAAACAACAACAACAACAGCAATTACGAACAAAACCAGAAGCCCAGGAACAGCCTGCTCTCGGCTGCTGAGCTCCGCCCTTCGGTGCAGTTACACTCACAGCCGGCAGGGGCGCTGGTGGCTCCAGCCAGGCAGGGCAGGTGCAATGATTCCCCCACGGCTGCAGGGGGCGCTGTGGCGCGAGCTCAGCTGCCTCTCCATGTGGCAATGGAGACTCAGGTGAGACAAAAAGAGAGGAGGTGACACCTTTTGCAAAACTCACTGGGAGCAGCTGGTCCCAGTGCCACTCCCAGTGGTCAGCTGGACTGTAGCAGGAAACTTCAAGCAGCAGGCTGGAACAGCAGAGGCAAGCACACCTGGGGTGGCAAATAAAGTGTAGCAAAAACCTTAAAGCACTGGCAGGAGCAGCAGGGAGTTCAGGTGGACAGGGGGTATTGAGTTGAAGTGTAGCAAAAACCCAAAGAAGCAGCAGCAGAAAACAGCAGGTCTGGGCAGTGGCAAATGGGCTTCTGCAAACAGCCGGGGGAACACACCCTCTGGAGAGGGGGAGAGGGTCTGGGTCCTGAGTTTCCCCTGGGGCACCCGAGCAGATGGTGAGGGTCCCTCCCAGTGAGATCAGGTGTTGAAATGGTTCCAGTTCAATGGCCGCTCTTACCAGCAAAGGCTCACCCACAGTAAGGCAAAGCAGTGAAGCACAGAACTCCGCAGTTCCATCAAATTCTCCCTGCAGCAGCAGTCCAGCACCAGGACTACAACCGTGTCTCCTCCACTCCCCAAGAGACAGTGAGAGAGGGCTGAGCCCAGCCCCTGAGCCCCAGCCCCTGAGCCCCTGAGCCCCAGCCAGGCCACACGGTATCTCTGCATATCCCCAGAGAAACCCCCAACCACAAAGCTCACTCCACAGCTAAGAGACTGCAGCCAACTGCACCCCTTCCCGCTCCTCCCCATCCTGGCTGCATCTTATGTGGCTCTTAAGTATCGTCATTTCCATCTCTGAGGCAACAAATGGGAAAAAAATTCCCTGGTAGAAAGAAAAAAAAGGGAAAAATCCTAACCTCCAGTATTTACCTTTTGTTTGGCACAGGAGACCAATGCTTTCATGGGTTGGTGGGTCTTTTCCCCCTCCCCAGCTGGGGCTTCACATTCATAATTTTAACTCACCTCTCAGCTGATTTGATGCAAATTTTCAGTTTTAATGTGGAATGCAGTCAAACCTTCCTGAAGGGATGAAAACCCAGGAATTCCAGAGCTTTTAGGTATTTACTGAGTATGTTGTGCTGGTCATCCAGTTGTGAAGGATGTTGTATCATGAGGAATGTTATGTTTGGTTAGTAAATCAAAACTAAGGTTACCTGTGAAAAGTCCAGACTGTGGATGAACTAAGAGATAGAAGGAAGAAGACTTTTCCTCTTTATGCAGCATCTTAGCACAATTGCAGTCCCAATTTTTTTCCCCACAACAAAACTGCTGGAGGCTTTTGACAGAGTACAGCTGTGTAAAAGGAGTGAGAAAGAGGGATTTTTGGAAATTCTATTGTATTACCTTGAGGTATTTGGGTTTAATGATGTGCGCATTTAATTTCTACTCTGTGACAGCAGTTGGGGACAGAGAGCTGGACATGTTTTGAGAGGAAATGTTATATGAGCACCTCAGTGAGGTCTGCCATGAGACACAGGTCACAGACTGATATTTGTGTCTCACTCAAACACTCTTTCCTTCACATCTCTTCTTCCTGTGGGTGATTATGCAGATTGTGATATTGGGGACATCACTACCAACTGTTCCACTTTGCCCCTTTGGAGTTCTGTTGTTCTGGTGGACACAAAAGATGCCACATCTCAGGAAAAGCAGTTATAACGTGCTTTAAAAATCTACAGCGTTTGTCCTCAGGAAGTGCATTTTGCTTTTTCAAAATACATATGGAGGTATTTTTAATCATAGGCTCATGAAATATTTTGTGTTAGAAGGGATCTTAAAGATCATCTTACTGTGTCCTATGAAATAAAAAACTGACAAAAGATCCTAAGGGGCCTGACTCACCAAAATTTGATAGTTGTCATTTCATTTGAGCTTTTAAACAAATCCCAGTAAAACTTCAGCTGGAGCAGTGGCTGTTCATGGTGTGCTGGTGCCTCCCTGCCTTCTCCAGGCCGCGCTGCGATCTGAGGAGTGCTCGTCAGGCCTCGGCCTTGCTGAGCAGCCCCTGGCTCAGATCTGCTGGGGCTCATCAGAAACGACTGTCGGCTGCCCAGAGCTGCTGCTGCTGCTCTCCTCATGAACAGCCTTGTCAAACTGCTTTTCTTGCCCGAAGGGTGTGTCATCCCCATTCTCACGCTTTCAAAGGAAGTGGCCGGCCCAGCCTGTGGCCAGGATGGAGCACTGCTGTGACCAAAGGCCATCTCCTGGGGCCCTGCGAACAGCGGTCACAAAGCAGAGCCCTGGAGCTCTCCGGGGCCACAGCCGTGCCCTGTGATGTCCCTGGGAGTGCAGCCTGTCCGTGTGGGATCTGTCCCGTTTGCTGCTCTCGGGGATCCCCGAACAGCGATGGACCCTGGGCCGATCCCCCTCGGCTCGAGGCTCAACCTTCTGCCCCTGGGGGAGATGCAAAGGCATCCGGAGAGAGCATTTCACTGTGTCTGAGGGGAATTTCTCACAGGTCCCTCGCCCTGGCTCTGTCTGTGTGCACACGTGTGCCTGTGCTCTGGCCAAGGTGGGAGAAATGCTGCTCTCTGAGCTATTTAAGTACCTATCTCAGCCAGTTTGGCCTGTGAGTAAGTTTAATATAAGTTGTAAGCTAAATTAGATGCTTTTAAATGTTATTCCTCTGCTAAATTATGAAGTTATAAGTTATGAGCTAGTTTAAATGCTGTTAAGCGTTGTTCCTTTGCTAAATTGTTACATTTAAAGTCTAAGTTAAGAACTGTTAGGTTTGAGTGCTATTAGGTTTAAGCATTTAGGCCATATTCCTTTTTTTCCTTGCCCTCACTGTCCTTTTGTTACACCTAAATACACACAGACACACACGCACAGAGGCACACACAAACACATGAACAGTTCTTGTTTAATTTCTATTTTGATTGACTGGATTTTGTAAGTTGATTGTTTTTCCCTCAGTGTGTCTTAACCATCCTGTCAGTAGCAGAGTGAACCTTGCCAATGAGTTTTGTTGTGCTGTCACTTAATATAAAATCTGGATTTTACTGATTCCCTTGCTGGGGATCTTTTAAGTGATCTCAAACACTCGTTCAGAACAGGTGTTTCCCATTTGATCCCCCTGCTCCTCACTGTTCATTGCACAAGTACTTCCCATTCAGTTTCTTTGGATATTGGAGTCACTAGAGAACTCCAAGGGTCTCATTGTGCATTTGCATACCTTTGTTTCTTAGTGTAGACTGGACTTGCACCTTCTGCAGCTCTCTGCCCAATAGGCTCTGCTATCCAGTTCCCTGATGTTGTTAAATGCTCCTTTCTTTAAAAAGACAAAAGAAAAGAAGTGTCTTTTCTTCCATTCTCTGCCACTTTGTCTTACCTTTGCATTCCTGATTTAGAGCTGAACCAGCTCCAATTATCAGGCTGAGATATTGAAGCTTGTACATTGACAATTAATAGGATCATCCTGGGAATCTGCAGAGAGAACTAAATTTTCTGTGTGAGTGACAGAAGCCACTCTTCTGCCAAGGCCTCTGAAGCTTGGGGCAGTGCTGAGCTGCTCAGGTCAAGGGCATGAGCAGCACTCCAGGTGCCAGGGCAGCCAAGAAATGACATCTCCAGCATAGGGAGACTGAGGTGCAGTGTTACAGAGGGGTTCTGTTGGTGGAGGAGTTGGTTTTGAAAACGACTTTGATATGAGCAGACCAAGAGGAACTCTGACATCACAATTTCAGTTGCATTTCTTATTTTTAGGTGAAGGAAATGAATAGTCAAGAGACATTATCAGTGCTTGGGAAGGAGACTCCATCAGCATATGTTGCTCAATGAATGGTTCAGAAAATGACCAAACATTGCTGGGAATCTCTTTTTCTCACTGGTCCATTTGGGAAAGATGTGGATTTAGAAAACAACCATTAGTGTTTCCCTGAAATACTTGGGTTCTTGTCTAGTAAGGTTAAAGGGCTCCTCCTGAGTATCTCAGGGCTGAGGAATGCCAAGGGACTGCTCTTGCTCAGAGCAACCAATGATGGAGAAAGCTGCAACAGCACAGGCACAGGCACAGGCACTTCCAGTTTCCATACGGAGATGTCTGAGATGGCTGCTGGAGGGCAGTGGTGCATGCACAGGGTTGGCAAGGGCTGCCTGCTTGCTCTAGAAATGTAGGGGTTCAGCTCTCACACAGGGAGTGGCAGTGCATTTCCTTTTCCCCACTCTCTTGCTCTTCTTTGAGACCACTTGCAGTGAAGAACCAGGATGAGCAGATGGTGCCCCAGAGAAAAAGGGCAGGTGAGGATTCACAGGGGACAAAGGGCTGTGGTCTCCTACCTGGGGTGCTGTGTGCTGAGGTACCTTGGACTGGGATTGTGTGACTCCTGTCATTGTCACAGCCTTCTGTGCCCCCAGTGGCACTGACATTTCCTGCCTTATCTGCATGTCAGGGTTTATTTTGTGCTATGCACTCAGAAATATCGTGCACTGGGCTTCTTTTGGTTTCATTATGAACTGATTGACCAAAGACTGCCCTGTCAGATGTGATTTCCTTCTATAACAGCAATTAATTTTCCATGAGGAATGCCAGGTTGTTTCAGGCAGCAGGGAAGGGTGCAGTGGGTGGTGGGTCAGCTGAGGGTGAGGTGAGCAGCTCAGCCCAGCCAGCAGCAGCTGGTGACATGTCTGCTCGCAGGGCTGCTTTTAGTGCCTGTGAATCGGCAGCAGCCTGGGCTGGCTGTGAGTGGCACAGGTTTGTTTGGAACAGGAGCTCCCTGTGAAGTCCCTGTTAAAAGGACCATGCAGAGAGCCAGGGTGGGAGAGAGCAGCTTGGAGAAAGGGTGAACTGTGAGCTGTGGGGAAGCTTTGCTGCTCTCAGATGCAGCTGCAGTTTGTGGCAGCCCAGGGCTGGGACTGCTGTTGGGACTGGCTGGGGACAGCTTGCACAGGGTGAAACCCCCCAGCTCGTTATTTGTGTCAAGGCAATATCCAGGCCAAGGCAAAGATCTTATGGATCTGTGGAGATATCTGGAGTTGTAAGGAAGAGAGGAAAGGAGAGGGTTAGGCACTCCCCAGGGCACTTCCCTGTTGTAACCCCATGCTGCATTTGCTGATCGGTAAAATCTACTTTGATAGTTTGATTTTCCTCCTTGCCATCCCAAAGAAACTTCCACCAAAAAAAGAGAGAAGAACACAGCAGATCTTACCCCCATCTGTACCCTGTGCTTCCAGGCCCTGAACTTACTGTCCCTGGGACCACTTTCAGGGCCAGGTAGTGGCAGACTTAGGAGAGATCTCAAATCCAGTCTGTTCACATCACTGCTGCAGTGCCTAGAGGGACAGGGTGACTGCCCAGGTACCTTTAGGTGCGTTCCTGGGGAGTTATTGTGAGTGTGACTGGGTTTTTTTCCTATGTTTTCTCATCAAAATGTACCACAGAGCAGCATGGGCTTGCCTGATGTCCATTGCTCAGTGAAACTGCTGTCCAGCACTCTGAAAGTGAAAGTGAAAGTTGAATTGCTTGTAATTAGGTACTTATCAAATCTAGTTATGTTTTAAAAAGGGAGGAGCAGGCAGCCTGCCTTTTATCTTGGATCCAAGTGACTTTCTCATGTACTTGGCAGGGCCCTGAAAGAGGAGCTGGATGAGCTGAGGGCTGGAAAGACTGCACTGGCACTTGAAGGGAATGGAAGAGGCATAAAGGCTTCCTTGGACACAAACTACGTTTGAGGTACTCACAATGTCTTCTTTAAGTGGTCCTGTCTTAGAGCCAATCTTTTCTCTTAGAAATTGTTGCTCTTTCTTCTTGTAAAGTAGACATCTAGTAGACATCTCTAGTTAAGTAGAATCCAACTGGTTTTCTGGGTTTCAAGTTAAGTTTTAACTTTGAGAGACTATTTTGCTGTGGTGGAAAAGGCTTTATTGTCCTGGTAAAGGTATGAATTGCTTATTGTGTTGGCTTTGTTATGAAGTTAAGGGGTAACGAATAGCCTGACAGTTTCAGGTAGTGCTGTTTGCTCAAATAGATCCTTTTCACAAGAAGATCAAACGGCCTTGTCATGGCTCTACAGATTTCCTATCAAATCCACTTTCCCCTGTAGGTGATGTCAGGTGGGCTGCTCTGTGGGTCAGGTCTGCCTTGGGGGAAGCTGGGTGTGAGTGTCTGGTGTTTGCTGAAGGAACTCCAGCTCCTCCTGCTTGGGAATTACTCATGTTGGCCAAGATTCAGATCAAACCTGCTGGCTTGTGTGCAGGGCTTGTGTAATAATTCAGGGTTTTCCTGAAGTAATGGAGCAGCTCTCATCTCCTTTGTCTTTACAAAGCCAAAACCTTTGCACCTGCAGCCACCAATCTAAGCCCATGGGACCCCTGACAAACTGAACTGATTGTACCAGGCCCCTGCATTTCCAGGGAGGCCACAACTGGGGGACAATTGCCTGACTTTGGCACTGTGAAGGGCAAATTTGAGCCTTCCTTTTCTCAATTATCTTCAAAGGGAGGCAGGTACTCACTGCAGCCAGCTTTCTACTGCTGCCTAGGGGCTGGGGGTTGCTCAGCAGCAGGAAACCAGGGGTGGTTTGAGTGTGAAGAAACCCAAGATACACATCCCAGAGAAGCTGCTCTTCCCCCTCTGTAACAATCGTGGTGATACAAAGGCAAAAGCAAACCTCTGCTGATTTCTTTCAGGGGACAGCTCATGTAGCCAACCTGGGGTTCACGACTGTATCCTCAGGAACTCATCGGTCACATTGAGGGAACAACTAAAAAGACCTTTGAAAATGCTGTGGATGTCGTGTCTTCCGACTGCATCCCTCTTTCTCTTGCTTCTCCCATGCTTCTCTGCCCAGGATGGTATGTACAACATTGATACACTTACATTTTTTCATTTCAATATTTTCTTTCCTTTTTTTTCAATCTTTTCTAAACTATGTTTGTCTTTGACATGCAATGCTCTCTATTTAATTTTTCTTCCCTTGCTTCTGATGTAGCTTCTTTTAGGTGTTTCCCTAAAAGAAATTTGATCCCTCTGTTCCTCACTATTAATTACACAACTATTACCCATATAGTTTCATTGCATATTGGGGTCATTGGAGAGCTCCAAGGGTCTCATTATATATTTTTGTATCTTTTTTCTTAGTATAGATTGGAATCACACCTTCTGCAGCCCTCTTCCTGAGACGCCCCGTTATGCAGTTCCTTGATGTTGTTAAATGCTCCTTTCTTTAAAACTAAAAAAAAAGAAAAAAGTGTATTTTCTTCCATTCTCTGCCACTTTGTCTTACCTTTGCATTCCTGATTGTAGATATAAACCCAGCTCCAATTGTCAGGCTGAGTTTAGCGAAATTTTTGTTTTGAGATCCAATAGGATCATCCTGGGAATCTGCAGAGAGAACTAAATTTTTTTGAGTGAGTGACAGAAGCCACTCTTCTGCCAAGGCCTCTGAAGCTTGGGGCAGTGCTGAGCTGCTCAGGTCAAGGGCATGAGCAGCACTCCAGGTGCCAGGGCAGCCAAGAAATGACATCTCCAGCATAGGGAGACTGAGGTGCAGTGTTACAGAGGGGTTCTGTTGGTGGAGGAGTTGGTTTTGAAAACGACTTTGATATGAGCAGACCAAGAGGAACTCTGACATCACAATTTCAGTTGCATTTCTTATTTTTAGGTGAAGGAAATGAATAGTCAAGAGACATTATCAGTGCTTGGGAAGGAGACTCCATCAGCATAACTTGCTCAATGAGTGGTTCACGAGATCAAGTGGGGATGTACTTGATATCTATCAGACAGAATCGCAAGGTGATATACATTCCTCCAAAGCAGAATGCTTCAAATATCCATCCTACCTTCACTAACCGCATCGAGTATTCCAAGGAAGGGAAGAATCTCAGGATAACCCTGCACAGGGTACAGGAATCCGATTCCAATATCTACCTATGCTCTGAGATTGTTAAAATCAATGACCATCACAAAAACCTACATGGGAAGACAACCATAGTAGTGGTCAAAGGTATTGCAATTACACCTTTTATGTCATGAATTAGTGAATACAGATCTATATTTTAAATCAAAGATTGGAAGAAAATACAATGGGAGGGCGAGTCAGACAGAACATTTTCTGTGTCTGCTCATGGCATGTACAGATTTGAAGGAAAGTGTGGTTTGCTCCCTGAAACAATGAAGAAAACACATTAGATAGTAAGGTACCAAAAAAAACCCAAACCACCCCAGAACATTAATTAATGTGACTCATTAATTCCAGTTGTAGGTTTTCACATGAGTCATAGTTTGCTGAAGCAGTTTGAAAACAGTGAGGTCCCACAGCTCTTCCCAAAACAACCTGTGAAACCTTTATAAATAACTAGCAGAGCAGAGTCCTTTTTTTGGTAGCAGTTTTTGCAAATCTCTTTTGTTCTTACTAATTCATCTTTAAAAACAAATTGGTAATAATTGGGAAGCAGGTGTTAGGCAGAGTCTGCAAGCTGGGCAAGACTGGGTGAAAGTTTTTTGTGTTGTTAATAAGGAGTTGATGAATGGGCAGAAGTAGTTTTTTTGGCACATGTTTCTGATTGGGGGAACAATTTTTCTGTCTGTATTTCTTTTCCATTAGAAGAGCGTTGAGTCTACACTATTCTTCGGCAGTTTATTCCTCTATGTACCCATCCTTCTGATGAGACCTTCTAACCTGAAACATCTTTCCGAAAGCTTACAGGGCTTTCTTCCATTTCTGTCCTCAAGGCATGTGAAATCTAATTGATTGCTGGATCAGCAATAGTAATTTATATCCACGAAGGATTATCGTCTCCTCCCTTAGGCTTCTCCTTTCAAACTTCTTGGCTGTGTTTTCTCAAATGAATCACATCTTGTTTATTGCCTATTGTGTCTCCAAATTATTTTATTAAATTGCTTTATATCTCTTTTTGATTCTGATCCTCTTCTCTAAAATGCTTACAACATTCCCTGTACAAACATGATAAATTCTGTCCTCACTCCCTTATCCACTTTAATGATAATGTTGAAAGGAACAAGGCTTGTCTTCAGAGGAGCTCAGTCTTCCTATCTGTACAGTGAGTCCTTAATTACCACTCCATTCTCATAGACCATTTTCAACATTGATGGGACACACATTGTATGATTTGATCCACACCAATAGCCCCCAGATGTCTCTATGGCTTCATCTCACCTGAGAAAGCAGGCAATGATGCATGGCTCAAGGATGTGCTGATCAGGCGGCATTCCCTTAGAGGAGGCAGTATATGTGGGTTTTTAGGTAGATGCAAACCCTTTACAAACAACTAAACCTGTTGGTCAGTCCTACTTTCAGATCCTGAGGCAGGAAAATATACCAGGGTATATTTCATAAAGATATATTTAGGTATAAAAGTAATAAGGTATAAAATATATCCTTCTTCTCAAAGCATGTGTAAATGTAGCCTGTTTAAAAATTCATTTTATCTAAATTTCTGTGATCTGTTCTTTCTGTCTGTGACCTCTGCCCTTGCTCCCCAGTTCAGGTACGTTGTGTTAAGCGTGTGATAGCCATTAATCTCTCTTGTTTTTAGCTAAATTCGGAGGGGCTCTGGAGCAGTCACCCCTCTACGCCAACCCTGAGCAAGGCCAGTCTGTCAGCATCACCTGTGTGTTGGAAAGCTCACCTGGAGGTGGGGGGCTCTACTTGCTCAGGACTCACATGCAGCCTGGCCAAGTTCTGTATGTGTCAAATCTGAACGTGATGGAAGTTTCTCCTGCATTTGAGAATCGCTCGGATTATTCAAGGGAAGGAAATAAAGCTATGATAACTCTACACAACCTACAGGAGAAGGACAGTGATAACTATGTCTGTGCTGAGGAGGTGAAAAAATCCCCTCTGCTCTCAGCGAGCGGCACGATGCTGCTGGTTAAAGGTACGACCCTTTTGCTTGTTTATCATAAATAACTATTGTTGTGTTGCAGTGCAAGAAGTGGACAAAAAGCTTTTGGAACTTTAGTCATGACAGGCAAACAATACCTGGGAAAGTTTGGAGAATGGGCTCAGGCTCCTTTGTGCCCTCTTGAGCTTGGACACAGAAACACTCTGTGTTCCTACGTGCCTCGTACAACCAGAGGAGAATTCAGAGCTTGCTATAATCCTTCATCTTAGGAAAAGAATAAAAGGTCAAAACAAGATAACGAACACTTCAGTGTGTGCATTAGTAATCTGTCAGTTTTAGGATTTGAGTAAGTATTTTTAACACCAATTCTTTGACCTCAATGTTGCATAGACAGCTTTTAGGTTCTATTCCCTCTAGCAAGTCTTGTGTTTATAAATAGCTCACACTAGGGAGCACAAAACAAGTCCTCAAGCATTTGCTTCAAGCTCCACAGACCCACAGCAGAGATGTTCTCACACACCCTTGTTACACACTGAGCACTCTGTGAGCGTGTGCTCCGAAGAGGGGGATTGATTTTTCTGGGTTCCAAAGAGGGTTTTTCTATTTTTCTGTGCTCCAAAGAGGTTTTTTTATTTTTCTGTGCTCCAAAGAGGGGTTTTTTGTTTTTCTGCAGGATGGTGCTGTACTGATTTGCTAAGCTGAAGTCAGAACCAGCAATAGAGTGCTTGATTCTGATCTTTCTGGTGCAGTTTAACCCTGTGCATTGGGCTTTGCTGAGGTCTTTGTAATATAAGGTTTGCAAAGGCCCTAAGAGTCACAAAAGATTTTCCTGCAGTCTTCATAGGCAACTCTGGTCCCATTCTGTGCCACCACCCACAACAAGGGCAACAACTCAGTAGAGTGACGTGGGAGAAATGACAATAGCATGATGGGGGGTGATTAATAATTAGTGTTATTCAAATATGGATTAATTGAGGTTTTAGAGAGCTGGAACCCTTTCCACCAGCACTATTCTGCTCAGTGTACTTCACACCACAGCATCCTCCTGCTTCTGTCTGTACTGCCACAAGCCTGGCTCTTGGATCACTCAGCCCCTGTTAGGGTTGCAGTAACACTGCAGGAAAATATTTTCTGTTCCCATTGAGAGTGTGTGGTCCTCCTTCTGCTCAGTGGTGTGGAAGCTACAGCTATGTAGAATGCTCCTTGCAGACCCTCCACACGGCACCTGCAGCCACCCCCAGGCTCTGGAAGAGCACAGGGAACGCCAGGGAGAATACTAATGGGATGACAAACATGGCTGTGAAGCTGTGGATATCCAATTTTCAGTTAACCTGTACAGTTTTTTCTTCCAGAATAAAAGTAAAATTTTACCTCTTATTATTTTTAATAATGCTACTGTAATTTTAAATGCAGAAGTGGAGCAGGCACATTCCCAGGCATGTGAGAAGAGCTCCTGGGATTTGTATGCCCTCATCATCATGGTGGCACTGCTGTTCTGTGCCCTGGTGTGCTGCACCTTGTACCGTGTGGATGTAAGTACTCTGTCACCGCAGAAAAAGCTGGGTCAGCTTGAGCAAACTGGCATTAGTTTTAAATACTGACTAAATCAAGCAAATATTTGATAAACCTAAGGAATTGTGGCTTCCTATTTCTCTCCTATTTGCCCTTGTTTAATATCTTCCAGCTGTAAATTCTTGGCAGCTAACACAGTGTCTTATATTTCTGTAACCCTTTGTAAATGAGATATTGTTTGTCTTTTGACAGCAAACCTCAAGTGAGCTGTGTGGTTGACACAGCCATGTCTTGTGTGTGTATCCCTGAACAAAGCCCCTCGCTGTTCTGCTTTGCTTGCTTTTTAAAAATTTTTTGTGAATTGGGACTGAAGCTGTACATAGCAAGCTTGTGAGAGATGTAAGAGAATGCTTGGAGGGGGACACAAGGGCAAAAACACTCATAAAATAGCCTGATGTCTAAAAGCAGCACTAGGAGAAAAAAAATTCCCCATTCTAGAAAAAAAAATACTAAAATTTTTTGCTTTACTGGGATTATTTCTATTCATATACTGCAGGAAGTGCCCAGAAATTATTTGTCTCTGATAGATTCTTCTGCTCCATAAAGAGTACTGAAGATGAAGTGTGTGATTCACAGGCTCCTGCCTCGTCCCTGAACATGGACCCAGCATAGCTAAAAACCAGTAGTGTAACATCATTTTGCCACAGCCCAGTGGGAAATGGTGTCTTGTGTTACCAGTAACAGACTGAGAATGAGCCTTATTTATGTCAGAGCTACAGTTACATCCAACTCTTGAAGGAACTTTTAGTGAAATTGCATCAGACTCATAAAAGAAAGTTTTATAAATAAGCCGATAATTTCCACTTGGTCCTCTAAGACCTCACTGGGTCACGAGAGGAATTTTAAAAGTACATTTCCTCTTCCAACAGATGATGTGTATGGACTCCTTAGATGGAAAATGACTCCTTGGTTGGGGTCTTTCCAGGCGCTGTTTCTAATGGCTGCTTGCTTTGTTTTGCAGGTGAAGAAATACTTCCACAAGAAAAAGCGCAATGCAGTATATGAAGACATGTCCTACAATTCCAGACGTAGCACTCTGGTCAGAACCAACACCTATTCCAGAGACAATTAAACTTCTGCCAGCTGGGACTGTGTGTGCATCGACCATTCCCTTACAGGTAGCTCTGAGAGCTGCTTTAACAACCTGATGTAGTGGCTGGACTGAAATTGCTATCACCTACCTTCTTCAGTGGCAAGAAAAATCTCATTTCAAAGACTGTTTCTACTTTTTAAATTTTTTTTTGTTTTTGCAATGTACAGAAAATGTAATGAACTGCAGGTACCCTGTACATATGTCTGCATTTCGGTGTGAAAAAGCAGCATTTTGGGGCTAAATGGCACATATGGTCTCATTTCTTTGATAAATAACTCTTTCTGGGAAGGTGGGATGGATGGAGAGGTCTGGTTCTGAGCTTTGGTAAGTGCTCAGGAGACCACACAGGTCTGTTCAACAGTTTGCAATGGATTCATACAGGGGTGGATTCCAGTTCTCTCATGGATCCTTGGGGTCTGCCCAAGAGCTCAGGCACCTAAAACTGCTCAAGAATTATAGCAGGGAAATCTATCTTGAAGAAACTTCAGAAACATGGCAGGGTACATCACAAGTGAAGATACCTGTGGGCTCACCTGCTCCAGGGGCATGACGGTCCCGCAAAAACACAGCGAAGTCTCAATTTTAATTTACTGCCTCTGTCAGAGCTTCTGACATGATTGATGGGGCTCTTGATGTGGCTGATGAGCAAAGTGACTAAACTTGGGGCAGTTGTCTCAGCCTTAGGGTTTCTCCAGCTCGGGGACTCCACACTGCACAACACAAGGTGAAATAATCTGGGGTGAAGCCAATGCCTGCATTCCAGTCTGGGCACGGGTGGGGCTGATCTAAAAACCCTTCTTATCAAAGGGATTTGTCAAAACTCACATCAGGCAAGAAGAGGCTAAATTTGGTTTAGTGACATCTCAGAAAGGTCATTGTGGGGAGCTGGGCTGAGGAAGGGCTTGGCCTCCTCCGGGGCTGTTTTGGTTTTGCAATGTTGGGGCGGCTGTGGAAAGTCAACAATCCTCCAGAGCCAGAGGAATGTTCAACTGCCCTGGTACAGGGCACGATTGATGGGGGTGGCTTGTGGCTGCTGAGGACAGGCTGAGACTGGAGTTTTTCTCTATTGATGTAATTGTTTATTTTTTGAGGGATTAGGGTCAGTTTGTCGTTGATGAGTGCAGAGCTGGAGTGGAGCCAGGCACAGAGGATAATTCCTCTCCAGAGCTGAGCTCTGACAAGATGCCAGCTTGCCAAGCCAGTCCTGCCCCTCCGGAGAGCACATTTCCCTCCAGATATCACTCATGAAATGCTGTGCACCAGACCTGAGGGAGAAATCCCCTTGGGGGGTGGCAGGTGCAGGTTCACCTTGTGAGCAGAGAGGTGCTGTCTTCACATGGCCAGACCCAGATAAATTGTGTTTGTGACGGGGCTTTGTATAGTTCCTCAGTATTTTCATACATGTATTAAAACTTCTTTCATATATCACACAAATAAATGGATGTTTCTTTTAGTGGTTTGTTGTGTTGTCTTTTTTTTTAATAGTGAATTAAGGCTTTTTGCAAAATACTGTATAAAGTACTCCTAACAGCATCACACCAGGCAAAATAAATGTTTCCCACTTTAATTATGTAATCTGCATGTGAGGTTTTTCTTTCAAAAACCAATCACTGAAGAAAATAGGGACAAAACTCTTCAGACCCTGTGTATTCCATGTCTCAGAGCATTACCCAAACTATTCTTGAACTCTGCTAGACTTGGTACCAGGACCAATTCTGGCTTAGTCCCTGGAAAAGCCCAGCTCAGGGGCTCAGGTGAAGAGGTGGGGAAGAACCAACACATTAGGTACCAATCTAGGAACTGAGGTGCCCATAGTCAATCACCTTTCATCACATTTTCATTTTTGGAACAATATGCAAAAAGGACAAAACTCCCTGAGAGCCAACACAGGGAGGTTCACCATAAGCAAAGTGGCATTTGAGAGCAGCTTGCTGTAGCTACACCACTGTGCAGACACGACCACAATGGTGAGAAAAAAAATGGCTGTGAAAGGAAACCGTAGTGGAGGTGGTTTTTCTGGCTTCATGTAAATAAATTTTAAAAAAAGAAGTTAACACCGCGCTGAGGAAAATTACATACAGTGAGCCATTTCATGGGCTGTACCTCTGTAGAGGGGTAGAAAATCAGCACCATAATTAACCCAAGCAGTGGTGAATGAATTGCTGGGGAAATTAGCTCCAGGGTGTAGGGAAGAATTGGGTATTGGCTGCCAAGGAGGGTTGGAGCACTCTGAAGATGCAGCGTGGCCTCAGAGTTTCCCTGGAAAGCAGAAAAACAGAAATTTTCACTCCAAGAGTTGCAGACAGAATTGCTCTGGGTTAATTCTGTTGCCTTTGCTTCTTTTTCTGTCTCTTGTCTCTGCCTCTGGGGAGGGAAATGATTTTCGAGGAGAGGTGGGAAGTGCAGTTCTGAGGCTGGGATGGGACTCACAGCAGTGAGAATGGTTTCAGGGAATTGCTGACGTCCCCAGCCCCATCCAAGGGATAAAAAGTGACAGGAATTGCAGCTGGGAGCAAAGCAGCCTCAGGCGGGGAGCAGGGCTGCAGCTCCAATACCAGAGTTTGTGGGACAGGGATGGAGCAAGCCAAGGCACTGAGCGAGGACAGCAGGTCAGAGGCAGAGCTAACCCAACAGGCAAGGCACAAAACGTGTCTGAAGTGACTCAGGGGCCAGGTCTGGATGGAGTGGCCTGGGCTGAGTGCCTGGGACGGGGAAGGCTCATCAGAAATAATTCTGGTTATTTGCAAAACTGGAGGAATCAGCCAGCACATGTAGACTAGAGCTGGTGGAGCCTGTAGACTCAGGAAAATTTAGCTGGAAAAACCATTTTAACTTCTTGACTCAGGTGTGTGTGACAAGAACATGCCTGAACTCAGTGCCAAGGAGGCTCATAAGCCGAGCTGAGCCACAAAAGGTTTTGCAGGGGACAGGATACAGGAGAGAAGCAGGTTCTGCTCTTGTGGCCTGTGACATATTGCAGGACACTGGAATGTCCCCAATCCTGCAATCCAGTGTTTTTTGCTTCTAGCAGTTGTCAGTGCCACATGAATGTCTAAAATCTGCTCTGGGAGAGCTGTCTGGAGCCAGTTTCTCTCACCTGTCTTCTGCTGCTTGTGACTCTTTTTCCATCCAATAACTCATGCAGGAGACATTCTGTTACAGAATTCAGAGGATCTGACCAAAACGTGTCCAGCACTGCTGGTTCTGCTGGAGACAAGGCACTGACTGCTGATTTCTCAAGGTACCTGTGTTACTGAAGAAATGATTTCCACTCATGGTATGAAATATTTTGAAAGCACTTGTTTTCCAAAGCATTTAGTTTCTTTTTTAGTGCTTTGTAACACTCAACTTGCAATATATTAGCAGTTAGCTAACAGTCAAGTTGAAAAAGGGTTTTTTTCTGGTAGTTCACAGATTTGGCTTTCTCACGGCTTTGAGCTTTGAGGTGCTGAAAATGCTTCATTGGTGCCATTTCTTTAATCTGACATGTTTTGTTAATATGCTCCTGCACTAGTTAATGAATTCTTCTATTGCTTGTCATATAAATGTAACAGTATTTATGTTGTTTTGCATGGGTTTTGACACTTTCAAATCCTTCAGTAATGACTGGATGCTGGCTATGTGCAACATGCAAGAAATCTTTCCAATTTCATTTGAAGTCTCAAAAAAGTTCTAACTTGCTTTTTAGTAAATCACTGCTAATACATTACCCTCTCATACAGCCAGAGCATCCTGCCTTGTCTACAAGAGTCTCACGTAATTTTTTCGTTTAAGAAATTGAAATAAAGCAACCAGCCTAAATATTGACTGAAGGGAATAAACCATTTTGTCCTAACAAAAAATTTTGCAGTGTTGTCACAATCTGTCTGGTACAAGTAGATTATCTGTCCAGTTGTGGATGGGAAGTGACTCCACTCTGTATAATTAACTGCTGGTAGGGTTGGATGAACTCTCCAGATGGTATTAATTCCTGTGTAACTACTTCACAAGAACAATTATTTCGCTTTTGGGTGGTATTTGACTGCACCAACCGACTGGCATATGTCGGAAACTCTCCCTGAAGAACACATCCATGGCCCCAGAGATTTCCACCTGAGACATTAGAAATGGTCTGCTACACTCCCTGTCTGTAATGTGCTTCTCTCTGTAATGGGAATAATATCTAAACACTGTACATGTCTACTGGAAAATGCTCTCTCATGCCTTCTGTGAGCTAGAATCAGTAATTGGTAATTAGTAACACTCTGGGAAAGCCTTTTGTTTCATTGCCCTCTGCAGTTCATGACACCTGGAGGCATTTGGTCCATCTGCACTCAGCAGAATCACACAAGTTGTAAAAGCTTATTCGGAAGGTCCTTGTACAGGTGATGCTTTACCAATGGCACTAACCATTTCATCCTCGGATAGTGCAATTTATTACTCTGCTCTGATATGAGAGAAAAAAAAGGAGACTCTTGGTTTGTGGGGTCTCTTTCCCCACACATTATTGCCTTACAACTCGGAGACAAGTTTTCTGAGAAATCACTAAGGCCAGTTTACTGCTCGTGGTTTCCACTTATTATATTATCTCTGCTCAGAGATATAGTTGGCAGCGAGCTTGTGGGCGAGTGACATTTAAAGTCACAATGTAGAGATGACATTTTGCACAAATGCCCGTGATTTCTGAGAAATAAGACTACTGAAGAAACTCTGCAATATCATTGTGGATTTCTCTCTTATTCTCATACTTTTTAATGCTCACAGTGGAAGCTTTTCTAGGCAGGCTCCTCAAAGTGTTGGCAGTCAGTGCCTAAACTCTAACAACTTTTGTACTCAAAACTCTTTATTTCATAAAAAACCCCCAAACAGTTCAAGGTTGCAAAAAATAAATTGTGCATGTGTGTGCGTACACACTACAGGTAAATAAACTACAGTTCCTCATTACTGTCGAGGCCAAAATTAAAAACTGTCCTTCCACGGAGAGCACACACAGAAAGCCAGGTGCTCCTTCTTGCAAGGGTGTTTTGTGAATGAAGTTGTAGCATGCAAAAAGAGATCATTATATTTCTGTCCTAGTCGAAAGAGGAAACAGAGGAGAGTTCCTAGCAGGTTTAGAGCTCACAGAGAAACTCGAATGAACAGCCTGAACTGAGGATTTGCAACATTTAGACTTGTCCAGGATTAGGTGAACCAGGAGTGCATCATTGAAAGGATTGCTGCTGTCCTCCTGGTGCTAAGTACCAAATGCAAACATGGTGAGTTTGTAAATTGTCTGAGTGGGCTTTGCTGAAAGCAGAGAAGGGCTGTTCTTCCAGTGCTTGTTATTCCACGGCAACTCCTAATGCTTAGACCTGGGGGCACCACTTGAATGGAACAAAAAGACAGGCAGAAATATTCATAATAATGGTAAATGCATTCCTTAATAATGTGCTTTCTGCAGCTCGCTTCTCTTGGGCTGCTCTCATGTCTCAAGATAAAAACTGTGGTTTTGCGGTGGAGACAGCGAAGCTGACTGCTGCAGCAGGGTCTGGGGTGCTATTTACATTCAGAAGTACTACAGGGGGGCTGCTCTGTGGTCTGGCCTGTCCCCATCCTGAGAGAGGGACCCGTGAGCACATTCTGGCAGGAGCCTGTGGTTGCTGTGTGCTCGGCAGGGCTGTGGCATTGCTTCTGCAGAGCATCGCCGCTGAAACCAGCCCTGCCCTCCTCCCTGGGCTCAGTTCCCTTCTGTCACTGCCACACCGTGCTCCGTGTCCCAGCTGCCTGTGGCCACTCTGTCACCCAGTGGGGACAGGTCCCTGCCGGCCCCAGAGCAGCTGGCATTGGCAGAGTGATTGTTAGCAGGTAAAAGTCAGGCACAGTGCTCAGGCACAACAAGGAATTTTGTGAACACATGGATGTGCCTCCCAGGCTTTCCTCAGTCCCCGCGGCTCCTGCAGTCAGGGCAGAGCTGCAGTCCTGCTGGCCATGGCCAGGGTGTGAACAGGGCTTGATCTGCTCCAAGCACTGTGCTTTCACTGCTCCACCTTCTGCTTTTTCCCGTTTAAAGCACAGAAGCTGAGGCACTGGGTAGCTGATGCCCCTGGACCAAGGCCACTGAGTCAGGCAGTCAAGCAGTTTTCATTCCATCCCACCGACATAAACACATCCCTCATATTTCTATTCTGTTGTTGCATAGAATGAGGCAGAGGAGGGTAACGTGATAATAAAACCTGTTCAATGAGGAGCTGGCACCACTATCATCACTTCACATTTAGAAGATTTGATCCTCATCCACTTTCTAGCACAAAGACATAAGAGAAAGTGACTCCCGATTTTTCTTTTCCAGCAGAATGCTTGGCACATGCCAGTGGCATGTTGTGTTTGGTGACTGCAACATCTCCATCACCACAAGATAGGATCAGACAGTGACCTTGCTCTGACAGTCACCAATGATACGATCTGAGATTTTATCTATTGATGTGGTTATTCATCTCAAATAGAATCTCTGACATTAGAGCGAAGAGTTTATGCGTATTTATGGCCACTGACATCCCCACTGAGCCTCTCAGCTCCAGCACAGCATCACTTTATTAGGTCATCTCTCCACCAGCCTCGCATCTCTCTCTGTGCATTGCTAGCTCAGGCAGCAGCAGCAGTCTGGCTCCTGCAGACCCAACTTCCTTCTGGACTCAGATACACTGCCCACAATCAAATCACTTCTGATGTTTGTGTTAGAGCTTGTCTGGGTATCTCAGCTATCCCAGCGTGGAGGCCATGCAGAAATACAGTTAACAGTGCTCAAATCCTGAGGCACCAGCGCTGCCTTCCACAAAACTTGGCGTTCATACAGATCCCGAATTAATCCGCTGGCACCTGGGTATGCTCTGAGCTCCAGCGTGCCCCAGTGCTGCTGTGATCAGTGCCTGAGCTCGCTGGGGCACAGCCCTGTGCCTCAGCTGCTGTGTCGGTGCACTTGGCACCGTATGGAGTCATGAACTCCCCATCTGGTGGGGACAAAATGGGGAGAGGGAACCACCAGTCTGCAGTATTAAGAAGCTGCCTGAGAGACTAAGAGTAAACAAGAATTTCTGTGTTGGAGGGGTGGGGTTGCTGGTCTGAGGTTTTTTTGGTTTTGGGTGGGGTTTTGTTTGGTTTGGTGTTGGGGTTCTTTTGTCTCTTTGGTTTAAAAAAAGATATTATTTGATTTATTCACAATTTTAGCTATTGAAAATGGGTGGGAAAACCCATGCTCACACACACACACGGCTATCTGTCTGCTAGGTTTAAAGATGTTTAGCAGTTACACTTGAGGGGATATAGGGAAAGTGGGAATATTCCTTGCAGGAATAGATACTTTCAGGCATAAACCCAAGACTCAAAAATCAGTAAGTGGAGATAGAAAATGTTACCCACTACTCAGTTCATGTAAGAGCTGTGCAATTACTTTTCTGCAGAACTGATTTTTTGCCCACAGTCCATGCCAGTCCCCCTGAGCTGTGACCTGACATGATCTGCTGCTGAATCCTGTCAGCTCGGTGGCCTAGCTGGGTGTCCATCCCAAGGTTCATATGAAAACGCTGATAAATTCTTGGAATGTTCTTCACTTTGGGTCACATATGAACCAACCCCACAGAGTATTTGTATCTGCTTGGACAACAGATTACCAGTTCCGAAATGTCCTTTGTTGGTTGAAAGATTCCTTGCTACTAGAAATAAGTTTTCCTGGTAAATTTTAAGTGCGCTCAGCTGTACATATAATCCTTTTTAAGTGGCTCTAATTTTCTTACATTAATCAGCTGGGTATAGAGGCCATTTCACATCAGCAGGAGGCTGGAAACTAATTCCCCACTTCAGGTTGCCTGCAGTTTGGATAGCCAGGTAAAGAGGTGCAGCTGAGGTTTTCTGAGGCACTTGGGGAGTCACGATGTAAAACAGAGGAGCAGAAAGAAAGGAGTGTTGTTTGGGTGAGCCAGTGGTCAGGATTTTTTTGGTAAGTGCTGTTTTAGTCTTGTTGGAGGTAAAGCTGCCTTTAAAAAGTTATAGAAAGTCATTGTCTAGTTCTGTACTATGTTTGCTTGGTTGGTTTTTGTGTATTCTGCTGCGAAGTGCAGGTTCTATGGCTCTAAGTTGGAAATATTGGATAAAAACAGCTGGGTTTTTCTTCCTTGAAGGAGCTGGTTCTGGGGCAGTCCCTGCTGATATGGGTGCACAAAACCTCACTGCTGTACTCCAGCAGAAGCTCAGTCTCAGGAAAAAAAACCCAGCTCTGTGTGGTTGAATGTGTGAAGCACGAGCTCTGCGGGCAGGCACACTGCGAATCTTTGGGGCTGAATTGTTTGTAATTGTAAGATATCCTGGAAAGAGTGGGCAACACCCACAGTGCATCCTCGGGCTGCCTGCAGAGGCAGGGAGTGCAGGCGTGACCCTGCTCCCAGGAAGGTGCAGTGTTTTTTGGGGAGGAAGGTGCTGGATGCTCCCAGTGTCCCCAGGACACCCAGCAGCCTGTGTGGCCCTGAGCAGGCACTGTTCTCCCTCTGGAAGTGCCCTCAGCCGAGCCAGCCATGAAGGAGGGGATTTTATAACCTTCTGCAGTTCTGCTCTGGTTTAGTTGCTGTCTTAGGTGCAGCAACTTGCACCTTGTTTAGCAGCTCCATCCACCCCCAGACAGAGCTTTGTTTCTCTGTGGCTGCCCTTTGTCTGAGATGGACCTAAATCAAGCCCCCAGACTGTACCCTTTTCATCTGTGCTGAAAGGCTTTAAATGAAAAGGCAGTGCCTCAGAAACTCAACCCTGCATTGTGACGTTTTCCTTAATGTTTGTGCTGGCAACATATTTCCTCAGGAGCAAGTTTAGTTTGTAAGAATTGGAAGCTGCATTTTTTTTTTTTGTTTTGTTTTGGTCTCTTCCTTCACACTTTTGTCTGTTATTGGTTTCCTCTGCATGAAAACAGGATGCATCTTCAAAAACCACAAGTAAAACAAGAGTTAGCTCTGAGGTGCTTCAATTTACTACATCAGATTGTGGTTAAAACTCCCTTTAGCACTGTCTAACAGCCTGGCCAGCTGAGGAGAAAGGAGAAGGGCTGTTTTTTAACATTCCTTTCACCGAGAGGAAAAGGAAATACCAGTCTAAAAGAAGGAAATCCATACCTAATGCTCTGTGGCCTCAAACATCTTTTTTTACAACTATGAAAGCACATTTAAAAGATATTAAATGATGAATACTGCAGCAGGAATTGGCATCAATGCTTGACAGGAAAACATGTGATCCCATCGTGGTATTTAATGGTGTAATAGTGTAAAGGATTTACTAATATCTGTTCCTATACTTGGATTAGGCACCACTTGTCACACCTTGGGGCATACCCATTAAGGAGGGAGGGAGGGAGCTCCCTGGATTGTTAAAAATAGGCCATTTAAAAAGAATAAGGTTTATCCTAAAGCACGGGAAGAGGTACCAGGAAGGATGCTAAAGCAGACTAATGGGCTAGGGCTGGCACAGAAGGCCAGAGTTGAGAGAGTGTGGGGCTAGAAAGGACCTGCACAGCTCCAGCACACAAAATAATTATCTGTGTCTCGGTCCAGCCCATCCCAGGAGTGAAGGGTCTGCCCGATCTGCGCCTGAAGGCTCCTGCTGGTGGCATAATCCATAACTTCTGCGCTGGAGTTTAATTTCCTTGTAACTCGTCTGAGCTGTGCTCACACCTCAGACTGTCCCCAGCAGTGCCAGGAAAACAGTGAAGTGCCTTTCTTTGGTGTTGGGGAGGATGAAATAGGAAAGCCTTATAAATATGATTACCTGGCAAAAGATGCTGAGAATATGGAAACTATAAGCGAGATTGAAATGAAGACAAGCTTTGAGATACCAAACCCCAGGTACTGAACAACTGGAAAACAATGGTATGGCCACTGAAGGTAATCCCTTTTGATTAAACAATCCCCTCTGCTTGCAGACAGGTCCAAGGGTCAGAGCAGACCCTACCAACTTGGCAGAGGGTCCAAAAAGCAGTTTTTAGAGTTTAAAATATAACGCCATATGGTAATGCAATGACTCTCATAGGCTGTGTGTAAATGTTGTAGGATTTGTAGCTTGTTCTAGATTGGTTAGTGAAAATTAGAACATTCAGCATAGAGGTTGATTTCTTGTATTGTAAACAGCAACCACGGGATTCTGTTCTATTCTTCTTCCTTCTTCTCT
Source organism: Origma solitaria (assembly GCA_013397895.1). Classification (NCBI taxonomy): domain Eukaryota; kingdom Metazoa; phylum Chordata; class Aves; order Passeriformes; family Acanthizidae; genus Origma; species Origma solitaria. The sequence continues at coordinate 55,626 of VZRL01002167.1, forward strand.
CTCTCATCTCTCTCCCTGCTCTGAGCTGTGTCTGGCAGCTCCCAGCAGCTCCCCTACCCCCACACCTTTCACAATAAACCTCATGCTGTAAGACCAAACTCCAGAGATCTCTCATCTCCATCCTGACCGTCTGAAACAACCGACCCAAACACCACAGATGGCAATCCTACACCTTGGCTTCTCTCAGCTCTGGGGTTTGGCCCAGGGCAGGGACCCTGAGGTGCTGCTGCCTGGGGAGGAGACCTGCAGTGAATCTGGTGTGGAGCTGGGACAGCCACACAGGAGAGGTGTTGGGAGAGAGATATTGCTGATGACAATTTGTGCTGAGTGAACTGCTGTAGGAACGAGGGTTTCTTGTGGTGGAACATGTAAATGCATCATGTGGAGGGGCTGGAAAGGGAAGAGGGTGAAGGGAGAGCCCAATCCACTCACTGGTGAACATCACAGTGAGGAGGAGTTTGTGCTCCCTGGCTGGCAAAGGAAAACAGAGGCTGATGGCTGTGCTTTTGTGTGTCAAAAACTCTTAATTTTAGGCTCTGGGGTAGTGTCTCAGTCTCTGGAGCTTTCTGCATGTACACACAGACGTGTGTGGGAGTGAAGGTGCTCTCCATGTTCTGTGCTGAGACTATTCCTATCAAATATTCATCAGAGGAAGATTCTCATCTGTACATTTTGTATTATTCAGGCTTAGAAATATTTCAGTGACTTTCATGTTGCCTACCAGATTTAGATAGCAGGGATAAAACAGGAGGCTCTTTAATTTTCTACATTTAGGATTTCTGCTTCATTAAAATTCTTTTGAAGATAAGTCCTAATGATAGATCTTTAGATTTGACTCTTCCTCCCAGGAAAAATAAGCTCAGAGCAGAAAACAGATGATCTTACTCCGGAGGAATCCCTGCCATGTCCCCATCAGCTCTGGGTGGAAGATGCAGGTAGCTGCATTTCTATTCAATATTTGCCTTACCCCAAAGGGTCTGCATTTAGCCCCAGTGTGAAATAACTTCCACACACTCCCCCAGAATAAAAATAGCAGAGTATTCTCCTTTGAGTAGTTCTTTTGTAAAAAACCAAATTACTGAGCCAGTTCAGACAGAGTTTTAACCCACCAATATTCAGCACTTGTTTTTGCACACACAGTTTTGGTTTGATTTGTTACATTTGCTGATTTTTGAGACTTTGAAGCACCTGACTGGCTGCTTAAACACACAGTGGGTGTTTGCCATCCTCTGCAAGGCCAGTGTGCTCTTTGCTGCCATCAAACCTGGGGTAGAGGCACGTAACAGATGGCCCCAAGTTTATTGAGAAGATGATAATAGTGAAGGTGCTGTGGGTGGAATTTAGGGGTCCAGTTTAGCAGTCTGGCTGGTTGAGGAGAGAAAAGTTCATTATACCTGGAAGAAAAGGAAATGTCAAAGGCTGTTAGATGGAAGTTGGTACTTAACATTCTGTGGGATCAAAAATGTTTTGGGTTCAAAATTACATTTGTATTGTAATTACTTTATAATTTATAAGTATGATTTACTTATAATTACTTTATAAAAGAGCATCCAGACCTCCTGAAGAGGATCACTCAGCAGCAGGCAAACCAGGATGTTTGGCTTGACGAGAGTCACAGCATCCCTGTGTACAAGGGGCTCAGATTGTTGTTGTCCCTTGTGGCCCAACCCCGAGTGACCAGAGCAGTGACTGTGGGTCACTCCTGCACAGCTCCCTCTGGGTGACACTGGTGATATTGGGCTTTGAGTCCTAAGTACCAAATGCACTTACATTTTCTCAGTTCTGAGGTGACACTGGGTGATGTTGGGGTTTGATTTCTAAGTACCAAAGCATTTAAACTTCCTCTGTTCCGGGCACAAGTTGGTTCCAAACCACACAGGCTTTGGCTGAGGCTGGCAGTGGGGATTTGCACTCAGCTTTTCGGATACTCTTTTTCTGCAAATTTTCACCATTTCTGGCTTCTAGGGGAAGAAAGCCCCGAAGCAGATAATTCTCTGATAATAAACAGATGGATAATTAAATTATGGTATTTTGCAAGGTCCCTTGCTATGGGGAATCCTGCCTGGGAAAGGCAGCAGGCTTGCTTTGGCTCTCTGAGGAGCTTTGGAGTTGTTTCTGTAATTCTTAGCAAAAATGCTTTTAACTTCTACTTATGTTGGTGTCTGCTGCAATTACATCCCACCGGGTTTGCATTAGCGAGTCTTACTTTGGATTAGCAAACATGTTAAAAAAAATATGAACTGGGCAAAAGCTTTTAATGCTGGGTAGTTGGAGCAGGATGAATGGTTTCATCTGAAGAAAATGAAAAGTTAGAGCAATGCTCATTTTAAATCACAGGAAAAGACAGTGGCTTAGTAGCCTAACCTGCACATCTTCAAATCCTGTAGAGGAGCACCAGAGAGTCACAGAGCTGCTGAGCTTCAGGAGTGTCATTAAATCTCCCTCTGATGTGTGTATTTGGGAGCTGGTGCTGCGGATGTGTGTGTTTATGTAGGAAGAGTTCACACAGACCCTTTCAATTTTCTCCGTTTCTGTGGTAGATTTTCCGGTACCAGGTTCTCAGCAAGAAAGTGGAGTTAAATTCTCATTGCTGAGGGAAAACAATCAAATCTTGGGCACACTGTGGTGTTCTTCATTTTTGAACATCTCCAGCTGCTGAACTGGGAGCAGAAACTAAACTGTTGACACCTGGTGATGTGCAAAATCTCTTGTAGAACAGCTCCTGCTGTTACAAGGCTCTTGTGTTTCTGCCTCTCTTGTTAATTGGAAGTGGGGACCAGCACAGAGCTGCCTCTTGCGCCGTGGGCCAAGTAGTGACTCGAAATAGCTTCACCTGGAATGTTTTGTCAACCTTTCAAAGAAAGGGTGAGAAAGTTAGGCTTAGAAGATGTGACTAAACATAAAATTGTACTTCAAGCAGGCTGCATCTTGCTGGCCTTCAGTTGTCTTCAAGGGAGAAGTGAACCTGTGAGACTTTCTGAAACCTGCTGGAGCAGCATGATGTTGGCAGCACAAGATTTTTTTAAAAAGTGATAAATAAGTGGATCTGGATGTGTCCTACAAAAAAAACCACAGCATCCCCTGCTACTGCCTGTTCCTCTCCCTGGACTGGGACAGGCAAACAACCAGTTCAGGTATCATTGTCCATGCTGCAGAGACTGTTTTGGACTGGTGGATCCCAACCCCTGTGGTGGAGTCTCTTTTCAAAGCATTGGCAGCAGTGCTGGCACATGGGGAGAGAGCTGAAAGTATTGGAGCAGCTCCCGGTGCTTGCATTCCCATCAGGGCTTTCATGGAAGGGCTGTGGAATGGTTTACACTGAGCTTGGAAGAGAGAGTGTTGTTAATTAAATAATTAGCTGTTTAAAATGTATTTATTAGGGCTTAACAGCCAGGCCACAGATATGCATCAATTACAGAGCCACAATATCTGCAATAAATGTTTCTCACCCCATAATCAAATATGGCTTAATTAGGCAATGCTGAGAGAACAGTCATAATAAATAGAGTGGGTAAGACTTGCCTTTATAATTGAGATTTAATCAGCCAGCTCTTGTATGTTCATTGAATAATTGATTATTCTACACATTTATCAAGGATTAAAAACTCAGTGGCAGATATGCAAATCCTCATATTAAACACATCTGAAATTCTCAAATACCATTTAATGCATATTAACATTTTGATTAAATCTAAATGACAAACACATTGTAGATCTCATGACAGCAGTTGGCTATTTTATTGCTATTTATCACTTCTTTTTTCCTCAAGCTAAATTACTTGTGTGCTTGTGGCTTTTAAAGAGGATTTTAAAGATGGACAGAAATATGCCAGGGGGAGTGAAATGGGAGATGGCACCTTGTGCACTCTGGAAGGAGCAGGCCAGCCTGGATGGGACAGTGAAAAATATTTTTACCCTGGCTGCAAGTGAGCAGACCAACCCCAATGAGGTAACCAAAACCTTTGGAAAATATGGTAATCCTCCATGAAGGGTTGCTGTCATAATTAGTGCTGTGTGTGAGAGAACGAAGATGTTAAAGTGGCCATGGGTGAAAGGAAAATAAAAAAGAAACCTCACAAACAAAAACAAATCAAAAAATAAAACCCAATCAAAGAAACAAACAAAAAACCCCAAACCAACCAAACAAAAAAATCCAACCCCCCATGCAGAAATTTTAATGATGGTGTAAGCTGGGGATAAGCAGAGCCAGTGCTGCTGAGGAATGAGCAACACTGGGTCCAGTTGTGGCTGGAGAGATGCCACCTCTGCAAAGCCCATGAGAAGCTGCTCTGAGCCTGCTGGGGGAAAGGAGAACAGAAAAGAAAACTTTCACTAAGGAAAACAGGTCTGTGTCACTCAAGTCATGTTTGTGGATTTTTTTTTTTT
>VZRL01002167.1:60024-97883 GCA_013397895.1 Origma solitaria
GCCAAGGGTGAAGTAAGCATGAGAAGGAACATGAAGTTGGGGTTGGTAATGACAGCTCATGTCTGAAGTGGGATCTGAGGGGCCGATTAACATTGCAATTAAAAGTGAAAGCCCACCCTGTCCCACAGCCCTGGGAGCACAGAATGCCACAGGGTCTTGGGGACAAAGCCCAGAAGTGTCCCAGGAAGGTGACACACCGAGCTGGCAGATTTTGGTAAAAGTGCAACTGTTTGTAGCAGAGCGCTGGCAGCATCAGACCTAAGAGTGTTTAATTCCTCTGCACTGATCCTTTCTTTATTCCAGCGGGGCAGGCCAATGCCAGGAGCAAGTGACAGCCATGAAGGTCTCAGTGCTAAGATGGTATGCAAGGCTAATTAATGTCCCTGTTATTGGATTTGTGTTTGCATGGAATCAGTGCTTTTCACCTTTCACAACTTGTAGAATCTCAAGTGAAGTGGGACTGAGGCTCTCGATTATTGAATTTCAGCTCTTTCTGCAGCTGCTCTGGAGGGCAGGTCCCCTGTCCTTGTCCTCGGTCTGGAGACTTCTCTAAAGTGGAGAATCGTGACCCCAATGGCCACAGTGTGGCTGCGGTGAGGCAGATGCCTTTTTTATTTTCCTCTCGTGGAGCCTTGCTCGCTTCACTTTGGACACAAGAGGGTGATCTTTCCTCAGGAATTTGTCTGTGTTGTAGAGCGAACAGGCTTGTAGGGGAATGTGCTCTAGAGAGAGAATTACCATGTTTTGTCGTGTTTTTCCCTACCATGACAGGGTTTCCCTTGCTCCTGCTTGGCATCGCGGTCTGGACAGGATTCAGGCGCTGGGTGGGCACCAGGACACGCTGCCCCTGGGCAGACCTGCCTGGGAAAACACAAAACCATTTCATCCGACCAACAGCAATTGTTTCATCATTTCCCTACACCACCAGCACCCTCACAAAGGCCCCTTGGTTATGTATTTTCAGGGATCCAAGCGAGTGCTGTGTCTCTGTGGGGTCCTATTCATTCCCACAGCACATCCATCTTCCACCTGTGGGGCAGAAGTGCCTGGAGCCCTGGTGATGACTGTGCCACCATCAAATGATTGATGAAAACACAGCGAAAGAATCTGCTTCTACCCCAGGCAGGGATTAGGATTCCTGACTGTGCATAGCAGTGTTGAGAGAAGGAGCTCTCTTCAGGATGAACATTCTGTTCCTACACATCAGGTCTTGCTCCACCCAAGCTGGGCTCACCTGCAGAGAGCTGCTTCAGGGCTGTAAATCCAAGGGTTTGGGGGCAGTGATGGCTCTGCTTCTCAATTCCACCCTATTTGTGCCTCCAGCTTGGAACAAGGATGTGGGTCAGTCTAAACAGCCCCTGAATCACCACTTCTTGGGAAGTGACTGATGCTCAGCTCTGGAGGTGTTGGTTAAACCTGAGCTGCTTCATGGGGCACCCAGGAGGTGAATGCCACCACTGCTGCTCCACCCTGGGGTGCCACCCTCTCACTCTCATCTCCCTGGGCTGGTCTGGAGCCTCCGTGCAGCCTTGTGCTCTGCTGGGTCACCGAGGTGGCTCCTCAAAGCTCTCCATCTGCTGTGGTCTGACAGGTTTAGCTCCAGGCTTAGGTTGGTGACACTGCTTGGCCCAGGGGGACTTTGGGAAATGTCTGCCAGATGTTCAGTTACAGATGAGCTTTATCTCATTCAAAGGTGGACGAATGAGAAGTTTTGAGTTCTTTAGGAGAAGGTATCTCACAGCCATTGGCCTCCAAGCATTTTCTGTCCAACCAAGTTCCCCCACCCAATCCTTCCTTATAAACAAAGTGAAGGAGCCTGAGTTGGAGATGGGTTTTTTTACCAGGTGGGGGTTGTTTTGCCAATTTAAGGATGCTGTGGCTTCCGCCTCTCTGCCACAAAGTGCCCATGACCCCATCCTGGCAAGCAGCACTGCCAAGGACCCTCACTCAGTGCCCACAGCATTGATCCCATCCCTGAATCAGTTTAATGGCAACTCTCACTATACTCCACCCCCTCTGTCAGCACAGACAGGCAGGGATTTGGGATTGTCTCCCTGAGTTGCCATTTGGCTCCTCTGAATCACTGTAGTGCTCTGGACCATGAGGTCTCTCAACCTCTGGCAGCAGCAGGAGGAGTTGAGTCTCCAGAACTCCAGGGTTTCACAGAGCGCTGGATGCCTCACTGGATATGTAATTCCTGCGCTTGGACCTCGCACAAGACAATGCAAAGCAAATTACTGCAGACTAAATACATGGCCAGGATGTGTTGGAAGTTGGCAGTGTGGCTGGAAGGGATGGCCAGGGAGGGAGGAGAGGCATGGTCAGCTTTCTGCCTTTGTGTTCAACAAGATAATGCTTGGGATCCCTTAAAAGACTTTAACGTGGTTTTGGAGGAGATTCAGCTGTAAAAAGCTGGATGAAGACTGAAGGGTGCAGTGTGCTGGGGAATTGAGAGGGGATGAGCAGCCAGCTCTCAGAGAGGATGAATTTGGGAGCAGGTAATCTTTCAGAGCAGGCCAGAACACGGCTGTGGCAACTTCTTGGACTTCTGCTCTGATTCCTTTTCTGATCCACAGCTCTGTTCTGATCCTTTGAGTTCTGCTGTGTGCTGGCAGTACTTTCTCCAAGGCACCATTTATATCCTCCTTGAATACCACTAAATTCAAGATCAGTGTCTTGCCTGTTTCACTGTAATTCCTACTGTTGTTACAGGGAAAGAAACTGAAATTCAGAAAACTGAATTAGAGCTTTGTGTTTTAATTTACTTACTTTTTTGTATTTCACCTGGTTTGCTCAGTGAAATTAGAGCAGACTTTGCTTACTTTTTTTGTTCAGTCATTCCCTGGCCCTTTGCCCAGACCAGAAGAGCCCCAAGCTCTTCAGTTCCGAATGCTGATTAGAAGTGAGGCCAAACTCATCTCTAAAGTGCTCTGCTTTGAATAAGGAGACAGCTGTAATGATCACTGTGACCTTTACTTTTCCTCTCCTACAAACTGGAAAATCCAATTTGATGGTTCTTGAAAACCTTAACATTTTTTGTCACTGGGCAGTGCTTGTTAACGTGAGTAGTGATAGAAAAGGGGAATTAAGAATTCTTATCGGTGTTCTGAGGGCAAATGCCCAGCTGGGCACCTTGGTTCTGCAACATTTAAGAGCAGCATGACATGTTGGATGGGGTCTGATGGCTGAAATGGCCTCATGAGCTGAGCATCCTGCCTGTGGGCAGCACATCACCCACACAGCTCTGCCGTGAGTCACACTGATTGTACTCCTCTCCCTGTTAAATGAAGAGAGAGAGCTTTGGCTCAGAGCTTATCCATGAAAGAAACCTGTGTTTGATCACCTTTGTCCTCTCCCTGCAGGTAGAGTGATCTGCCAATAGATTTTATTTTAGGGCTTCAAAGGTAGCATGCAGCTTCTGGAGTGCTGCTCAGGCTGCCTAATAAATTCCCTGCAAAGATCCCTTTTCTTGCTAGGCATTCATCCAGCCTGGGAAAAGGCACAGGGGACTCCCCACACACTCTAATCCTGACCGTCCACCGGCACAGCCACTCCTCTGACAAGCACTTCATAGAGGGAGCAGGAGAGTCAGCCCCTCTCTCTGGAGCAGGGAACGTGGGGATGGCTCTGCGTGTTCGACAGACAAACCTTTGTGACAGATTTAGAAAAACAGGAGATAAATCTCCTAATGCCACTGGAGCTGGGCACGTTTCCATCACCTGAGGCTTGACTTCCGTGTGTATTTGAAATGTTCCCCAAGGTGACCCTGTGCTGGCTCTGCTGCCGGGTGATCCAAATTTGCCTCCCAAGAGGCCAACTCAAAAGCAGTGGGCACACAAACTCCCTCCTGCTGGATCTTGAGGGTGTCTCCAGCCCTGCCAGTGGCTCTTCCGAAGCCTTCCCGGTGTGGAGAGGCAGGTGGGAGCTGGAGCATGGAAGGGCTTGCTGTGAGCTGCTGAGGAGATGGAGTTTGTGCCGTGCTGGAGGCTCAGGGCTCAGCTCAGCCAGCCCAGGGGCTGGAGGAGAGGTGACAACAGCAGAGCCTGAGCTGTTCCTTGTGCTCCAACTTTCACCAGGCAATCCCTGGGTTTATCTCCAGCTCTGTACCTGCCAGCTGGAACATACTGAGTAAGGAGCTATAAATGATAGAATGATAGTCTTTGCTGCTGTTGGCATTCTGCTGTTGAAATCGCCTGCTAACACTTTTATTTTGCACATGTTGGTGCACGTTTGTGTGTACGTGTGTTGGTTTCCCTCATCCACATTGAGTTAAACTTGAGAAGGAGGGACCCTTCCTGTGTGTAAATACACTCTGTGCTTAAAATGAATGTGTTTTTACAAGGTTATTTCCTTTTCATGAGAGAACAGGACCATGCTTGCAGCCATAAATAACATTAGATCTGACTTTATTGTTTGCAATCTGCCCACGTAGTACTGGAAGAGTAAATAGATATCAGGTGTTCTCTCCCTCAGTGGCCAAGGGGGCAAGAAGAAAGTTTCAAAACCATTAAAAAATATAATGCTCTGGTATCCTGACTTTTGAATTGTAATTCTGCCTAAGGAAAAAGGGTATGGTTGTGGGACTGACTACCCAGAGGATAACTCAAAGGTGGAAAAATCCTAAGAGTTTTCTGAGGATAAAGGACACAGTGGGAAATCTGCAGTTTCCAGCAATTCTTACATGGCTTTATAAAGCTGCTAAATAACAAGAGCTCCCCTTGCCCTTGGTGCTGTACCTAGATATGCCATAAAGCAATTCCAGAGTCAGCCAACAGCTTGGGATATATCATTGATAGTTTATTAATTTCTTTACTGGTTCAGCTGGCAGTGACAGATCAAATCAGGAAACCGAGGAGGGCAGGACGAAGGGGATTAAGATCTTAGACTCGCCAGCCCCCACTGGGTTTTGTCCCCATGGGCAAGTACTGATGAGCATTCCCCATTTTGTTTCTTCACTGATTAAACGAAGAAACTAAACCAAAGGACGCGGGAAAGAAGGGTTAAAGGATTAGGAGATGGTCTTTGAACTGCCATGTGGCAAGGTAATGAGGCATGAATTATTAAAATGATTTCAATTATAACTGGCAGCCACATGCTCCGCTTTTGCATTGGCTTTCTTCCTTGCTGTAAAAAGACAGCTTTGTAAGTGCTCATGGTTTCTTGGAAGAGATATGCTCATCCAGGACTGTTAATTGTATAAACAGTGTAATTTGTCATTGGCCAAGCTGCTCTTGTGGTTAGATAAGTTGAAGTGCCAATGAAATGGGCATAGCTCAGCAGCAAGACAAATCTGCTCCTCGAAAACCTCCAGGTTGGAACTACATTGCTGAGAGGCTGTGGGTATCAACAGCCTCTAATTCTTGAATCAGAATGGTGGCCTGCGAGGCACTGATCATGTGCTGCTAGTAATAATTATTATAAAAATGGTCTTGGCTTTAATGGAGGAAGAAATATATTTATGCTTGTGTGTTCTTCTCCTTGTGCATGGCTTGGAAGCAGTGGCTGGAGAATGGCTCTGTTCAGAGATTCGCAGACAGTGATCAGACTGATTTATGCCCGACCTCTTCAAAGACAGGCACCACACTGCTGGCTGCCTTCCCTCTAGCTCTTCGTGATGTAAAAGCCTATAGAAAAGGAAATACAATCGGGAACAGCTCCATCTGGTGATTGCTAAAATTTTAGCACAAAAGCCTGTGTTTTCTGTCAAAATGAACAACCTTAGGCCTGACTCCTTGGGAAAACTCTTGTGGCCACAAAGACCAAGCAGTCCAAGTAAGTCTTGAAGGGTTTGGTATTGCAGATGGCTGTGGGGATATCCTGGTGAGATCAGAATCAGCTGAATGCTTCAGGAAGAATTATTTACCTAATGCATCCATTTTTTTTTCTACTCATGAGTTGCCTGAAGGGGGAAGTAGGAGAACTGAATCCACCAGGGCTCAGATCAGTGAGCAAATATTGAAATGTGAGGTATTTTCACTGTAACACTATCCTGGAGCTGCATCTCTGAGCAGTTTAGTTAAACTCTTACTTTCCCCTGCTTTCTCCGCACCAAGACAGTGTTTATAGGTAGTGCTTATCCTCAGAATTCTAATGTACTCTGTTCAGAGACGATGGCTAAAAGCCATGGCCAGGTGGATGCACCTCGAGTTACTTTCTATACTTTCAGTCTTAGAGGGAAAGAAAAGTGAAGGCGAAAAGGCAATGTTCGAAGTTGTCTTCAGTACACAGAGAATGATCTCACTGGAAAAGGAGCTGCCTGTGACGTTGGCTGTGGAATTAAATTGGTTAAATTGTGGACAGTCACTACAGCACCGAGTAGGGCTGCGTCAGTGGGACAGCACCTGAGCCAGGGGAGGGCAAGGCAGGAACAATGACTTGAGTGAAAATTAATCCATCAGACAGGGCTACAGGGGTGAGGGCAGCAGCCGTGCCAGGCTGGGAGCCAGGGAGGGCAGCAGGAGCTGGCAGGGATGAGAACCCTCCGTGGGGTCGGGCTGGCCATGGTCACTGCTCCTCTTGGGAACAGGAATTATTACACACAGCAACAGCAGGAAGGCTTCTGCTCTAGGAATTGTAGTACCTCTTTCATATTTCCTGTTTCTCCCCCTCCTCAGAACAGAGCTGTTTGCCTTTGGCCACGGTGAGGCAAGGGTTTATTGGAGCCTCACCCTCGCAGCAGGTGAGTGTTTCTGCAGCCACTCTGTGCAGCTTCCCTTTGCAGCCATGTGGAAACAGAGGCCAGATCCCCCCTGGGCTTTCCCTGGGCTTTCTGGATGACTTTTCCCCACTTTTTCCGACTTGTTCGGCGCAGCCTGGTCCCGGGGGATGAGGAGGGAGGAAGCATTCCTTGCTGCTACATTCACATAGCTCCTGGCACCAGCCAGCTCAGCCAGCTCCTCCTGAAAGCGCTCCAGACTCTGAATCACTGCTCGTAGGAAACCATTCATGCCCCAGCCTGAGCCCAGCTGACTCCTCAAAGCCCCCCAAAACACTGGCACAGCTCTGGTGCTGCTTGGCTTGTCTTGGCAGGGCAGAGGGGCTGGGCTGAGACCACAGCCCTCTGTTGTTCTTGGGCAGCAGTTTCCCTGAATCATTTTGCAGCTCCTGCCAGTTTGTACAGAACAGGACTCGAGCTCCAGCTCTGTTTGCTCAGTTGCCCTTAGTGCTGTGCTTGTCCCTCCCTCAGTGAGGACACAGGCAGCTTTGCAGTGTGGCTGTGGTTTTTTTTCTCTTCATGCCTGGTGCTGCCATTACAGGCCCTGTCTGCACCATGCCAGCACTAAAAAAACCCCACGATTTGTAAAACTTGGGGCATTTTAAAGGAATACATGAGATGAAAATATCTATTCAGGCTCTAAGGTGCTTCCCCAGCAGGAAGGCTGGGATTGTCCCTTGTGGGGGCTCAGAGGGTCAGGGCAGGGACATGGATTTGAGACGTGCTTCTGCACCCTCCCTCCATCCCTGCCTGCTCCCCAGCCCTCTGAAGTCCCTCTGAGGTGGGTCTGTCAGCCCAGTCATGCAGGTACCTGCTGAACAGCAGCAGGCATGTCTCGGTGTTTAAATCACCTCCCTGCTCTCTCAAGGGATGATTCACGGTGATTGATCACTCTGAGCTGGGTGTGAAGGCAGCCCTGGCTGCTCTTACTGGCACTGCACAGCTTCAAATGAAGCTGATTTTTACCCTTAAAGCCACTGCCTGTTGCAACTCCACTGTCTTTTAGGTTTGCTCCTTTCACTGTCAGTGGGAGAATCCCCTGGAGCTTTCTGGAGCTTTCCAAAGGAATTTGTACCAAACTAATTTGGAAGTCTTGGACTTTTCAGCTTGGGGCGTGTTTTTCATGCGTGAGTTGATTGGAAATGAGTTTGGTTTTGAGAGGTCGGTTTCTCCACAGTCCTAAATTTTGGGCAGATATTTTAGCTGCTGCTGGTTGATGGCAAAATCATCCTTTGAAATTCTGGAATAAATGATATAGATAGAAGAAAAAGAACAATGAGAAATGAAGCTGTGCCAATGCAAGAAAAGAGAAAGTAACAGTGGAATTATGTCCTTAGCAAGCAAGGCAGAGACACAAGTGATAGCTGATGCTGGGTGACAGTGTACCACAGATCAACCTGCCCCAGTTTCCAGGAAAACCAAGAGTTTCATGTAGAATAAAAGTCCGGGACTACAACTCTAAAGCTAGGCTAAACCAGCTGCTTTCTGCAGCCCTTTTGTGTCTCAGTTTCCCCACCTGTAAAGTTGGACAATAGTAATTTCCTCCCAAAAGAGCTGCCAGTGCTGGCTGGAAGCTGCTCTGTGTTACAGTGCTAAGGAAACAGTGGCTATTATTAATCATGCCTCATATTTTTTCAACATTCTGCATAACTAAATATTGTTTGTTTTGGTTTTTTAAGACTTGGAATCGGTGGCTGGACCAAATTATAGCTGGAAGCTGAGAGCTATAAGAAAAGACATCCAAATGCTGCTCAGTTTGCTCTGTAAAGGAGAGAACTGCTGAGGCTGCATCACTTGTGGCTCCTGAGCCTGGTGCCAGCATACAGAATTCCCTCCTTACAGCTTTTCCATTGCACGTGCCAAGTATCCAGCTCTTCAGTCTGTTATAAATCATCCCTAATTCTGTAATTGCTTTGCTAGTGATTATAGGCAGACTCTGGTTGATCCTTCAGTGGTTTTCCTTTATCCACATTTTCAGTGGGCTCTTTTATTGTTGATTCTGTTTTCCAGTTCCTTGCTCCCCTTTCCCAGTTCCAGCAGGCCCCATGGCTCTGGTCCAGTGTTCTCCCTGCAGGAAACAAGGCAGAGCCCCCTCTGCATTTGGGTCTGCTTTTCCATGAGGAGATGTCAGGGGAAGGGGCACCCTGTGCCTCTGCCTTGCAGACATGTGAGGCAAACGCGCAAGGTCCTGCAGGTAGGAATAGCTCTGAATCACTCTCGCAGGGCTGGGAGCTGCGTTCAGGGCTGGCTTTGGAAATTGTGGCAGGCAGACAGTCGAGCACAGCTTGCAGCACCACTGTGCCATTCCCTGCCTACCCACGGATGTCTCCACACGGGCACAGGAGCAGCCAAACAGCTGTGCCTGGCTCAGGCATGTGCTCAGCCTGCAGCCAGACTGGTTAGTGCTGCTGAGGAGCTCAGGACTCTGCTGTGAGGTCCCTCTCCCCCAAAACATTCTGTGCCTCCCTCCAGTGCAGCACCAGCAAGCCTGGCTTTTCAGAGCTGCAGCACTGTGCCTCTGTTCCCCTTTCCCCCTTCCCTAGGGATGCATATTTCCCTCCCTAAATTGTGCTTGTGGAATTATATCCCATGATTCAGGTCCTGCCCTGGGTTAGGTGAGATGTTGGATGAAAACTGGGGATGCTCTCACTTGGGGGTGAGTGAGATCCAGATCCCTTCTGTACCACTTTGAACAGACACAACTGGCACAAAGCTGAGGTTGTTGCTTAATTCCTGTAGTTTCAACTCCAAATCAGGCCACAAAAGCCATAAACCAGGGCTCTATATTTGTGAAAAATGGATTAAGCTTTGAGGGGTTTGAGAGTTTGACTTTGACCTGCTTTTGTTTTTCAAACTTGCAGTTAGATTCTGAAGTGCTTAGCTGGCAGTTCTGAAAGCAGCTCAGGGATTTTACAATGATTCTTGGAGGGGGGTGGGGGATGTATTCATGTGGGTCAGCTCATGAGCCACCTTGAAGAGTTTTTTTTTCAGAAACTGGAGCTATTGAAAACGGAAAACACTTATGACCTTTCATTCAGACTTCCCTTACATTCAAGGATTTTCCTTCTATTGAATGGGCATTGACTACGGCCTTTAATTTTTATTTTATTGTCTGTTAATGCCCTCTTCAGCTTTAATTTCAGGTTGAAGTATTCCCTTCCCTAACCATTCTATGAAAATGGCCATCTGATGTACCTTGTGGCTGAGCAGATGTTATCTTGTTTGGTAATGAAATTCTGTCCTGAGTAATTGGACATTCTTCCTGGTTCCTTGTAATTAAGGCAGAAGAAAACAAACAAAAAAAAACCTGCTGATTTGATATCAGTAATTGCTTCATTAAGTTATTTAAATGTTTCCTCACCATAACCATCAGCCCAACGAGACCAGCCTGACCATCAGATCACATATGATGACCCTTTAGTGCTGTGGGGTTTTGGTGCTTCATTGCCAGATGGAATCACAGAGGAAAAAAAGCTAGGAAACACAGAGCTAAATTATTTACCTCTTAACCATATGCACTTCAGACCACAGAGATCCTGGCTGTGCTGTGTCCTAACCAAGTGAATCAGTGCCTGGAAAATTCAGGCAGAGTGTGTGAGGCTTGAGGTCACCACAGCTGCCTGGCCTCCTGCATCTGAGCATTGTGGATTGATGCTGACAGGCTGAACATCTGTGTTTTCCTACTGTGGAGCAAGAAGGGGAGAGAGCTGCATAAAATCCTGGCCAGTGGCAAGAAAATGTGGCTCAGGACTGACTGGACTATGGCAAGTTTTAGCAGTGGTGGTGGTTTATGCCATGGCTGTTGTTTGTGTTTAGCCATCCTGGGTGTGGCAGTTGGGTTTGCAGAGACGTTTGGGGACACAGGGACTTACAGGTGGCCACACTGTCCCCAGTGACACTGAGGGCAGGGCAGTGGCTCTGTTCACTCGTTAAGTTACACAGATTTAACTGAGATCTCAGCCATGATTTCAGGTAGGAGATTATTCCCCATCCATGTGGACCTGAGCTGCTCTCATGCACATCCCACTGCCCCATCTCCACGTTTCAGTGGGTTTGGTGCTTGTGAATAACAGGTCACCCCAAATGCACTTCATAAACCTAGCCCTGACTTCCTAATTGCAAGCTAGAGAGTCAGTCTGCTGCCTCAGAGCAGCCACATGATTCATATTCAGTGCTTACTGAGGAAGTCAGGGCTTGGAGGCTCCTTGGATGTGAATTCCACCGAATTATCCCCAAGTGCTGCGGAAAGCAGTTCCAGGTCACTGCCAATCAGTCCTGCAGACCTCTGCATGCTGTTCTCTGCAAAGCCTTTATGATCCAGGAATGCTATCAGGGACTTTGATCATCGAACTGATTCCTATCTCCCTCTCCAAGATCTGGGCAGGTATGTTTTCATAAGGCTCCACTGAGCTCGGAGCAGCCAACATTCCTGCAGCTGAAAAGTTAGGCAGCAACAAGTTAGACAGCCCAGAGTTTTAATCCCAGTTTGGACAACCCTTTCTCAGAGCTGTTAAAAATGAAAATATGTGTTTGCTTTTTTTTATAACTAAATGAGGATAATGGATGTAAGTAACCAGTGCACTGTATGGATTAACTGACTGGCACAAGTGGGGCATTGTGTGAGTGAATGCTCCCTCGGGGCTGCAGGGGAAAGGGAGAGCCATCAGAGATGCCATGATTTCCTCAAGAAGGTGGCAGAGAGAAGAGCAGATTCTGCCAGTCTCCAGTGCTGGTTGCCAGGCTTTTGTCCTTTCTCACAAGCATCTCGCTGTCCTGGGCACCAACAATGGGAATTGGGCACGGACAATGGGAATTGTGCCCCGCAAAGGGCACAGAGCATGGGCTGAGCTGTGTCACCAGCAGCCACTCTGCTGGCATGGAGCTCCTGCAGTGGAAGTGAGCAGATCCAGCGGGATAGCTGAACCCCTGGCCCTTTCCTGTTGGTTCAGTGCACCCCAGCTGTTGGATTCTGGGGTCACTCAGGTCCTGTTGCACATGCAGCAGTGCCCAAAGCCCTCCTTGGTGCCTGCCAGGGCAGCCCTGTCTTGGCCAAACCCCACAAGTCTCATCTCCTGTGTGTCGGTCTCCTGCTTCCTCCCCCTCAATCCAGGGGCTCTCCATGCTGGGTTTGGCAGGGATCCCCAAGGCTGGGGTGCAGTGTCACCACTCACCCCCTGCTCGGTTGGGCAGCTGCCTGCCAGCACTGGGCCAGGGGCTGCTGGTGCAGAGCAGGACGGAAAACTGCTCTGCATCTCCTCTCCAGCATGGCAGCCATAAAAGAGGGATTGGGCAGGAAAGGATCTTGGAGGATCACATGTAAACCAAACAGAGCTGGAGGGGGAGATGGGGAGGGTTTACAGTCCTGATACACAAGTTTCTACCCCTGTATCAGTCAGACATGCTGTTCCCCAAGCTCTGCTGCACATGAGCAGGTGTTTGCAGTGTAAATTCCTGTCTCCTTGTCTCAGGGAGTTCTGCTCTCTCCATAACAGCCACTTTTGCCTCCCAGTCAATGCCTTGGAGCCTCAGGGCAGCACTGAGCCTCGCCACACCACACCTCTCCCTGGGAAAACTCCATCTTCCTTCCCTTTTGCAAGAGAAGCTTGGTCTGACACATGGAATGAGTCAGTCAGAGAGGCAGTGACACAGCCTAGCATTCCCGAATGTCTCGCTTTGTGTGAATCCTTGTAATCAGGCTTTTTTTCCCTTTCCTTATTTGTACCCTTTCCTCCTCACTCCAGTATGCATTTCTGGGTGCTGCTGCCTCTGCTCTTCTCTCTCTCCCTCTCACCCTTTCCTGGGCCTCTGGCTGCCGGCCTCAGCCCACAGTGTGGAGCTGGCGGTGCTTGTCTCTCCCTCCTCTGATCACCGCTGTGTTTAGTTTGGGAGATTGTGTTTCTGCATGCAGGACCCCCACGTGCTGGGGAGCGTTCCCTGGAGGAGGATGCTGGGGGACAGACAGCACAGACCACTAGCAGCCAACGCTTTTCGTGCCTGAAACAACCCTAACACATGTGTTGCAGGAAGAACCAGCTGCTGAGGGCACCGCAGCTGGGCCAGGCTCGGCAGCTGCTGCAGGAGGTGCAACATCTGCAGCCCCAGTGGCAGCAGGTGCCACAGGGCTCAGGGCAGCCTGCCCCAGCTCAGCCCTGCAAAGGTCACTGCTGTGTGTGCAGCTGGGCACCCCGAGGTGGGGACACAGCCTGTCTGAAGAGGGGACAGCTCTGTGCCTCTGCCAGCTCAGCGCTGGCACCCCGTGCCAGGGTGGGATGTGTTTGGCAGGGGATGTTCGGGGCTGGTGCAGGATGTGGATGCCAGGTCAGATCCGAGCTGTCTTGGTAGGGCTGGATGTGTGAGGAACAGTAAATTCCCTCACTAACTTACGAAAGAGTAGAGAAAAAAGAGCTCTAAATGACTTACCTATTTGAGGCCTGTGGGCTCTGCATTGTGTATTAAACATTAACCTGCCCTTCTGAGCCAAGCGAGTGATTCTCTGGGTAATTCTGAGGCCGGGCAGGCAAAGAAAAGGATTCTTTGTCAGAGAGTATTCCAGAAAAATATCCCTTAAGCCATTTTCTGTCTCATCGTGTTTGTTTGGCCCTGCAGTAGGACGCCTGCCCCACAATTTGCTGTTTGTGTTTGTGCAGTGGAGCTGATCAAACAGCCACAGCTCTGAACAAGCTGCTCCCACCACACTGCTCCCCAGCAGCCCTGGGATGATGGCACAGACACCCTTGGCACAGGTGATCACACAAACACAGAACCAGACGCTGAGCTGCACACAGGTGCACATGTAATTGCACACTGAATCAGGCACAGGTGCACATATCCCCACAATCGAGAAGGGAAAGCTGCCTTTTGAACTCCTGTAAGGTGTAGCCCTGTGGGTGCTGAGTGTTAAAGTCGTGCCCATCAGAGAGCTGCAGGCAGGGGCACAGCAGTGGGATCAGTGACTGGGAGCAGCTTCTGCTCCCGACTTTGCCCTTGCTTGGTGTACGAGGTGGGGCAAGTTCTTGCACTATTGTTTCTCCTCCGGGAATTGTGACTAATGATTTCAAAAGCACCTGTGGAAAGTGTGTAATATATCATTACTATTGCCTTAAATGTGTGCTTGATTAAGCAACAAACCTTTGGTGGTTCTGGAGTTTTGTTGATGACAGTTTTTGCAAACATCTTCCCTCTGCAGACCCCAGCATTACAGCGCGGTAGTGCTGTCCTGCAGCAGTGGGTAATTGTTGTTGCTACAATTCTGGGAATGTGGAGTGCTCCTGAGCTGTTCCAGTGCAAAGTCTGGCTGCTTAGCACTGAATCCCCCAGTGGCTTCAGCCAGCTCTTCCAGTTTTGCGCTCAAGCCAGAGAGAGACTCAGACAATACTTTTTTTCAGATCTGTTACAGAGGGGATAATCTATGGCTGGGAAATGGTAAGAAATGCTGATAGGACCATATCCTCTTAATCCAGCTCATCTACTACCTTTCTCTGTCCCCATGCAATGCCAGGGTTAGGGTTGGGGACAGAACACTTTTTTCCTACTGTGGCAAAGTCTCAAACCAAGCAGAAAGCCCTTCCTGTGGAATCCATGCCTCAGAGCTGGTGGAATTCTCATGTGGACAGGACTTTTGTGCATGGGTGACCCAGCTGAGGGGCTGTGGAAATCTCTCCAGGGAACGGCCTGGCCCTTGCTCCAGCAGTTCAGGCTCCTGCACTTCCCTGTGCCCTTAAAGCAAATTAGGAATAGCTATGACTTTCTTCCTGTCTGTGTTTGTAATGCCCCCGGCTGATTGCATTTGTGTAATTAACTTCCCAACCTGCGTCTCGCAGGGGAGTGATCCGAAGTGTGCCTGCCCTCCTGGCACATGGGAATAATAAAATCCTCTTCCTCACACCTGGAGCGCTGTCTGGGGGCTGCTTCGGGGTCTGTGGCTCTCTGTCCCCCCGCAGCAGCGAGTGAGTGAGGTGTGAGCCTGCACAAACGTTTTGTTCGGCTTACAGCCCTGAATGAGCCCCGGCCGAGAGGGTTTGGAGAGGAAAGCGGCGTTTTCACGGGTCACTAATGCACTTTGAACTAGAGACGAGGGAGCAGCGCTGACCTGAGCTGCTCCAGCAGCCAAGGGCTGAATCAAATCCATGGGGTGCGCCGGGCTGGAGGCGTGAAATTCCATCCCTTCCCCTCGCTGCAGAGGCTAAATTCACCGGGATTTGCAGGGCGGGGAGCTGGCAGGGCTGAGCCCCGGGGATGATTTGCGTGCCGCGGGGGTAAGGTGCAGCCGCGGGGGAGGCTGAGCCCCGCTCTTCCCCTGCCCGTGCCGGGAGACTTGGAACAGCCCGCACCGGTGTGTGTGCGGCTGGGAAAGGTGTGTGCTGGAGCTGGGAGCGCTGGGCTGCCCCTCGGCCGGAGCCACGCGCGGATGTGGTGGCACCGTGCGCGTCCCCTCCCTGTCCCTGCCTACAAAAGGATCGCGGCACCCCCGGCACCGCGCACCCCACCCGGCCTCGCCCCTGCTCCCATGTCACAGCCCGGAGCGACGGCATGAAGAAATCCTCGTATTCAGGTGAGCCTCCCTCTCCTCTCGCCTCTCCCTTTGTGTCTGTACGGGGAAAAGAAAAAGGTTTAAAAAACCCCGAAGCACGACGTGCGCAAGCCCTCCTGGCTCTGAGCGCTGTGCGGAGGAGTGAGCAGCTGTCTCACTGTGTGTAAACGAGTGAAAAAAGGCTTCAAAAGCAAAGCAAACGCGGCGAGGCGGCTCGTTCCAGGCAGAGCCCGGCGGTGGTGGCACGGACCTTGTTGTCAGAGGGCACCTGTGCCAGCACGGGGTGAGAGCCAGCGTGAAATGGGAACGGGACCGTGGTGTGTGCCACACTGGCTGCCCTCGGGGCTGCAGGGATTTCCACACGGGGTGTAAGAGATGGGATCCCCTAATGCTGGGGGACTCTATTCTCCCTTCTCCCCATCCTGGCTTTCCCAGTGTTGCCCTGTGGGGTGAGGGCACTGTGCCCTCTGCTCCTTGCTCCCTGGCTGGCACAGAGTGTGCCACCGTGCCTGGTGTCATTCCTCTGAGCGCCCTGTGCAGTCCTGCCCGTGGCCCCAAGGAGTGGCTGGTGCACCACAGAGTGGCCACAGCTCCTGTAGGAGGTCCCCTGCTCACCCCATAAAGCTCAGGTGCCTCTGGCAGCTCCTCCAGCTGCTGGACTTTGCTCTGCAGCTGATTTCTGCTCTGCTCCAGGAACCAGCCTGGCCAAGTTCTGCCCTGGCTTCGCCCTGGCCACTGTGGGGACGTGGTATCATCACGTCAGCCCCCTCCTAACACCTCAAGCCACGGGTCTGGCCGTCCCGCAGGGCTGTTGGTGGCAGCTGCCAGTCACTCGAGCCATGCCATGGCCACAGAGCTCTGCCCGAGTCCTGTGGCCGTGAGCCACTCGTGAGCTACAGGAGTTGGGGGTTTGGCTTCACTCAGAAAATTCACTCTGTGATGCTGCTGCCTGTTTGTTGTTAAAATTAATTAGCAACGTTTCTCTCTTGCACATTTTTCTTCTCTCATTAGTGTTGCTAAATGGGCTGCCGGGAGGCTTTATTAGGGCTTGGATGCCGGGAACCTGAGACAGTCTGAGTGTGATGATTAGCATGCTGTAATGGATTAAATGGGGTATTAATGGTTGTGCATTCTGTGTAGGGAAACCTGTTATTGTTGTGGTCTCCTGAGGTGGTTGGAGCAGGGAGGGGCAGTGCAAGGATGGCTCTGGATACAACAGGCTAGCACACAAAAATGTTGCCAGTTCTGTGATCTGGTGTTGTGTCTCCTTGCAGATGAGGCTGAGTGGTCTTTAGCTGCTTTGCTTTTTGGGGGTGGGTTGTGCTGGAGCGGAGCTAGGGCTCTGCAAAAAGCCCCTGATGTGTCTCTGGTCAGTGCCCAAACCCTCCTACACTTGGTGGTACAGCTGGGGTCAGCTGACATTTGGGCAGAACCTTTGATTCAAAGGGACTGTGGCTGTATTTTGGAAACACTGCTTTGAGATTTCCCTGGGCACAGTGCAGATATTTAATAGAAAAGAACAGAAGAACTGCCGTGCCCAGAATACACTACACGGGAGCAATAGGACATCTGCACTCCTCACAAACACCTCACACCTCGCAAAGAGCACAGGCAGCTCTGCTGAGCTGCTCTGGGCTGCCAAGGCTTCACTTTGGGCGCTGAGCTGTGCCAGGGCCGTGCCTCTCCCTGATTTATCAGGCAGGAGGTGAATGGAGGTGGAGGAATCACCCACAGCGCTGAGGAGGCCACCTTGGAGAGCTGCCACCTGTGAGCGAGGTGGAGCCAGCTCTCTGTGGCTGCTGTGTTCAGAAATCAGGACACAGCGATGGTCACTCGCTTTGGGGCGTTTCACTGGGAATCCAGATTGCTTCTCCAAGACTGAAGATGTTCAGGGTGCTGAAGAGCCCCTGGGCTCTCTGCTGTCTGTCAGAGGAGCGGGTGAGGTGACAGAGTGACAGCTGCAAAGGCTGATGCTGACAGCCCCTGGCAGCCTGGGAACACAGTGCCTGCTTAAGAAACTCCTGAAAATGATGGCAGATGGGAAAAATTAACATCTAAATACTTTTTGAGGCTAGGGAACATCCCTCCCTGGCCTGATTTGTCCCTCTCTGGTGTATTTTGGATATATTTTGTGGACTGGGTCCCCCTGAACCCAGCTGGAGGGTCTTGCTTGACTCCTCAGGGCTGAAGCTACAGCTCCATGCTCCATGGGCACAGCAGTGCTCTCCTGTTACCAGGCTGTCCCCCACCCCAGGCAAGATCTGCCTTCCCTCATGCACTTCAGGGGCCATCATTCCCCATCTGCTATGACTCCTGAGCACACACCACACCACAAAGGTGGGGTTGGGATGAAGAGTTTACCTTCGCATGCCTCACCTCTCCGGAGCAGAGAGGCTCGGGCAGACCTTTGTGCTGTAGCTGGGGGCACGTGCGGCTCATCCCGCAGTGCTTTTGTTCCTGGAACTCCTGGCAGCAGCAGCAGGAGGAGGGGAGAGCATCAAACAGGGATTTTACACAGCAAGCTAAAAGCGAGCAATAACTTCTGTTGAAGCCAGCTCTTCCATGTTTGCCTTGGGGATGTCTGTTATTTCAGATGCTAAAGGCAAATTTGCTCTGGAATACTACTTTTTAAGGATTTTTTTGATTCTCATTTTCCATTATTCAAGCCCAGTTGCATTGCCAAAGAAGCAATAGACAGGATTTGTGATAAATATCACGACGATTTATAGCTATTTTCGAGGATGGTGCAAGTGGTTTTGGCCAAGGATGGTTTCAGTTTCAGGTTTGTGTAAGATGTTGGCACACACTAAAATAATGATCACCGGAATTACAGTACCTCCAGAATTATTCGCAGTGGTTATGTGTCACCCACCCTTACCTGAACTGCAGACTCCTAATTTATTGCTTAGGCACTTAGGGAGAAATAACTCTTAATATATGAGCTAAAGCTATAGGAAAAATTACAGCAATAACAGCAAGAACTGTGATTCCATCATTGCGTGAGCATTTTCCCATATTGCGACTCATAAAATGATTCCCTATAAAACATGGGAAATAGAATATAAGTCAAATTGGAGTTGCTGGTGCTCTCTAGAGAATTTGTGGCTGTCTCATCCCTGGAAGTGCTCAAGGCCAGGTTGGATGGGGCTCTGAGTTATCTTGTCTAGGGGAAGGTGTCCTGCCCGTGGCAGGGGCTTGGAATTAGACAGTCTTTGAGATCCCTTCCAACACAAACTATTCTGTGATTCCATCTCAGCTGGGAAACTTTCGGGAAACAGTTTTGTTTTCTGATTGTTGGTTTGTCCCCTCCTGCCCCAGACCCTTCATGGCCTTGGAGCTGACACCAAGGGCTCCTGCAGATGCTGTGCACCTGTGGATCCGAGCCAAAGCAGCAGCAGGTACCCCTGGGGGGGGTAGGTGGGGTTTGTACCCCTCCAAAGGGCTCTGGTTTGTCCTCCAGGACATCCAGGGAGAGGAGAGAAGCACAGGAGCTCTTGCTGGGCTGGATGAGAGCTGTGATGTGCAGCTGTGACAGCACAGGGACACGTGCCAAGTGTCATCAAACGCAGTGAAGCAGCAGTGCATGGACCTGCCCCCCTAGAAAAGCCTCCAGGGCTGTGACTGGCCAAGCACTGTCTGTTGGTGGGGGCTCGGTCCAAAGCTGGCTGTAGCTGGTCTGAAAGGGGCTGGAAAAGCTGAGACTGGATCTTTTTCAGGCTGATACTGCACGAGAGAGACCTGGTGTGGTTCTCTATACATTTAAGCACCCTGCCATGAAAGCTGCTGGGTGGGGAGGGGATGACCCGGTGTCTGCAGAGCCCATTGTTTGCTCCTGAACCCGACCCCAATCTCCCGTCACTGAACTGGCACCGTCTGTGTCTGAGCTGGGGAAAAACGAACAGACCTGTTCAGACCTGATTTTTTAATTTTTTTTCTCTAGTTCACTGGCTAAACTGCAATGTCAAGGAAAAAATACTGCTTGGGTCCAACAAAAACATTCATTTAATTTTAGATTGTCATTTGGAGCAGAAATTTAAAATAGTTTGTTTTGAAATATTTTAAAAAAAAAAAAAAGCCATTGTTTTTCAGCTCAAACTCTCAGCTAGCTCTTACTCCCTGAAACTTGCATTTCTGGGCCAGTGGGATATCACAAAAAACCCCAAAACCAACCAAACAAAATTGTAATGAAGATTTGCATTCAACCCCAAGGTGAATCTTGATTCTGTGGCTGTTCAAACCTGCTGCTCAGCTCCTGAATTCAGGGCCAGCAATGCCTCCAGGGGCTCAGAATGCCCTGTCCCGTGGCCCCATTTCCACTGTCCCTCTGTGACACAGCCCTGTCTGAGCCTGATGCACCCAGCTGTGCTCACAGTGCTGCAAGTTTTAGCTCCTGTGTCTGGAGACCAAAGGGCTTTATGGTTTATGGGTTATGATGAGGCGCAGCAGCCCCTGGCACAGCTCTGCAGGGCTCCTCCACGCAGTGCAGCAAGGAAAGGCCTTTGGGAAGGCTCCTGGAGGAGTGCAGGAGCAGGAAATACCCATTGCACTCGAGAGTGATGGAGTTTCCATCTCCTCCCATGTCCCCAGTGCTTGGTGACACAGAGCTGTCCCAGGAGCCGCAGGCGGAGGAGCAGCCACTGTGGTGGTCGCTGGGCTCAAGGTTGATTTTATGGGAGGCAAAGCTGTCTGTGCTGGGTGGTTGTTTTGTTTACAACTGGCTCCTACTCTCCCCTTGCTCAGTGGATGCCATTCCCCTCTGCCAGCAGAGCTGAGCTTTTTTCCCTTCCCATTGGTGGCAGAGCCAAGATGAAGCATCAGTAAAGTCAGTGAGAGTAGGGGAGATGTGAAAAGGAAAAAAAAGGGTGAGGAGAGAGTTTTGGAGCCCAGGAGCAGAGGGAAGAGGAAGAATGGTGGTGCTGGCAATGCCATCCTGGAGCGGAATGCCCCAGGAGCATCAGTCCCTTGCCGGAGGGCTGTGGAAGGTGCTCCTGGTGTGGCTTTGTGTTGGTGCTGTCTTACCTGGAGCTGCTGAAACAGCAGGAAGGAAAAGAACAAAGATTACTAAATGAACTTGTTTTTTGATAATCCCGTAACAGCAGGAGGCTGGTTCACAGACAAAGCATTTTGTATTATTTTCAGGATGCTGAAAGCTCTGCAGGTTGGCTGGGTCAGCTGCCAGGAATGATCTGCATCATTCAGATCCATGTGAAAGCTTGTTGGTACTGAATGTTCATAGCCCCTCGTCCTTGCTTTAAGCCCTATAGAAAAGAACAAAGTGCTGCTCCTGCATGACAAACACTTGCTCACTTTTGGACAGCCACATCTCCATCTCTCACATTTTCACACCAGTGAGGAGCAGCCATGGTGCCTGCTCACCTTCACGACATTCACACATTCTGTCTGGAAGTTTTTTCCTCCAGCTGCATTTTATATTTTTAACCACTTGATCTATCCCACCATGCTGTTCCCTGCTCTGTCCCAGCCTGAGGCACTTCCCCGTTGCTGCACGCACGTGGGACAGTGACTTTTGATGTTCCCTCTGGCTGGTGCCTGGGATCGTTGTTTGAGCTGTAGCAACACTCAAAGATGCCCAGAGAGAGCAGGTGCCTTTGCCCAGCATGCTGGGGGATCCAGGTAAAAGCAGGCATGTCCCTCCCATCCCACACTCTGACTTTTTTGGTGTGTGGTGGGTGGCAGAGGCAAAGGCACAAGAGCAGGGCAGTGTTTCAGACCATGTTCCCAAAACAACACTGTGACCAAGAGGCAGCATTGCCCAGGGCTGCACTACGCAGTTAATACCTAAAACCCATTAACCATTCCTCTGATTACTTTTAAAATGAAAAAGTTGTATTCTTCAGAGAAATAGTTTTCTAATATGCCTGTCCTCTCTTGTGGTAATAAAGCCTGTAATTTTCTTGAGCGTTAGAGATTGTTGGAGTCTCTGTTGGATGAAAGCACCTCGGTCCCTGGACAGACTGTTCTCAGCTGCCTTCAGGGCCTCGCAGTCGGTTTCTGTGGCTTAGCAGATATCGAGAGCTGTTGATGGCGCTTGGCGTCAGTCCTGGCAAGCTTTCCTCAGCGCTTCCTTGCTGCAAAACCCGAGGTGGGACCATGAGAAGGCCAATCAAAAGGCACAATTGTTTTATTTTACTCCCGTGCTGACAGAATATATTGCCACAGATGTAAGTGCAATGTGCCGTCACATGTTTCTGATGGCTCCTGATGACTGATGGAACCTTGTTGAGAAAAACCCTCCTGTAGCAGCATCATGCTGTGCTGGGGTGGCCAGATGGGAGCGATGGGTTTGGTTGGGTGTTCTGCTGTTTCCAGGCTTGGGTGGTGTGTGTGGGCAGGGATAGAGCTTTGCTCCAGGTAGAAAAACATCCCAACATCTGTTCAAAAATCGTTTGGAGAAGCAAGGAAGTCCAGCCTGGGGAGAAAGACAAATAGCAAACTGCAACACGCAGGTATCTGCAGAACATAATGAAAGGTGCTGTGGGGGCCGGTGGGGTGATGATCTGCTTCCCCAAAATACCCATCCTTTTCCCGTGACCACTTGGAGAAATGGTGATGCATGGAATAGGGAGGTGCTGCAGGGACATCCCAAAAAGCTGCACCGACAGCGAGTGGGGTGCTTTGTGTGAGGCCAACCTGTACATCTTAGACAAGGAGTGTCTTGGGGTTTTGCTGCACAAGGTGTGATCCAAATAAAGGGAAATGTTTGTGGGAGAGGAGGGAGCTTTGTATCACAGGGATTTGTGAAGATTTATCTCATGGGACAGATACGTGAGGCCAGGGAGCTCACGAAAAGCAGGCAGAGGTGACCTGCAGGAGACACCTGTCCCTTGGGGTGCCGCCAGCTGGCCATGCCAGTGTGTTTAACACCCACCAGGGAGCTCTCCTTCCTGCCCGGCCCTGGTATCCTCAGGAAAAGCAGCTGTGTTGTGCAGCCCTCTCTGCCCCTGGAATCACATCCCAAGCAGTGGTGTGGTGGCAGAGGCAGCGCAGCCCCTGGGAGTGAGTCAGCTCATTCCCACGGTGGCCTCAGCGACCGCCCGGTGACAAGGACAGCTCAAGGCACCCTGCTGTGGTTTGTGTTCCAGAGGGGGACTCAGAGCAGCCTGGGAAGCTGCTTCCTCACTGCTCAGGTGAGCCTCTCATGGGGCTCAGGGGGATTCAGACCTCTCTAGAGCAGGGGGTGGCATCCATGGGGGATGGCACCAGAGCCTGGGAAAGGAAAGGTTTTGTCCAGTGCTGTGGCATTTGTGAGAACAGCTGACCGTGCTGGGCAGGAAGGGCTCCTTGGGAAGTTCTTGCTCGACTTTCAACACTGATCCTTGCACTGCAGCACTCTCAAGCACAATATCAGTTATTTCCATGACCTGAACTTTTCATTTCAGGTTCAAATCTGATTCCCAGAGTATGTCACTGTCCCCTCCATTTCCCTCAAACACTGTGCTGCCTTCATTGCTCCCAGGTCAAGCAGATGGAAGTTAAACTAGAGGGATGACTGCAAGCTGGAACTAGCAGCAAAAGGGCTTTTTTTCTTCCCTTTGTCCATGCCAGATGAGTATTATTTACAGGAAACACTTTGTACAGCTTTGAGATTTGTTTAGAGAAGGAGTATAGGGGAGGAGACAGCTAAAGGCAGAATGGAAATTAAAGAGGTCACAGCAATGCTCAAGAAAATCCATAATTTCCTGGAGTGGGAGTATTGCTATTCTGGGGACGGAGGGAATAACAGAGCTCAGGCTCCAGCTCCCGGGGGAGAGAGGGATGGACTGTCTCCCTTTGGGAAGGGAAGGGCTTGGCACCCAGCAGCTTCCCCTGAGGCCTCGTGGGGCTGAGCCCAGAGCAGCTGCTGGGGACAGAGGGTCCCTGACACTGTGCTGTTCCCGCAGCTCGAGCAGAGTCACGTCCCTTGCTGGCTGTGGTGGCCATGCCAGGGAATCTCAGAACACTCGGACGTGGGGAGCGAGCCGGAGCTCTGGTCCTTGGGAGCAGCCCCCAGAGCGTGTTTGCTTTGTCCTGATGTTATCCAGGGAAATGGGGATTGCCTACAGCTTTGTATAATGGAGAGAATAAACAAAGGAAGCGAGGAGGAGATGCCCTCAGCCGCTGCTGCTGCTGGGGGTGACTCAGTGCTGAGCTGCAGTGCCTGGGCACGTACAGAGAAAAGTTGCTGAGAAGAACAACAGATCTCGGAGCAGGACAAGTCAGGACAAAGGACTTGCACAGGACAGCCCAGGGAGGTGGCAGGGGGGTGTTCCAGGGAGTTAAGGAGGCTGGAGGCTCTGTTTTGCCTGCAGGAAAGGCCCAGCTCTGGGCTGCAGAAGAGCAGGTGTCACCTGTCACCCACGCCCAGCCTGCCCAGGTCTGTGATGTGGGGTTCAGCCACCCTACAGTGGCTTTGCTCTTCTAATTTTCAACTTCCATCTTCCTTCCAATAAGACTTTCAATTAAATTTTAAACATAAAAGCAAAATCTAGGTACATTTTAATTAGTAGGAATGAGGATGGAACATAGTCCTTTGCCAGCATGGAATTTAATCAGAAGCATTGAAAGCTGATGATGTTGCCAGTCCAAGCCTAATTCCCTTCGTCCTCTTTGCTTTGGGGAAGGTTTTCAAGCTCACTGATTTTCAGTGTCCTACTGATAGAAGAAGTCACATGTGCTGCAGTGCCCTTATCTGAGGTCGGTTGCTAGAAACACTATTAAATCCTTAAATTCAGAGTTTTATCATGTGCTCTTGCAGCTCTCTCTGTCACATGAAGGGCTTTTCCCCCTCTGGTGTCCAGCCTTCACGTGTTTTACAGCATGTTTTATAAAACTGGTTATGATTCTGGGAAATGTGAGTTTGAGTTGTGCCCAAACTGTACCAGAATCACCCCACCCCTCAAGTGCTTGTTTTTTAATTTGTTGATTATTTTAGCAGGTAAGTTACGACTCTCAGAGCTGTTGAGTATTTACTGAACAGCTCAGACACAACCTGAAGGACTGACATTACTGCAGCTAATTACCCTTTGACATTAATTTCCATTCAGCTCCATCTGCATCTGCAAACGCTTTCCCAAATTGCCGTTCTGACAAGCGAGATGCCTCAGTTGCGGAGTCCCACATCTGAGAGCAGGGGAAGGCTCTCGGTGCTGTGGCTTGTCGGGGATGTCATGGCTTGGGTGGTCTCCTCATCCCGCTTGGCAGCTGGAGCAAGAGGCTGTGAGTTATTTCCCGTGGTGGGTTTTTGTCAGATAAACCTCCCAGCCGTGATGTGAAATGGTCTGACAGCTGATTCCTGCAGTTAGTGTTGGGAGCAGTGAGTTAATCCGGGGAAGGATGAGCTCAGCCCTGATCCATCTGTGGAGGTTTCAGACCTTCCTCTGTGGCAGAGCTGCTCTGCTCTGCGTGGTTCTTCATGGACCTGCCACTCTGCAGGAAATCACCATCATGCATCAATATTTTAAAATACATCTCAGGCCTTTTGGTGGGGAGAGGGGAGGAGGATGTCTGTGGCTGCGTGGTTGTTTTGTGTGTTTTGCTCCATGAAGGTTTTAGAGATCATCGTGGGAAAAGTGAGAGCCCTATTCTTGAGCTGTGATGGAGAGGGAATAGTAAAAAGATGTTTCATAATATGTGTATGGATTAATGCTCAGATCTTACTGAGCCTTTCACGTCCTTTGGGCCCTGAATGAATGAAACCCCCCTGAAGTGAGGGAATGGATATGAGCCAGAAAAGCCTCCCATGTCAGTGTGCTGGGTGCTTATTATTGCAGGTTTTTGCATTAAACCCGTTCATAGACTGTGCATCTTCCTTGGTGGATGATTTTTGGGTTGCTGCTGGCAGAGGTTGTAGCACAGGAGAAGGATCTGGAAGATTAGTACAGGGCATAGTCACAAAGCTGAGTCAGGAGCAAAACCTGACGGTAGTTCTGGGTAAAAATCAGTAAAAATAACAACAGTGTCCTTGTTCCTGGGCCCGTGGCAGGATTTCTGTGTCCAGAACCCCTCCAAGTGATGGACAGGCTGCTCCTGGGAGCTGCACAGGGCTGAGAAGTGTTTCCACAGGTCAGGTGTGGCAGGGGCGTAGGTCAGGGGGTGGAGAACAGAAGCTGTGCTGGCAGAGATGTCCCCACTCTCCACCACTTGTGGCTTTTCTCCTCGCCCCTTCTCCCAGCCGGCTGGGGGCTGCCAGGGCTGCCCAAACAGCCTTTCCCTGGGCCTGTTCACGCTCTCCTGCTTACCATCTGGAGATGACCTTGTTTGAAGAGCACGGAGCCTGCCGGGCGGGTTTGTTTGCCCTTCTCTCCGAGCAAACACCTGGGCTGGCACAGGTGGCAGGTGGCACCATGTCCCTTCCACAGCACTGGGGATTCACGGCAGAACCCGGGCTGTGCACACAGCCTGGAGGAGCTCCCCCAGCCCTGCTCAGGGCAGCATGGAGGGCTTTTCCAGGAGGCTGTGCCGCTCGCCTGGCACTGCAGGGAGCAGGGAGCAGGGCTGGCCAGGCAGGGACAGCGGCTCCTTTCATGTGATTGCACAGGGACATGGCAGAAGCCCAGAGGAGCTGATTCCGTGCAAACAGACCCTTGGACCGCGGCTGCTCTGCCTCTCTGAGGCTCTCCGACACCTCTGAGCATGCAGGGTGCAGCAGGAGGGGTTTGCAAAGGAAATAATTCCAATGGAGAGCATCTCCCGGTGCTGGGCCTGGCTGCTGCTGCCCATCTGTTTGCACTATCCTGACAGCCTCCCTCCCACCCCTCACCCTGCACTCAGCTCCAGCCCATGTTCACAGGCACCTGCCTGGAGTTCCTGTCACCCTGAGCTGTTCCCCGAGTTCATGGTGACACAGCCTGGCAATTCAGCCCACGTGGGATATGAATCTTTTATCGGAGCTTCCCATAGCCACTGACTTGAGTCTGGTGTGTAAATTAGAGCTTTGTGCTGGTTCTTGCCTGGCCACACTGTGTGCTGTTTGAGTTTTTTCATAGAATCATAGAATGTGCCGAGTTGGAAAGAATCCATCAGGATCAATGAGTCCAGCTCCTGGTCCTGCACAGGACACCCCAAGAACCTCACCCTGTGCCTAAGAGCATTTTCCAAACTCTCCTTGAGCTCAGACAGGCTGTGCTGTGACCACTGCCCTGGGGAGCCTGTTCCAGTGCCCAGCCACCCTCTGGGTGAAAAACCTTTTCCTGATATCCAATCTAAACCTGCCCTGACTCAGCTCCAGCCACTTCCTTGAGTTCTGTCCCTGTCACCAGAATGAAGAGATCAGTACCTGCCCCTGCGCTGCCCTTCGTGAGGATGTTGAAGATCACAGAGAGGTCTCCTCTCAGTCTCCTTTCTGTTTGCATGTTGTCCTTTTCCAGTGTATCAGGGTTAATTTGAATTCTAATAATCGCTAACATTTTATCCTCACTTGGGACCATCTTCATGTTTAATAACTTCTCTTCCTGTTTCTGGTGGTTAATGAATGATGTATCCTTAGGCCAAAACACAGCAGGGAGGTCAGGCTTTGGATTAAAAACTGCCTTGACATAGCCCCTCAAAACCTCCTGGAAGCATCCAAGCGCTGTTGCCTGTAGATTATGGGCAAAATAAGACCATAAACCAAGTAGAGACCTCTGCTTTGGGGGCTTAACAGCCTCCTCTGCTTTTCAAATCATGTCATCATAATCTTTGCAAGATTAAGCACTGTTTCAGCTGCAGGGTTTTTTTTTAATTTCACTTTCTCATGGAATAAACTGATGATGACAGATGCCCAAGAGCCCTGGAGGTCAGTGCTTTGTTTATACACAGGAACTCAGGGCATGAAGGGTGACAGCTGCCTTTGGAGAGGGACATGGATGTCACCTTCTCATGGATCACAGGTCTGTCTGGCAGTGACCTTTGTTGTGTTTGTATCACCTGGGCAGGGCCTACAGAGGGGCTTTGGGCTCCTCAAGGGGATCTGCAATGTGGATAAATATGGCCTTTTGCCTGGGAAAGAGAGAAGAACACGTTGTCTCATTGGGTTTGTGTGGCCAGCTTGGGGCACAGTCAGGTGCCCTGAGCCCTGCTCCTCGTCTGGTGACTGCAGATAACCAAAGTGCTTCCTATTCTGTCTTTCAGACATTTATCTTAAAGCTGAGGGAGCTAATATCCTGTATCACAGAGGACTGAGGCCTGGAAAAAAACAAGGTGGAATTTAATTTTGCCTGAGTCGAGCCATCTAAAAGCATCAGTGAATCAGAGCTGGTCCTTCAGCCTCTCTCCAGCCAGGGGCTGCCCAGTGATTCACCCCATCCTCCCCCTCCATCTGGGGCTGGAGGTGACTCAGTGCTGCAGAGCCCAGCTCCTGGTGGCCGTGGTGAGGAGTCAAACCCTTTGGACACTGGTTCTGATCCATGGCATCTTTCTTCAGGCACTAAAGCAGGTGGCTGCCAGCTTGCAGCCAGTGACAAGTGCGTGGTGACTGCTTGGTGTGGCTGCAGGTTCCAAAAGCAGGGGCAGCAGCATCCCCCTGCAGCTGGGGCTGCTGCCCCTGACCTGCTCAGGGCACAGCTGGGTCACGCTAGGGACAGGCACTGTCACAGGTCTGATGTGTCAGATGTAAATCCATTTAGTCTGTACTGGTGAATGTTCTCCAGGACTGCTCACAGAGGAAGAGGGGTGCCAACAGGAAGCTTGCTGAGACAACACAGAAACATTTTCTACTCATGATTTCAGCCTCTGGAGATAAGGCTGGAATTTTGACACCCCCCAGAGCATCCTCCCTCGGCCCCATGTGAATCCTGCAGCTCTGGGCAGGGGAGGGAGGTTCGTGCCTGGGTGATGCTCCTGCCGGGGATGCAGAGGGTGGAGGTAGGTTTGGGCTGGAGGGATGTGGCAGTGCCATGGATCCCATCTGGACAAAGGCTGTTGGAGTCCTCAGGCTGCAGAGATACTCTCTGTGAAAGGTCAGCTCGTGTAACAAACTCTGACAGTGGTGTCGAGGTCATCGGGAGTGACCTGAGCCTCCAGACAGGGAAATCCCTTCCAGGTGTGGCTGGCAGCAGCCTGTGCATGCCCCAGGGCAGGTGTGTCACCGTGGTTCATTCCTTGTGGCACAAGGTGCCCGTTCAGGAGCTTCACCCTGCTGGAATCCCTGCCTGGCACAGCGCAGGGGCTCGGCCGTGCCAGGGTCAGTGCACGCGGGTTTGGCTCACCCAGGAGGAGCAGCAATTGCCTTTTTTGTGGCGAGGATTTGCACAGTGGAGGCTGAACATGTGGATTGTTGGGCTGAGTGACTCGGGGGGGTCTGGGTGGGACGCAGGGCTCCGCTGACGGCTCCGTTACACCGAGCGTGCCATGTCCCATGGACAAAGCTGCCTTTCACCAGAGCCACAGAATAGGCTTTGTGCCTCCCTGTGTGAGCCCTCTTTATGGAGAGAAAGGCTTCCTCAGAGGCTGCAGGCACTGCTCCATGGCTTGGGATGGTTTTCACCTGTGGCAGGAGTGATTTCACTCTGCCTTTTGCCAGGGCTGGGCTGTTTGGTGGTGCTTTGCTTTTCTCTTGCTGGCAGCTGGAGAGCCCCATCAGAAGAAGGAGTTGTGTTGGGATCCCTTGGTACCTGGAGAGGGGTGTGTGTAACCATGGAGTAGCATCAAGAGGTGGTTTTGGTCTCTGGGCTTTATTTAAGTGAACCCATTCCTGGTTTTCCTGCTGCTCTGCTCTAGAGCTGGCTGTTGGAGAGCAAGGCATGGCTGGAAGGTAGAATTAGGTCTAGAATTATTTTTTTCATAAAATCAAAGAATATTCTGAGATGGGACTCACAAGGTCCATCGAGTCCAATTCCTGGCCCTGCACAGGACAGCCCCAAAATCCCAGACTGTGCCTGAGAGCATTGTCCAATCACTTCTTGAACTCTGTCAGAGTTGAGGCAATGACCGCTGGCCTGGGGAGCCTGTTCAGTGCCCCACTGCCCTCTGGATGAAAAACCTTTTCCTAATATCCAACCTAAGCCTGCCCTGGCACATCTTTTTGCTATTTCTTCAAGTCCTGTCACTGGTGACCAGAGAGAAAACATCGGTGCCTACCCCTTGTCCCTGACAAAGATTTTAAAGAACAGCCTTATAAGATATTGGCACTTGCATATTGATTCTACATCTTGTCTTTAAATGAACTTAGTGTTTTTGTCCTGGGTGTCTCTGATGTGTGGCAGCAGGACACAGCAGATGGATTTTGGGGCACAGCATGGGCCATGGGAACTTGTGAGAACCTGGTCCTTCGTTAAATGCCTTTAAATGGTTTATGTGAGCTAGTCTGGGGGGCAGAAGGGGAGAACACAAGAAATTTAATTTTGGAGTTGACTGACTGCTCACAGACAGAGCTCTCTTCCATCTCCAAGTCAGACACCCACAGAAAGACCAACCATGGTCCCAAAATGAGCTACACGAGTGGCTGAGGGTCTGAGTGCAGCATCTTGCAAGATCCAGATGGAATCATACTGCAGTTTGTAAAGGCACTTCTGCAGACTCCAGTGTAAGCTGATCTGCAGCATTAGGCACTCAAATATGTCCTAAATTTGGCTGAAGTTCTCTTCCAACTTCCCTGCTGCAGCCACTATTAAATATAATTTTAAGATACAGGGAAAAACACCAAAGAATGTTATTAGTTTATGAAACTGGGTTGCCTTGGCTACTTCTGGGGTAGAATTAATAGGAGAAAACCCTCAATTGTATGGGGCCAAGCCTTCATTGTAGTCTCAAATTGTAATTTCCCTTCCCTCCTGTTTAAGGACAGCGGACATTATCTCAGGAATCTATAGATAGTGCCTGAGTCATTCTTTAAAGTACAGCTAAAATGTAAAAACATTAAATAATATATCCCTGCAGCTCCTCTGACCAGGGGAAGTGTTTGACACCTCATTTTACAGGCAGGGAAGAGTATGTGGAGGAGGAAAATTACGTGCAGAGAGTCATGTAGGAGTCCTGCCGGTGGCTGAGCAGTTCCTGACTCCTCTGCTTGCAGCTGGCTTTGCCCCATGGCCAAGCTGGTCCTCCCTGTCCACCCATATCAGCATCTGCCCAGGGAAGGATCAGTCTCACAGGAGCAGAGATGGGGTTGGGGTCAAAGATAAATGCTACAATGTGCATGTGTGATGTCCCAAGGGAGAAACTGCCATTCTGCGCTTATTTTTTTTGTGTAGGGCTATGCAAGGAGCTGATTCCTGAACCACAGCTCAGAGCTTGGGCTCTCTGACTTTCAGGCAATTCTGGGTAATATCAGAGTATCCCAGGGGACCTGCCCAAGCGATCCAGACTCATCATTGTGTGATCTGTGTGTGTATGGTGCTGAGTGTGCATGTTCAGGCTGCTGCTGCATTGGGGCTGCTCAGGTGGAAGGGCTCTGGTAAAGTTTGCAGCCTGAAGTATACTTGGAATATAAATATTTTGTGGATGTTTGATGCGAAGTGGCCAAGCATTGTCTGCTTGATCTTGATGCTCTTTCAAGGTTGCCTGTTCTTGATCGAGTGGCCTGACAGTTTGTGAATCTTCACCCTGAATATTCATGCGAGTTTCTGGCTAGGAAGGGATTTAGTGACCGTGGCCCTTGGCTGCTCCTTCACCTGGATGTTACCTGGCTGCAGCAGAGCATCTCTGGTAGGGCAGGAGGGAAAGGACACTTTGTCCACGTCTGGAGTGAGACTTAAGGAAAATCCCTGGCTGTTTTCCCTTTGCAGCATCAGCAGTCAGACCCTGGCCTCCAACCCCAGAGCTGCCCCGTTTCTCCTGCAGCTCTGACGAGGAGATGCTCGCTAGGGCAGGGCACTCCAGAGTGTCCAGGTGTTGGCACACCTCTGACAAGGTCCCTCGTGGGTCACCCAGGCTCAGGAGAGCCCTTAACCCCTGCCCTTTGTCGTCTGCTGCCCTTTGGCCACTGAGCTGCTGCCTCTTTGTTCTCAGTTTTTCTCCTTTGTACGCCCCCGCCCCTCTCTGGGAAAAATCAACATTTGCCTTGCAGAGCCTGGCAAACAGAAGGGGTCTGTATTCCATCCCGATGGCAGCCCCAGGCTTGCAGGGCTCCCAGGATAAATCCAGTGGCGTTTGTTGCCAGGGGGACCCTTTGAAACAGAAGTTTGGGAGTTCTGTGTGTGTGAAACAAGCAGGGAAGCAGTGAGCGCTCACTGAGCAAATGCTGGGGCTGAGAAAAAAACATGGATTGCATTGAGGACTTAGGAAGATGGCAAGAAATTGGTTTAAAATCTAAGTAAGGATGACTTCTCGATTTTATTTCGTTTTGAATCTCAAGTACGGCATCGCTGCTTCATGTGCTGGAGCTGCACCCAGTGCTGGAGCACAGCAGAGAGCCAGATGCTGGGCTGGGGAGTTTGCACCAGGACTTCTCCTGTGTGGTCACAGCCAGGGTGTTGCAGGCCTGTGGGAGTGGGGAGCAGAGCTGCAGGGTGGCTCCAGAGTATTTGATCCATATGGAAATACCACACTGCAGTTTTAAAATTCCTTTCCCCTTCTTCAGCTCTGCCCGTGGTTTTCCCCAGCTAATCCATGGCCATTGCCAGATGAACCCGAGAAAGTGAGGTGCACTCCTGAGGCTGGGAGCTGTAAATGTTGGGGGGTTTGGAAGGTGAAGGATGAGCGGTGATTATTTGTTTTTCCTTTGTTTCCATAGAGCTCTGCCTGCTGAGCCTTATCCCTTGTCCATTCGGGCTCCGGAGGACTCTTGTGTTATTAATGTTAATTAACGAACACGTTTCTAGCTTGCTGAAGGTCCTGTGGCAGCTGGTTAATGTAAGAGTTTGGTTATTTCCTTCTTTGAGCAAGGCTGCAGCTTGGATGGGTTCCGATGCCTTCCCTCCTTCCACCCTGCTGGGATTCTGCAGGAACCAAGGGGACCAGACCCAAGCTGCTCTTGCCATGGCTTTGCAAGCTCAAACCTCCCTCATTTTTTTGTGAAAATGCCACGAGGTAACTGTTCACTGAGCTCTGGTTCTTGGGTCCTGCTTCTCCCTCTTGGGTTTCTGCAGATAAGGAGTGTGAGCAAGTGAGGAGTGTGGTGAGGACAGGGTAAATTTAGAGGGATGAGATCTCTCTGGAAATCTGCTCAGCATCCACAGTGACCTGGGAGGGATTTTAGACTCAACAGTGGTTACCAGGTCCATCCCCAACCAGCAGAACTTCACAAGAGCAGTTTTCTATTCCTGCATAAATCCTTTTCCCTTGCCTCCTGCTGCTGAGTTACAGAATCCCCTAAGCCAGCAGAGCTGACAACACATACAGAAGGCCTGCTTTTGCAGTCCCTTCCGATTTGTGTGGACACTGGTGTTACGAATGTGCATTTGCACAAGTCATCTGCTGCAGTGACGTGGCACCCTTGCCGCTGCCCCCCCGGATTACTGCAGCGCTCCGACCAGAAGGATCACAGATGATGACTAACATGCTTTTTCATATGAAAAAAACTGCTTGTGCTAATTTTTTTTAGTGCTTTCATGGTTGTCCAGCATATCTTTCGATGAGTATCAGCTGTGAGGAATTTGTGGTCAGTAAAGAACAGATGATCATGAGGGGTGGTGAAATGATCTTGTTATTTCTATGAAGTGAATATCTGACGACTGAGCTTACTCACCTCAGAATAAGCTCGTGGGGAAAGGGGAGAGTCCCAGCATTGTTTGAAGGCTATTTTAGCTCTTGAACAACTTGCCAAAGGACTTGAGATCACTCCAATGTTTTACTTTTGACATTGAGATTGAATGTCTCCAAAAAGCCAAGACTTTGTTTGAGCACAAGCTTGAATTCGTGTTGACCAAATGAAAGCGTGTGCTGTGGGTTTTGTGGGTCAGCCAAAGCAATTTTCTGGCCTTAAGCTCTATGGATGCAGCAATTGATTTCTTGAGAATTACTGCAGTTTAATTTGAGTTAACAATTTGAATCAAGGCCTAAATTTGAGCCAAGGTTAAAGTTCTGTGTCCCCTGTCACCCTCTACCACCACGTGCAGGACTAGGCCTTTCACTTAACACAGCTCTTTGCTGTGTCCAGACCTCTGCTTGCCTTGGGGAAGCCGTTCTAACCTTGCAAAAATTTGAGGCTTGATTCTCACTGCCTCTTATCATTAGCACAGGCTTTTGGAACATCTTTTTAGTGTTAGAATGATTTTTGCACCTGCCAAAAGCACAGTGTTGCGGTAGGAATAGACACATCTTGCTAATGCAGATTTTCTTGTGGTTTCCTTGAGGGTGATTTGACACCCAGCATCAGGCTGGGCTCTTTCTGTGTGAACTCATGGCTCTGTGTGTTGATGAGCAGAGCTGTCTGGCCCCAGCTCACACACGAGAGACATGGTTGGGGGTGTTTTAGGCTGTCTATGCTCAGCCTTCAACCTGGAGCCAGTTGTTGGTGCATCCAAGCTGTGTTGGAGAAGGTACTGGACCATTCCTGAGTCTGCAATCAGTGCCCCTTGGCCACAACATCCCTCCGTCCCAGCAGCATCACTCCATCCCGGTGAAAATTCTGTTTGCTGCCACAGGTATTTGATCCAGAATGAAACCATGCACTGGGGTTGAAGGGTTTTTTCTTTTTCTAGCTGTGCTCAGCTCCTTTGTAAAGAGTTTCTGTTATGCAGAATCTGGAAAAGTGTCTTTTATTCTTCAGTGCATGTTTCTGATTAGTACTGGAAATGAACATGAATTTTTTTCCCTTTTTTTTTTTTTTTAACTGTATTCCTTTTGAGGTTAATGTTGCAAGTGGATTTCAGGCTAATGGAAGAGAAGCTGTAATTGTGTGGTTCACTGGACTCGGAGCAATAGAGATTCTTCTTCCTTTCTTAATCTGCAAACAGATGTCCCTCCCTTGCAGTCCCTGGCTCCCCTGAGCCCCTGTGTCCCCAGATGTGTGCAGTGACACTTCCATGGGAAGGCTGTGCCTCCAAAGGCCATGTCCTGTGTCACAAAGCTCTGCAGCTCAGCCTCCAGCAGCAGGAGAGTCGGGGAAGGCACAGGGGCAGTGATTGTGCCGTGTGGATCAGCCCACGGGTGGGTTTTCCTCCCGGTAACACCTCCAGGCCTTGTTACTCACAAGGTCTTCTCCAGTCGCTTTTTTTATCCGTGGAGCTTTTAGAGCCTGTCTGGGTGAAGCAGGATGAGATGCAGCTGCTGAAGGCAGTTCTCCTGCCCACTCTCTGGATGGCACCTGTGGAATGGGTACAACGAGAGAGATTTCACACCCTGTGCAGCCCTGAGAGTGTTGTGATGGATTTGCAGATCCTAACAGGGAGTGGAACCCTGTCCCAGCCATCTGCACTGGTACCTGGGCAGGGCAAAGTGCCATCCTTGCTGTCCTTTATACTCTCCCTAGCTGACAGCAGGAGGGCCTGAGGAGATGGCACAGGGCAGGATGGGGTGGAGGGTGTAGGGCTGGGGGTCTGCAGTGCCCAGGGGTGCAGGTCCTGCCCTGGGGGGCTCAGCTCTGCCAGCCTTTGCTCTAAAAGCTGTTGATGGTGTGTCGGTGCTGTAACACCTCTGAAGGGTTGTTCTGCTAAGGAGTCCCTAACAAACCCTAACAAACCCTAACAAACCCTAACCCAGAGCTGAACTCCAGAGATGGCTCTGTGCTCAGAGCTGTGCGCCCCAGGGAGCCAAGAGTGTGGATATATCCAGAGCAGGAGACTGTTATTGGATGGAGACATCTCCAGTGCTGTCTGGACACCCTGCTGCGCTGGGCTGGGTGAAGAAGGATCTGCTTTATCTGATCTCAGACCCTGCAGTAAATACATGTAACAGAAGCAAGGGTCACGCTGGCTGCTCGGATGAGCTGGTGCCGCTCTGCTGACTCCAGCACAGTGTGGGACAGCTCCTGCTGCCTCTGGCCCATCCCTTTCCATCACCACCTTTGTTTGGCTTGCGTTCTTTTGTTTGTTTGTATTTTGTTTTTACTGGGCTGCGTAGAGAGAGCGAGTTCCTGAGTTGCATCCTCCATTGTTTGTCCTCACCGTGTGGTTTCTGTTGATAATGGGAACTGCTCGTTTGTCCTTTTGAATTTTGCATCATGTGAGTGCAGCAGCATGGATCGCTTACTGTGAGGAGAAAATCAATCTCATGTGGGCTCTCCCATTACTACTCTATGCATCCAGAAGTTTTGGGATGTATCATCCAAAAACCCTGATGCATTTTGGAGAATGTACGCGTTGACTTCGTTGGAGGTGAACATCTCTGGTTCCCTGGTTAGCTCTAGGTCCAGATTCAGCCAACTCAGCTAGAAATGTCACACTGGATATTTCTCCAGACAAGCTGGATTCCATCCCCCTGCTGCCCTGCGCTGTCTGCATCTTTTGAGTCAGGGTGAGAACCCAAAAGGTGCTCCCCTTTCAATACTGGAATGCTTTACATCCCTCCTGTGTTACATCAGCAGCTGCAAGAAGCACGAAACAGTAGAAAATTTGGTCCAATATTGTCTGGAGGGAGTGATTTAAATGTGAGCCTCATGCTGACACAGTTGTAAGAGCCGTGCTGGGCTTTCTCAGTTGTGAAGGAGATGCCATTGAAGTCCAGAGGTTGTGGGTGCTTCTGCCTTTCTGCTGGGCCGTATGGCCTTAGCCTGTGGATCTGGAGGGAATTAGTCATTGATTATGAAACAGGAAAAATATTGCTCAGGGAGCGAGCCAAGGTGAGGCTGCGCTGGGCTTTGTCCTGCTGAGGCACATCCGCCGGGTTGAATGAGCTGCTCTTGGATTGACTGATTTTTAACTGTTGGACTCTTCCGTTCTGAATTAGTTCTGCTGGGAATAAGGGGAAGAATTCCCAATTTCAGCTAAATAAAGCACATTGCATTATGGTTCTTAGTGCAGTGCTCTACAACGCATTTCCAGCGTGGCTTGAGGGCATTTGAACAGCGTTGGGAGGGGAGGCTCTCAGACACTGTGTCTGCGGTGGAAATGTTTGATTTCCATTTCACAGCTCAAATGTGGGGCTCAAACTGCTGCTTCCAGGCTATAAATAGAGGTAACCCCAGAACATGCTCAGCAGCTGATGCTCTCTGGTCCTGCCCACTCTGCCGGCTTCCTGGCAGGGTGTTCACACAACAGCAAATTTTTAGCTGTTGCTTTCTCATTACTTATTTTATTTTTTGCCAGATCTTCTCTCTTTGCCTTGCCAGATCTTCTCTCCTTGCCTTGCCAGGCTGCCAGATTTCCCTGCTGTTTATCTGCTTTCCAGGACTGTGCCTGGATCCTCCCTCAGTGGAGGGGCAGTGGGCCATCACAGATAGCAAGCTTGGCTCAGACTCTGCAGCTCTCCCTCCTCTTTCCAGATTCTCTATTAAGGTATTGGTCAGCCTGGATGAATTTCGTGTTTGCTCCTCATTTTCCCCTTGTCTGAGAAGGGATTAACAACATTGTTATGTATTATTAATGTTGTTAACAGGCAGTGAAGCAACAGCTGTCAGAAAAAACTCCTCCTAATGCTGCCTCCAACACAGAGCAAACCAATTCAGCTTGGCCACCCCTTTGAAAAGGGTGTGAATGATAATTCCAGCTTCCCAGAGAAAACCTGGGAGACAGGGCACATAAACAAATCCTCAGAAAGGTTTGCATGAAAGCCGCAGGCTCAGCCAGGGCACAGATGCTTGGATGGCTGTGCTGTGCTCCAAGTCCTGTGTGTGTTTTTCCACTGGAGTCGTTGCTAAAGGGAATAAAGCCTATTTCCTATCCACGATCCTGTCCAAGCTTGTAACTCCTCGCTCAGCTTCCGTCCTGCTCCGCCGCAGACTCAATGAAGCCTTTGAACATGAAAGGCTGTTTTAACCAGCTCAGCATGGCTGCCTATCTGCATTCCTCAGCCTGCCACCCATAAGGGATGATTTTCTCTGGTTTTTGGGCAATTCTGAAAGCTGGATTTCAGCACTGCACCTTGCCTGCATGGAGGGGACACGGAGGGAGGTGTTCTCTCTCCACAGAGCTGGGATGGGACTGCTCTTGCAGCCTGGCTCAAGAAGAGCTGTTTAAAAACCTGTTCAGCAGAGGAAATACAGCTTATTGCTCTTGCTAGCATCCAAAGAAACAGTAGACATCTAGAGAGGAGAAAATAATTAAGAAAAAGATTCAGGGACTGGGTTTAATAGCAAAAATATGTTTAAGTTTTATAATGCTGGTTATGATGCACAAGTTCCCAGAAGCTTCAGCCCTTGTGCTGCTGTCAGTGACGGAAGGTGAGGCTGGGTGATGGGTGTGGCACCAGCCTGCCCTGTTGCAATGCAGGTGAAGCTCTGGAGCAGACAGACTGCGTGCTCACGTGTGTGGGTGGACAGTCCTGGCTCTATTTTTGGCTCTTTGGGGGCAGAGCCGAGTGTGGGGACAGCTCTGGGTGGTGCTGCCCATGGGTTCTTCCCGTGTCGCCCTTTCCCAGGACCAGCCCTGTGGTTCAACCACAGCACGTTGTAGGCACAGAGGCTTTTTATGTTAGAAAAGGGAAGGGACAGAGCAAATACACACATAAATATATTAAAAAAAAAAAAATATATATATATCTACACAAGCACAGAGTTCTGAGCATGAGACGCTTTTTCCATGTCCAGCTGCCAGGCAGCTCTTTTCCCTTCCCTCCCTCTATCCCAGGGCTTACTGGTATGAAAGTTTTCCTGCCTTTTAT
>VZRL01002167.1:97934-112958 GCA_013397895.1 Origma solitaria
GATATATATATATATATATATATATTTATTTATTTATTTTTATTTATATTTATATTTATATTTATATTTTTTAATATATTATTTTCCTCACATGATTCACTCTTCTAGCTGACAAGGTTTGTAAGGTTGTGACTGTGTTACAAATTAGAGTTTGGGGGTGTTCTGCAGCTTAAATTGGTGCTGTTTGAATCCCTTTGCTTCTTGTCCAATGGATCTGATAGATGGTGAGAACTTTAAATAATATAATTGAACAACATCACCACCCCCTAATCCTGAGGGTTTCTTACCTATTTGCAGGTAGAAATCCTGACCCAAGGTTTTTTTTGTGCTGAGGCAGGGTTTGTAATGAGCTGAGGAGCTTCTGGTGCCCGAGGTGATGGACACTGTCCTGGAGGTGGTGTCCATTCTGGACATTATCCTGCTCCTCCAGCAGGACCCACCAGAGACTGGGGAGCTACCAGACCTCCTGGGAATCTCCATACCAGGACATCATAATGTTTGGGGGATTTCAGGATGTAGCATCCCACCTGAGGTGGTTCACTGGCTTTATTGTGGCCACTTTAATTGTGGTTAAAATAAGAGAAACTGAGACATTGATCCATGCACAGTTTCAGCATATGGCTATGTTTTAACTAAATGGGAATTCTGGGGAATTTAAGGGGAATTCAGGTTCTTGCTGAGTTTCTCAGCTTCCTGGGAGGCGAGTTTTGTGGCAATCATCATTTTACAAATAAGCAGCTGAGATGGCAGAGAAATGAAACAAATTGCTGATGGATTAGAAATGCTGTCGTAGTCAGCAGGTCCCACTGGCTTGCCTGGAGTCTGGGAGGCAGGCAGGCACCTGGGAAT
This sequence comes from Origma solitaria, assembly GCA_013397895.1. Classification (NCBI taxonomy): domain Eukaryota; kingdom Metazoa; phylum Chordata; class Aves; order Passeriformes; family Acanthizidae; genus Origma; species Origma solitaria. The sequence goes on from VZRL01002167.1 coordinate 98,784, forward strand.
TCCTGGTGACTCTCTGAAATGGGTATGGGAGTGGAGGAGCCTTCCACATTCCAGCTGCTCTGACCCCAGAGCAGGGTTCCATACACGATGGATTCCCAGGGTGCTGGGTGCAATCCATCCAGAGAGGAGTCTCTGTAAGTGCAGGACACTTGCAAGTCCTTAAATTCCTGTGCTCTCCTCTCCCAGAAAGGAAGTTGGTCTCTTCTTCTGCACTTCTCTCTAGGATAAAATAACCTGGAGCGAGAGGTGAACATGAGTCTCCCACAAAATGATTTCAAAAGTTCCCTCTGGTGTTTCTGGAAACCCTAAACACATTTGTGGGTTTGAGGTGTTTGAATAATAATGTTTGACGTCTTCAGGGAAAGGTGGAGGTCTCTCCTCAGGTGTTTTTTGGTTAAAATAACGCATAACACTCCTTGGATCACAGAAGTGATTGCACATAGCAGATTCCTAACAGAACTGTGCCTTGCCCGAAGTAGAGTGATAGCAGGGAGATAACTCCACGTGCTATATTCACATGGACTCCTTGTACAAACCTTCTTCTTGCTTTAGGAATCACCCGGACCTCCAGCGGGAGACTTCGGAGGCTCAGCGACCAGACGAGTCCAAGTAAGTGTGTGAATTCCTCTCTTTAAAACTTCCTCATCCAATTTAAAAAAAAATAAATAAATAGGAAAAATAGAGGGAATGCAGGAGATAAAAAGAAATCTCATGTCCTGTCATGGTTTGAAAGGCAAAGCTTGATGCTGATAAATGCAGAGTTCTTCATGCTGAGGAGAGAGAGCAGTATATGCAAAAAACCGAGCAGGGTATATATATAATTTCCCAACAAACTATTTTGTCCCGACAAACTATGGAAAGAGAGAGAATATAAAATATTCCTTACTGTATAATAGGTCCAGAGACAATAATTAGCAAGCCTCAACCCAATTCAAGGAGTCTAACACATGGCAACAGAAAGCAGGAGTGGCCTGTGGTTGAAATCCAGCTTTAGTCATTAGCAGCTCTTTCGGACTCTCCTTAGCTATTATTTTTTATTGGATGTGCAGATTTATGGATTATAAGTGCTTGTGGCTAAATTTACAGCCCTAATTGCCCCTTAATGTTTTGGGAGCTGCTTGTGATTCAGAAGGAAGCAGGTGGGAGGGTTTGTTTTTCTTGAAGAAGGTGTTTCCCAGCCTCAGGAAAGCAGTAGCAGAATTCCCAGTGCTTGTGAGTACCTGAGGCCGTGTGCTCTGTTTGTGTGTGACACAGGCTGGGGCTGCCCAGGGACTCTCCCTGCTGCTCGTCTGCAAGGAAAAAATGTCACTGTTCTCACCTAGAATACTGCAAGGCAAGCTGAGGCAGCCCAGTTCTGAGTTTTTATTTCTGGGTTTTTATTTCTGGCAGCCCCTTTTTTTGGCTGTGTTAGCCCCTCTGATGAGCCTGTGCTGCTCCTTGGGTCAAACCCCTGTGGGAAGTACCGTCTCCATGTCGAGGTGCCTCGTACATCCCAGACATTATTCTTCACTAGCAGCTGCTTTGTGGCCATTGAAATCTTCGTTCATGTTCCCTCCTCCGATGTCACAGAATCCTGGGATGGTTTGGATTGGAAGGGACCTTAAAGATCATCTGGTTCCAACCTGGGTGACCTCCCCTTGGCATTGTTGCCTCATTTTCTCGTTTCCTCTGCTGCTTGTTGCCTCTGCCTGTCCCCCCCAAAACCCCAGTCTGGGCTCTGGCCACACTTGGTTCAGGTTTATTCTGCTCCTGTCCCCTTGGTCTCTCTGTCACTCAGTTGCTCCCTCCAGGCTTGATTTGCTGTTTCAATTCATCTTCTCAGCCCTCATATCCTGCCTCAGCTCCCAGATGTACTTATCAAAACAGCGGTTTCCAGCTTTTCCCTCGGCGTGGGTGGCAGCAGAACGGGGATGCCTTCCTGGGGCTTTGCTGGATGCAGGCATCAGCACGTGTGGGATGGGGATTAGTCACGGATGTCTGGTTAAACGTGCACTTAAACGCCCTGGGAGCTGTGCCATGCCTGCCTGGCCCTAGTTAACACTGGTGACCAGCACAGGGACAGGTATTTATGGCAGAGAGGAGGGGGACAGGGGCTGGCACGCCATGGCACTGTCCTGCTGCTGCGACAATTGCTGCTTGGCATCTGGAGCTGCACAGCCTTGCACCATCACCACCGTCAGTGGGAGGATGGAACTATGGTCCGAGTAGGCCACTGCAGCCCAAACTGATGTCAAGTGGCAGCAAAAACGCACTGAGTGCTAATTTTGGGGGAGTCTGAGTGTTGTGTGAGGCCAGGCCAGAAGAACCGAGCTGCATTTTAAAGCTGATGCTCCAAACCTCGGCCACCAGCGCAGAGCTGGTAGTTTTGAACTGCAGTGTGTGTTTATCTTGTGCATATGCACAAACAAAGCTGCTGCCTCAGCCCTGGCACCGCCTGTTCTCGTGTTCATATGTCCGAGGACAGAAGGGGGAATTGGTGCAGCTCCAAAGGGAGCTGGGGTGTAGGGAATCCACATTGACAGACACAGCACATTTGTTCAAGCTTGTTTTCCTTAGACTCTAATTATATACTTTTCCACTTTTCTGGTGAGAGACCTTGTAAATTTTAATATTTCTTTTTCTCAAGTTAAAAAAGCAAATGAGCAGCTCAGTCCTTCAGTTTACATTGCAGTAAATATTTATGACTCCATATAACTACAGCTCAATTTCCCCTTGTTTCAGGTCCAAATTTTCCCCTGTGCACATCTGGCCTTGCACCCAGAAGCTTTTATTCCTGTAAAAGATAAATTGGGGTTGGGATGACTGAGCAGTGGTTGCAAGTGAAGCGTTGCAGAAGGGGCTCGGTTGCTTTGGGCTCTTTGCTACCCTAAACAAAGAAAGTGGTGACGTTCATTTCCATAGCCACCAACCCTTGGGGTCCAGAGAGCTCCACAGGCAGGCTCCGCACGCTGCCTTGGGGTGTGCAGTGAGGGTAGGGACCTGCAGAACTGATATTGACCTCTTTTGGAGACTTCATTCTGTGACTCAAATTTTCCTGCCCCTCTGGAAGTGGCTGTGTGGCATTGGCATCCAGCAGTGCTCAGTGAGCAGCACTTCCAGGGCTTTGGGGGTCTGGTGCTGGTTTTGTACAAAACTGCCCTGCAGTCCCAGGTAAGCCCCTGGGGTGGGATTCAGAAGTTCATCTCCAGCTCTCCTTGAGCCCCTTTGGGCACTGGAAGGTCTCTGAGCTCTCCCTGGAGCCTCCTCCTCTCCAGGTGAACACCCCCAGCTGTCCCAGCCTGGCTCCAGAGCAGAGGGACTCCAGCCCTGGGGCATCTCCGTGGCCTCCTCTGGGCTCTCTCCAGCAGCTCCACGTCCTTTTTGTATTGAAGGTCCCACAGCCGGAGGCAGAACTGCAGGGCTGGGTCTCAGGAGAGTGGAATAGAGGGGCAGAATCTCCTCCCTCGACCTGCTGGTCACAGTTCTTGCACTCCAGCCCAGGACATGTTTGGCTTTTTGGGCTGCAAGTTCCCATTGTTGAGTCTTACTGAGCTTCTCAGCACTCAACACCCCAAGTCCTCCCCAGGATTAATCCTGACTCCTTCTCTGCCCAGCCTGTGCTCGGGATTGCCCTGACCCAGGGCCAACCCTGCTGAGCTTCACGAGGGTCCCATGGGCTCATCTCTCCAGCCTGTCCAGGTCCCTCTGGATTGGATCCCATCCCTGCAGAGCGTTCACTGCATGACCTAGGAATGGCGTGTCAGGAAAGTTACTCCCACTTCATTTTCCTACAACTGTACCTGATGAATTTTAAGGGAGAGAAATATTTGCTGACATTTGCCATGCGGAGCAGCGGTGTGTTCCTCATTCAGCCAGAAAACAGCCCAGAGCAGCTGGAGTGGAAGGAATCGGGATCGTGTTCCTCTCGGGCAGCCAGCTGTGCTCTGCACTTTGATTTGTTTCCAGCCTTCAACTCAGTTTTTGCTAAAGAGGAAGGAACTTCCCTGGCAAGGGTAGTACAGGAGAGGGTCCACGAAAAGGTAGAGTTTACCGATTTAGCTAAAACAGCGTATTTTTCTGTGTAGGTGAATGCAGGGAGGACGATGCCTTCCAGCTGTGTTTCGGCAGCACTGCTCTGGCCCAGTGCTATTTGTGGCTCAGGTGCTTTGTTCACGAGAGGTCCCAAAGGGGAGGGAGGGGAGCAGGTGCCTCAGCTTTCCTGTTCCAGCCTTTGTGTGGCTGTGAGGCTGCCTGGAGCAGGGGCAGCCTGCCAGGGCCAGGGCAGGCAGGGCTTTTCCATCCAAAAAGCAAGAGCACAGCGGCCCTGCTTCTGCCTCGTCAGCAGCTGGCTGGGGATCAGCCACAACTTGTCTTGGCGCTTTTTGGAAATGATTTGGAGAGGCAGGAAGTCAAGGCCAACTCTCTGGGCCTTAGAAAGGGGCACTCACTGCTGTCATGAAACCTTTGGTGGGACAGCTTTTCTCGTGCTGTCTGAATGTTCTCTTGGATATAAAGTGGGGAGACTCCCATGGCAGGTGTTGTTTGTGCCAACTCAAGCCCCTTGTTCACCCATTGTGTTGGCAGATGGTCCAGGAGCCACAGGGGGTGACCAGCGTGGGGTGGGGATGCAGGAGGAGGGAGGTGGCTCAGAGGGGCTGGTTGTGGTTTGAGCCTGTGAGCTTCTGCTCAGGGCACAAGCTCTAGGAACCCTCTGACCCTGCACTGCCACACTGCCCAGGGCACCCAGGAGGTCTCTGGTACCTGGGATTAATAAAAGTAAAAAGATTATAGTCTTATGTGAAAATTTCAACAAGATCGCCACAGGTAATTCCTGTCTTATTTGGTTTCTCCCTGATCAGGCCTTGCATTTTCCCTTTAATAGTTATGGATGTTCCTATTTCATAGCTGGGGAAAACAGAGAAGCAGAGAACCTGAAAGCTGTGCCTTGAGCACTGCCTGTAAGTCCAGGAATCCTTCCCCATGGGCACTGAAATGGGATTTGTGAGGCCAGGTGGGTGGAAGAGCTGAACACACATAGCTGTGGGCACAGTTTAAATTGACATCATCGCTGTAACAGGGACAGCGGGATTTCAGCAGGGTTCACTAATTTGGGATGCTCCAAATTCATGACAACAGATCTTGCTGTTTCCATCTCTTGACTTCATGCCTTGCCCTGAGGAGCATCTCCTCTCTTTGTGCCTGGAGTCTGTGAGAGGACAAGTCTAGGAACTGATTTCTGTGAGGCTGTGGGTTTAACCACAAGAGCGGAGATAACAAAAGGCCTGTCAGGAGCCGGGGGCTCCCCAGTGGAGCGTGCATGATGGCTCTTACATAAGCGAGTTCCGAGTGCTATAAAAACCATTAGGTGTGCGAGGGGTTTTTCCTCGGGGGAGAGCTGTCAGAGCTGTCACACATCCGCAGCTCAGGCATGGCACTGCCACTCGCAGCACAGCCCTCCACGTGTCAGCGTGGGAGCTGAGCAAACTGAGGTTGGGAACCTCCTGTAGACCTTGGAGCAGCCCTTCAGCTTGTCCTGCATCTGTCTGCAGCTTCCCGTTGGCATCCGGGGATCCAGGCTGGGAGTGCAGCACTTTGGGTGCAGCTGGAAGCTGGGGGGATGTGGGTTTTAAATGGCATGATATTCGTGGGATTCATGGAAGCTGGCAGAGAAAGCAGGCATGAGATCCCATGATGGCGAGAAAGAGAGTTTATTTACAGAAACTTCTTTATAGATCCATTAATAATCCAGCAACTATTGGTCAGCAGAGAATCCACCTCCTAAAGTCATTGGTCACAGCTATACAGCACCTAATACCAAACACAGAGATTAAGAAAGTACAAGAAGTGCAGCTTGTCTCTATTCTCCATGAGAAAGAAGAGAAGGATTTCTAAAACAGTGCAACTACAGGGGGATGCACAGCTTCTCTCTGCAGTGTGATGTCAGCATCTCTTGGATTATGTGGTGAAATGTCCTCAAGTTGCACCAGGGGTGATTTAGATTAGGTATTAGGGGAAAATTCTTCACTGGAAGGGTGGTCAGGCATTAGAAAAGGCTGCCCAAGGAAGTCTGGAATTGCCATCCCTGGAAGTGCTCAAAAGCCGTGTGGGTGTGGCACTCAAGGACATGGTTTGGTGGTGCTGGGTTAATGGTTGGGCTCAATGAACTCTTGGAGCTTTTTCCAGCCCCAGTTACGCTGTGATTCTGTGGTTTTAGCACAGATGTGCCTTTCACTGAGCCGGAGCAGCTGAGGGGTTAACTGGAGCCTGTGGTTGCAGCCTCATGGCTCTGGATGTGTCCTTAGATGAGGTCATATGAATTTCTTCGGGCAGCCTCTATTCCCCTTTGTGTGAGGCATCAAACCGGTCACCCCAGCTGTGCAGCTCTCCTGCCAACGCGTCCCCACGCAGCCCCCGCGCCCCTCGGGCTCCGTGGTGACAAACCCTCGCTTGACACGTGTCCCCTTCGTCACACACGTCCTTCTCCTCGTGGGGGCAAAGCAGCAGAGGGTGCAGCGTGGCCACCAGCCTGGAGAGTCCTGCAGCAGCACTGCTCGGAGGTGAGCCCAGCTCCAGGCAACAAGAAGTTAAAGCACAAGGGCTGCTCCCAGCCCAGGTGCCTGATTCCTGCACAGACACTCATGGCACTTGTGTAACGCTGGCACGTGGGCCCTGAGCTGCCCGGAGAGTCCTGTGGGGCTCCCACGTGCTCCTGGCAGAGCTGTGTTACTCACAAAGGGTGAGGGAGTGTAGGTGCCTCAGTGCACGGCTGAGAAATTCCGGGATGCTGCTGGGTGCCCTGGGCTGAGGGGATGTGCTGAGCCCTGGCTGCGTGTCCTTTCCCTTACAACACTCCTGGTTCAACTCCAGTCTCATCTACAATCTTTTTGAGTCCCCAAAGGCTATTAAACATTAGAGGTGAGGAGGTAGATCTCGATGCTTTTCCCCTCTGGTTTGAGGAAACCAGAGGCAGTAAAATACAAATCAGTGGTTCAGGAATGACCTGGACTCTGCAATGTTTGGGGGCTTCAGCTGCTGACTGTTTTAAGATAACGATTTTCTGCACTGGAGCATGATACAGGTTTGCTGATGAGCACTGGCAAGGTCCACAGGGTTCCCCTGAGGAAAGGAAATGTAGAAGCACAGTGTGGCTCCTCCAGGACAGGAGCAGCAGTCCTTGAGCAAGGTTATTTCTCACCTCAGGGCCACACATCTCTGGAGGAAGCCTTGAGAGCCCTTTCAATAGAGCCTGACATCAGGTGCAGCAGAGAAAGGGGAGAGGAATGGCAGTGGAGTGTGAGTTTATCTCATTTGTTTGTGTTCTCCGCTTTTGAAGGATGGAGGAAAATATCCTCAGTTCTCTAGAATAAAATAATGCTGAGAGAGAAAAATGTTCATTGTCACCTCTGCCAGCCCCAGCCATGTCCTGTGCTGGGTTGTGGCTGACTCGAGGTGCCTGTGCAGGAGCTGATGGGGCAGTGGAGGGGACTCTCCTGGGGCAGGTGGCAGTGGAAGGACACACTTCCAGCTGTCAGTGGGACAGCTGTGGCAGTGTGCGAGGGCAGCACCTGGCAAGAGGACTCCCTGTTCACTGAGGAACAGGGGGAAATGAGTGAAGGAAGGCTGGTGTGTGCTGCCCCGGTCTGTGTGCCAGCTCGGGAGTGCTGGTTACTTAAGCAGCTGTGTGTGGCCACATTTCTCTCAGCTGAGTCTCTGCCTGGTGTTTATTTTATTCATCTTTCTGCTGCTGAAACGCCAGTTTGCAAATTGCTCTCGGGCACGTTGGCAGGCCAGCTCGCGGCTGCTCAGCTTTCCCTCTTCCCCTCAAAGCCTGGTGTCCCTCATCCCGTGGGCAGAGGCCAGTTCCAGAGCCCTGGCTGCCCACCACAGCCTCCTCTGAGCATCCCTCGGTGGCTGGCGCTCACCAACCCCCAAATTGTGCCTCAGGCAGAGCACGGATTTACTCCTGTTTATCTGCTGAATAGGACTGCAAGAGGCACTGCCCTTTGTCGCAGGGATGACTTGCTTGGAAGGCAGCTCTGCACTGGGATTTGTGGATAAAGCGCTGTAGATATTCTGGGATGGACTGTGGAGTGTGAAGTGTCTCTGCCAAAATTTTGATAGCCATGAAAGCAATGAGTGAGCTCCAAGAAAAGCACCAGTAGCAGCGATGTTCCTGATTGACCAACCCAGCGGAGCAGTCCTCCTTAGTTTAATTTTTTTGTGGTTTGATTTCTGGTCAAAAGTGTTTCATGATGCTCAGAGAGGAGCCCAGGCTGGGATGATTCTGCTGATAAATGAAAATAGGGTCTGGAGCTCCCAGTTCTGGAGCATTTTCTTTTCCTTTTGTGGATCTGGTTTGATTTCTCGTCAAAAGTGTTTCATGATGCTCAGAGAGGAGCCCAGGCTGGGATGATTCTGCTGATAAATGAAAATAGGGTCTGGAGCTCCCAGTTTTGGAGCATTTTCTTTCCTTCAGTGGATCATCCCTTCTTCAGCAATGGGGACTTAGTGCAAGGGAATATGAGGGTGGTGTCCTCTTGCTGTGTCCCCCCATGGCAGCAGCTCTCTGCGTTGCAGTGCAGTGACACAGTGACATCCATCAGAGAGAGCCCCTTCCTTGGGCTTTTCCAACAGACAGAAACACTTTGAAAATCCACGTGTTTGGGATTCACCTGGAGAAGGTGAATAAACATCTCAGCAGGTTTGTCCTCAGGTGAGGTCTGCTCTCCCTGCCCTGGAGCTGCTTCAATGGCACAGGAACAGAGTGTGGCATCCCACATTCCTGTGCTGCTTGTGTGGAAAGTTCCAGGAAAATCTGCAGTTTTTCAACTGCACCAAAGTGCTCAGAGCCACATCCAGCCTGGCCTTGAACCCCATCTAACCTGGTCTGGAGTGCTTCCAGGGATGGGGCAGCCTCGACTTCTCTGGACAGCCTGTGCCAGGCCTCACCACACCCATAGGGAAGAATTTCTTCCTGGTACCTGAACTAAACCCTGCCCTCTGTCCCTTTGAATCCATTCCCCCTTGTCCTGTCACTCCAGACCCTTATCCAAAGCCCCTCTCCAGCTCTCCTGGAGCCCCTTCAGGCACTGGAAGGGGCTCTAAGATCTCCCTGGAGCCTTCCCTCTCCAGGCTGAGCGCCTCTGAGACCCCCCAGCTCTCAGCCTGTTTCCAGAGCAGAGGGACTCCAGCCCATACAGTCTCCCTGTGGTCTCTGGACTCACTCCAGCAAGTCCATGACCTTCTGATGTTGGGGACCCCAGAGCTGGACTCAGTGACCCAGCTGGGGTCTCACCAGAGCTGAGCAGAGGAGCAAATTCAGCAGTGGACCTCTGAGCCCTGCCTTCCCCCAGGAGGGAATGACCACAGAGCTTCAGGTGTGGAGTAACCCCCCTGGTTGGGGCTCTCAAGGAGTGTAAAGAAGGCAAGACTAACGGGAGGGAGGGGTCCAGGAAGGAAAACATCAGCAGAGGTTTGTGGAACAGTTAATATTTATCTGAAAATAAATATTATTTATTATTTCACCCAGGAGGGTGAGGAGTGTCCAGTCCTGCCTCGCCTCTTGCTCTGCCCTGCCAGCTGCTGTTAATTCTTCAGCACAGGAGTGTTAAAGAGCGAGCAGAGGGCCTGGGGAGGATATGCAAGGGATTTCCAGCAGTCTGAGGCTTTCAGGCAGAGAGGGTGAGAGCCAGCATGGAGGAGAGCTCTAACAAGGATTGTCCTTTAAGATAACACAGAGAAACTCCGCGGGCATCATCTCAGGGGGCTGTGTGGGACTGGGGCAGGAGGGGACATGTGCTGCTGCTGTCACAGCCATCCCCTGCTGCCACTGCCACCCCAGCTCCGGGTGATGAAGTGCTTTGTGTCCTGGGCAAGGTTTCTGGCTCAGGAAAGGCAGTAACTCAGGAGGATCTGAGTGATCTGTATTCCCTGTGTTGAACAAACACAGGTTTTCGTAAGAAATAGCCAGGGAGTGGCAAAATAGTGCTTGGCAGCACTTGTGGAGCAGCTGAGAGCTGCAGCCCAGGGCAGGGCAGCTCCTGGTCTGCCCAACTGGGAGAGGGGGATGGAGTGAGGAGGCAAAGAAACACCTGGCAAAGAGCAGGGCAGCAGCCTTGAGTGTGAGTGCCTCCCTCGGAAAGAGGAAAATCTCATTGGTTTGGTTTTAATTTTTTTTCCAAATGAAAAGGACAGTTTTAGCCAACATTTTCTTTCTTCCCCATTGTCAAGGCTCATATAAATGTAAATGAAAGGTTCTGGGAGCAAATAATCCATGGAGGCTCAGATACTCTCATTGCTGGCTGGGCCCAGCCTGGGGGTAAAAGGCATAGAGGGAATATAATGGAGTAACACTTGAATAAGTTTGAACCTGCATTTCCTCATGTGAAAATGCTTCACTAAACATAATTTGATTTAGGAATGCTCTGCTCTGCCACACTGTCCCCCCCTCTGTGCTCTCCTCCCAGCTCACCAGTGCTGCAGATAGCTTGGGAAAAAAACACTTGAATCCCCATTTTTCCTGCTTCTCCAGGCCTTGGAGGTCTTTGGCTGTTCTGGATGCTTCTTGAGCCTCTGATCCCTGAATGGACTTGCAGCATTCATCTTCTCCAGCTCAGGGCTGGGGCTGTGAGGTGATACCTGGCTGATGTGTTAAAACCATGCAGGAAGTGGTCAGCTGTGGCTGAGAGGATGCACTGAAGTAGACAGGAAAGGAAAAGCTCTTCTGTCAGATGAAATGCCCCAGGAACATAATCCCAGCATAAAACTAGAGAGACAGACAAGGAATTGCAAATAAGATCTACCTGGACACCTGCAGGTGTGTGTGCCACAGTGGCCACTGCAGCGGCTGGTGACAGTGTCAGAAAGGCCCTTCTGGCTGCCCAGTGCTGTCCTGGGCTCTGTGCCACGGCCACAGTCCCTGTTATCTGTGTTCATGCACAGCACGTGGGTTCTGCCTTGGCAAAGGGCCGGGGCATTGCTGGCGAGCCTTGCACAGGTGTGTGAGAGAGAAGGCTCAGGCTGAGCCTGCAGCAGGGCTTGGCTGACTCTCCTTTTAGTGATTTCCTTCCTCGCTCTCTGCACCTGGCAGTGCTTCTCGCTGGCTGCCACGGGTGGGAATGTCCAAAGCTGTGAGGGGAAATGTGTGCACCCCTGTGCCAGCCCCGTGAGCACGGGGTGCCAGGAGAGCAGGGCCCCTGCTTTGTGTCAGATCATTGTTTGCAAATGGAAATTGGGGTTATTTTTACAGCAGATAGTAATAGTTTCCTCTAAGTTGCTCCTGCCTCTTCCCTCTCCTTGTGGCTTTCTCAAAAGTCAGCCCTGGGGGGTTTGAACCCCAAGAAGGCAGCCCTGGTCAGGGGATAGACTTCTCTGTCCCTTTCCTAAACTCTGGGTGTGCTTGAATTCCCCCCATCCTTTGGCAGTACTACTAGAAAATGGAATAAAAATTGTCTTTATTATAGACTTGTACAGTGCACAGACCATTGAACACCCATTTGAACAGACATGTGAGTAGCTTCTCAAAAACTAAGAAAAGTGGGGGATCCCCAGCACTGGAACATGAGGGTCACTGGAACCACACCCCTGGAGGGAGCAAACCCTGATGTTGACATCGCCAGCATGGGGTACCCCTCTCTCAAGCACAGGCACCCCATTATTTCCCTGTTAGTGCTTTGTGAGCACTTCTTCAAATAGAGACACGCGGCTGCACCTTTAAAGTGAATCCATTAAAATTTATGTGAGTACTTCAGGTCTGAATGAGGGCAGCTACCTGGAGGTTTTGTGCATTTCAAGTTCAACTGCATTAATTACAGTTTGGATTCACTTCCCTGAGTGCCTCCTGATGATCTGCCCTGCAAGGAACAGTGCTTTTATTTTATCCTTCCTACCCACCTGGGTCTTGATGGGTTAAGGGCTGGAGGCTAAAATGCGTGCTGCCTCCATCCCTTCTTCCTTTCCATTCACCTTCTTCCTTTCTCCACACTTCCCTGGAGTTTTTCCGTTCCTCTCCAGCCTCAGGAGCTTGGCCATAAGGCTGTGTGGTGGAGGCATTGCAGTGGGGTTTGTGCTCCACGGGGCTGTGCAGCTCCCCCGTGTCCTTGCTTTGTGTTCAGCACCTTTGAGGTCTCAGGCAGGAAACAAGGTTTGAGCCTGTTAATAGGAAAACATTGCTTATTGTGCCCTTTAACGCCTTGGGCTCTGGCAGCAGGAACATGCAGAGCTTTGCTCGCAAAGAGTGAATGAACAGGAATTGAAACTTCTCTGCCCAGGGAATCGCATCATGGGGATTAGAGAGAAACTTCCCGAAGGACTGGGCAGCCTTGGGGCTGCCTCCCAGCAGCTTCCTGCTGCCTGCTGGGGTGTGCAGGGGCTGCTGCTGGCTGGGGTCCGGGCTGACCCCACGGCTGGGTGCTGGCTGTGCTCCTCCCTCTAATTTGGGGGTGTTCATCATCGGCTGAACTGGAGAAACCCTCAATATTGGAAAGCAGTAACACAGGCCCAGGCTGTCCAGAGGTTTCAGCAGTGCCTGTAGTGCCTGGAGTCTTTCCTTGGAGGTTTATTCATCCAGCTGGGCAACAACCTGTCCTTCTGCCCACGGCACGAGCGCGGTGCCACGCTGTGTCACAGCCATCGCATTTGAGTTTTTCCATGTGAACTTGTAAGCTACTTGGGGCAAAAAGTGTCACATGGAGCATGCTGATGACACAAGGTGCTGTCAGCACACCTGGCCGTGGAACAGCTGCGCCTTCCAACATCTGCCATCCCTGCCTTGGGGACAGGGCTGAACGGCTGCTTTGCCAGCTCTGGGGATGGGGGAGTTCCCTTGCATCTGGCTGGGTGATTATCGACGGGAATCGGTGTCGGATGGCCTGGGAGGGTCCTGCGGCTGTCCGGGCAGTGGGCAGCCCGTGTTGGAGCTGCTCTCGCCATGTCCCCGCTGCCTGCCCGGCCAGTGGCCAAGTGGAAGTTTCCGTGCGGGCCAGCCCATCTCGGCAGCCACTCATCCCTCCATCCCTGCCGGGCACAGCAGCGTCTGGATCAGCTCTGCAGGGCTGCTCCTCTCCCTCCGCTCCCCTGTGCCCTGCCCGGGCATCCCAGCGAGGCAAATCCGCTCCCAAATCCCACCTTGGCTCCGCCGCGGCACCAGCGAGAAGACCGAGAGCTCCTGCCCGGGGCAGAGACTTTCACTATCGCTTCTGGCAGGCTCAGCAATCCTGCTGCTCGCTGCCTTGCCGTGCCGAGGAGGGAGAAGGGGGCTCGGTGCCAGGGCCGGGGGGAGCCCCCGGAGGGGCTGCCCAGGACGGGGAACATGTGCCGCTCTCGGTCCCGCCTGGTAGCAGCAGCAGCAGCAGCCCGTGATGCTGAGCTTGGAATGAAGTCAGCCTTCATCAGCCGAATAGTTTATGCATGAATCGAAACTTCAGACCTGGCAGAAGGGGGGGGAGCGTGCAGGATCTGCGCTCTTTTAAAATGCTGGAGCCAAGGAAGGAGGAGGGGATAGAGGAAATAGCAGGAAAATAAGACTGGGGAAGTGAGGAGAGATTCGAGAAGCTGGATGAGTTGTTCGCTCTGTTATTGTGAGGAGCCAAGTTCCTTAAGCATCTCCTGGTGGATATTAAGAGGGAGCTGTGGAGGCTGGAGCGTTCCCCTGGACACTCGCATGCTGTAGCTTTAAGACTGTTTTACAGAGGACTCGGGATTTCCAGTTTTCCTGCGCCTGGTGGAGTATTTCAGGGAGTTACAGGATTTTTTCGGGTCATGTACCCCCTTTTTCTTCATTCTTCCTCCTTTCTCTTTCTCTCGTACTCTCCTTTTTCATTTCAAAGAGACAAAGCTACTTCAGTTTGGAGCACAAACATATGATCAGCACATGGAAATGTGGTAATTTGGATGCATTCATGATTGCAACAGATTGAAGAAATTAGACCAGACAAAGAGCTTTTTTTGGAAGAGGAGGAGGAGGAGGCAAGGGAAGGAGGGAGGGAGAGTGGGGGAAAGAAGGGGACGCCACCGAAAAAAGGGACGGCCGTGACACGCGGATGCTAAATATATCCCGTAGTAATGGAGAGGGACCGGATTTCAGGTAGGCTATTGATCTTTTAATATGTTATACTCTGCCCCTGCCTTCCTACCTTTCCAGCAGCTTCTGTACTTTAAGAAGAGGAACAGCCCCGCTCCGGGTGGATTTCAGCCGAT
>VZRL01002167.1:113795-140161 GCA_013397895.1 Origma solitaria
AGGGAGAGGGGACAGGGACAGGGAGAGGGGACAGGGACAGGGGACAGGGACTGGGGACAGGGGACAGGGACAGGGAGAGGGGACAGGGACTGGGGACTGGGGACAGGGACAGGGACAGGCTGTGCGGTGTCACCCGTGGGGCTCTCCCTCAGTGTGCATGAGCAGGGTGACCAGGACAAGAGAGGGAAGGAGAGAGAGGGGGTGTCTGTGCCCCAATGGGCAGCTGCCGTGGGTCCCCCTGCTCCTGCCCCATGGCACAGCCCAGCTCAGCTCACCCTCCTCGGGCACAAGGCCTCTTCTCCTGGGCGTTCCCAGCCGGCTGCCGGGCATGGGCACTGGGAGGGAAACCACAGGGATGAGAGGAAGCGCTCAAGCCAGGGTGGAGCGAAGCTGTGGCCAGGGAATGCTGCTCCCATGGCTGTTCCAGACCCGCTGTGCCCCATCCAGGGCTGTGCTGAGAGCACCCAGTGCCCCTGGGCGAGGACTCACCTGCAGGATCACCCTCTGTTCCCCACCGCCTCTTCTCCTGTGCCTGACACCTTCTCATCCCTCTGTCCATCTCTCTTGCCTGTGCTTTCCCCTCTGGTCTGAGCCACTTCAAAGCATTCCTGAGAGCTGCTTGTAGCTCAGAGCCTGGTGGGTGCTTCAGCAGCTTTGGGCTGGAGAGCCTGTGCCCCTGGGCAGGGACACGCAGGACACAAGGGGTGACGGAGGGTCGGTCCCATCCTCGGTGCAGTGCTGGCTCCCCTTCCTCCTCACAGAGGTGCTGGGCAGCTCTGCAAAGGGTTGCTGGTGAGAAAGGGAACTCCCTAGTGATGTGATCCAGAGCTTTTTGTTCTGAAGGAGCACCAGAGGTGGGGTTCTCTGAGCCCCCACGGTGCACATTGTGCAAGGAGCACAGATCCCTGGTGCCCGGGCTAGCTGTCACCGCTCCCAGGCCGTGCAGTGCCCAGGGACCTGCGGGCAGGAAGACCCCAGAGCATCTTTGTGCAAAGATGCAGAAGCTCTTGCAAACGCCCTAGAGCAGGGGCAATATTTGCAAAATGATGTCCAAGTGCATATGGGTTTCACTGAGCTGGAACTGGCTTTTCCATGGGTGGCTCCGCTGTGGCTGAGCTGTGGGCAGGGATGCAGGGAGAACACGTGGCTGTGCCTGGTGACCTGGGCCAGGGGTGCATTAGTGTGGTGTGTGCCTTCACCTCAGGAGATTGCCAGGACGATGAACACAACTGCTCTGCCCTCACTCAAATGCTGTGTGCGAGCTCGGAAATGTGCAGAACATCGTAGTGGTGTTTATAATACATGACTCTGGCATGAAATGTGGGGTGGGAAAATAGATGGGTCTGCTCCAAAGGTCCCTGCTTGAAGGGGTCATCACAGGCAGGGAAAGCTGCTCAGCTGGGGCAGCGGAGGGAATGATACAAGTGTGTGGGAAAACTGTTCTTGAAGAGATTCTGGGCACAGAAGTGACAATTAATGGTTGAAATCGATGATTTTAGATGTCTTTTCCAACCTGAGCGGTTCTGTCATTCTGCCATCCCCAGGCTGTGCTGCTGACTCCCAGACCCATGGCACAGTGTGGATGCACAGGGAGAGCTGCTCGGCTCCCCCCGCTCCTGCTGATGTGCTGCGAGGCTCCCACAGGGCCGGGGGCTCTGGCACTGCCACACTGGGTGGGACAGGAGCAGGGCTCAGGCACAGCCAGCAGCATGGGCCCTGGCTTTGGTGACTAACCAGGAGATGAGTCGGATGAAAGCGGATCCGTGCCATGCTGGGGGCCACGTCCCAGTCACTGCCCTGGCCCTAAACATGCTTTTAATTAATCCTCGGCTGTGGGTGGGAAGAGCCAGCTCCTGAGCTGAGTGTGGGGCTGCTGGATGGGATGAGGGCACTCCAGGGCGGGTGGGAACTGGGCCTGGCCTCTTCTTTGAGGTCTGTTTTCCCACAGCCGCTGGAGCTGGCCATGTCCCCTGGGATGTCCTCTGCCCAGGGAGAGCTCAGGCTTTCTTCCCAGAGCCGTGTCCCTGGCCCAGGCTCCCGTCCCGGGGGATGACAAACCCCTTGTGCTTCAGGGAAGGCGTGGAAGGTGTGGGGTGAGGCTGTAGGTCTGTGCCTGGCTCACTGCCAGCCGTGGGGCACTGAGGGGGTCCCTGCTCTGTCACACGGTGCCAGCCTCAGGTGGGACCAGCCTGTGGCTGCTGGCAGAAGAAACACAATCTCCTAGAACCTGTTTGTCTCTTCCAACCCAGTTAACTCATTTCTCGCACATTTCTGAAAGCTACGAAAGCATGAAAAGCATTAGTTCTAAATGGATTTGTTTCCAGGCATGCCTCTCGCCTGGTTTTGGGGCTGGGAGCTGTGCTCTGGGCTGTTCCTCTGCCCGTTCTCGCTCAGTGCCAGGTTGTGCTGGTGGCAGTGGCCTGGAGATGGCTCTCCTGTCTTTCCCTAGCGGCTGGTGCCTTTTGACTAGCTCGGATCTCTCTACAAAGCCTTAATTGTTAACACTGCGGGGCCTCTTGCCTCTTCTTAAAAGAAAAGGAAGGGTCTGCAGCTCCCTGAGCAGAGGGGTTTGGTTCCTGTGATGGTGAGGGTGAAAGGAGGTCTCATCTCCCAGCAGAATTATTCATGTCACCTGTGAGATTGCACTGGGAAAACTCATTTTAAGAGTTAACAGGGGATGATGAATAGGTGATCATAACACCTGAGTGGCATGTGTCAGGCAGAGCCAGGCTTGGGGGCTGTAGGGTGCACGGAAAGAAGATAAACTCTTCATTAACCCTTTGGTGCTCGCTCTTAATCTTTCAGTTACATCTGCTGTGGATATCTTTATGTGTAATGTTCTTAGTTTCACGGGGTTTTATCCATCATCCTGAGCAGCAGGGACACAGCTCCTGTTTGCAGTGTGTGGTTTGCAGGGGTGGTGCAGACATGACAGAACATCCTCAGTGTCCTCAGAGTCACCTTGTGAAGCATCACACGCCTGGACTGAGAAAGGGGCAAGGCAAGTAGGGGTGCTGCATGGGATTGCTGGAGGTGTGAGGGGGTGTACTTGTTTCTTCAATTTTTTTAATAGAAGTTAACCTTCTGAAGGTGTGTGTCGGGGCAGAGGGGCTGAGGTTGCTTCTGATGACTTTAGCTCTCTTTGCTGCCTCAGGTTTCTTGGTGTCCCTGTTATGGCTAGGAAATGCAGGTAAAAGCCTGACACGTCTCTTTTTCGTGGTCTTCTCACAGCCATACACCTTATTTGCCAGACATTTTCCTTTTTCCTCTGGCTTGCAGCACATCACACGTGGGACACCAACTGTGCATTTACAGTCTGTGTGGTTCCGCCTCCTGTCAGATCCCACTGTATTCACCCAGCCCTGACACTCAGGGACACCTTCCTGTCTGTCCTCATCCCTCCCCTCTGCTGTCAGTGTCCCAGTGCTCGTGTCCCTGCCTGGTGCAGTGTCAGATACACTGATAAAGTGTAAAACCAGGTAAAAACCACATGCACCTTTTTTCTGCCAAGTTTCTCACTGAAGCATTTTCCTTCACCTTGTATGTTCTCTAGCAACCTGTTGTGGCTGCAGGGTTTGGCTCAGTGGTCTCTCAGGGAAGGGTCTGGCTTTCTGGAGGTTCTGGAGCTGCCTCTGCAGGCGCTGTGTCCGCAGAGTTCGTGCTGCTCCCAGCCCCTTTGGCGCCCTGCTCCCACCTGGCCAGCGGACGCATTCCCGCTTTTGTCTGAGGCATGTCAAGGTATGAAGCATTATCCATTTCCTGATGTCTGCTCTTAAATCTGCTGGAAATTCTGCTCATCTCCGTTAAATATGGTCCCTCTGTGGGGCACAACTCGTCTCTGGCCTGACAGCACAGGTAACGCTCCTCGACACCGTTCTGCTGAACTTGGCCAGCCCTGGGGCCGGGGCTCCTTTGTGGGATTTTACTCTGCTGGATGACTCCCAGCAAAGTGATTCCCATGCTGCTGGGGTGAGGGAGGACATTTCTCATGCGAGCCAGGGCTCTTCCAAGGTCCAGCATACCATAATGCTGAGTAGAAGCGAGTACGTAGTGAGGGAAGTATGTCTGGGTCAACACATGTCTTGTGTTGCCTTAATGATCTCAGAAGCACAATATCTGTGTCCTGTTGGCTTTTCCATGCAGTACTTGCAGCTGTGACTCATGGACAGAGGGATTTGTTAGAGAGCCGTGGATGCTGTGAGTGCAGGATTGGGCTCAGGGCTCTGTGGCATCACGTGGGCAGCAAGTCCCATGTTCAGAGCAGTCTTGTACCTGAGAAAATGTAAGGGAAATTCCTTGTGCTGCCTCAGATGTTCTGCAAGTCCTTGGGAAAAGGTGTCTGTGCTCCCATTGCCCTTTGGTTTTGGGTGAGGATCTGGTGTTCGGGTCTCCGTGCTGAAGCTCCCTGTCAGGGAAAGGGTTGCAGAAGTGCAGCTGGGAACTCTGTGCTGGCCCTGCAGCAAGGGGAGTCAGGAGTCTCTAAAACAGGGTTGTGAGTGGGATCTGAAGCTGTTCCAGGCGGGCTACTGGTGCTTGGTGGCTGATCTGGACAGATGATGCAGACAGCATCCTTTATGCATGTGCTTAACCAATATCCATGGATCCTGACCCCTTTAAAAGAAGTTTCTTGGGCTATACCCACTGCTTCTTCAGCAGTGCCTGTTTGCACAGGCAGCTTCTCCCTTCTGAAGCACCAACACTGAAAACTTAATTTCGCCATGGCTGTGCAGGATATGCCCCCCCTCCCTTCCAGCCCTTCAGGCTGCTGTGCTCACATTGATTTATCCTGTGCCAGGTGCCCTTTCCCTGCCACAGGACAGCTGTGAGCCCGTGCTGCTGGATGGAGCTGCTGTTTGAGTGCAGGTGAAGTGAAATAGCCCTTCAGTGTCAGGTTTAACAGAGTTTTGGGTTGCTGATGCCAAGAGTGTTGTTAGAGACTTATAAACAGCTCTGGATTGTGGCTTGGGGGAGAATGGGCAGGGGTTTACAGGTGAATAAAATGCATTAGTTTTACAAGCAAATAATCACACAATAAATCTGAGAGTGCATTTTTTCATGGAATGACAGCCCAGGTTGGAAAGGATACCAAAGGATCACCTGGTCCAGCCTTTTGTGGGAAAGGGAGCCTAAATGAGATTATCTAGCACAGTGCTCAGTTACATCCTGAAAACCTCTCACAATGGGGACTCCACCATGTCCCTGGAGAGCTTGTTCCAGTGATTGATTTTTTTCCCTGTAAAAAATGTCTTTCTTGTCTCAAAATGAAGATTTCTTTTTTTCCATGTGAAGTCAGTGCTGCATAAGCAGGTCTGCATTAATTTTGTGATTACATCATTACCAAGTACCTTATAAACTGAAGCAGTTGTTTTTGAAGCAAGTTCTGGTTTTCAGTGAAGCCAGTTTGGCAGGGGATGAGTGTGATTGCTTGGCTGCAGGATTTGAGGGGGGCCCTGCCATTAGCTCTGCAGCATCTCCAGGTTGCAGTTTTGACCGTGATGTAACCAGAGGCTGTGGAAATAATGGTGGGTTTGCATTTCCCTACTGCCTGCCTGGCCTGGAAAATTAAACCATACTATCAAGACTACCCAAGTTTGGCCTCTGGCCCATTGGAGCAGAAAAATACTCATAATTTGGTGCTTTTGTTGTCTGATTTTTTTCAGAATCCCATTGGGTCAAGGCACAGGAGTGTGGGCCCTCTCTGGTGTGGCTCCTATGAAGGAATTGGCCCATATATTCTGAAATTACTCTCCCTGACTCCCCCAAAGCTGGGTTCTCCCTCCACAGCTTCCCACCCTGGGCCAGCATGTGTCGATGCCAGCAGCAGCCCCTTGCTGGCAGCCCACCCCTGCCAGCTGGTACTGCCTGCCTGCATGTAGCACTTTCTCCCTTCCTTCCCAAGGCTGCAGGATGTGGCTTCTTTATTAGTTTCAGATGCTTTTTCTTTCCAGGGCTTTGTGCTTCCTTGTCTTAGTCATGGTGGTGGCGGGGCCTTGGTGTCACAGGCCCTGCTGATGAGGAGAGAGGCTGACCTGGGGGCTTTGGGGGCCAGGGGCATGTGTTTGGTAGGTGCTGGGTGTTTTCTGGGTGCCTGATCCCTGGCAGTGCTCGGGAGCACCAAACCTGCCCAGCACTCTGGGGATGGAGTGACCCAGGTTGGCTGAGCAGCTCCGATGAACCTCAGTGAAGGGTGACGTGGGTTTGAGTCCATCCTGGTGCTGTAAGGGGACAAAGGGAGAGTTAAAATCCTCAGCTGGCAGGAATGCTTGTTTTGAAGGACACCTAGGAGGCTGAAAAGCAGCTCCTGGGGAGCTGAGTGGAGTGAAGCTGCAGGCTGGGGAGCTTGGATCAGGACTCGAACCCAGGATTTGAGTCCAGAGGCTGTTTCTGCTTTACCTGGGAGAAAAAAGGAAGGAAGGGAAAAACGACTGCTGCAAACAGCTGTGTTGGTCAGATATATTGGTGTGGGTACGGCTGATTTTGGTTCCTGGGGCTGGGATTTTGTCCCTGTGCTGCTGGCTTTGGATGAGCTGCAGCAAGTCATGGACTCCCTCTGTTTCAGTATCTCTGAGATGCTGGCTTGGAGTTTAGGTTTGAGACTGGGGGAGCAGCAGGGTCCTGTGTGAGGGTGTGTGGTGTCCCTGCACCTTCCTCAGGATCTCCTGGTGCCGCCTGCCCCTGAGCTGCTGAACCTGCTGCTCCCTGGGTCTGCCCAGCCTACAAGCAAAGAGCTTTCCAGATCTTCTCCGAGTGGTGCTGGAAATCCAGAACACTGTGCTGCTGGTACCCACGGCCTGGCCTGGGGGAAGCAACGCTTGGGAGGCTCATCCCAGGCCATGGCGGTGCTGTCCTGCCCGCGGGTGTTTGGTGTGGATCTGTCACTGCTGGTGCTGTGGCAGTGCTGCAGGGACCCCAGCTCTGGTGAGAGGCTCTGGGTGATGCCTGCTGGGAGTGAAGCTGGAGGCAAGGTCCTGACAGCTTTTACAGAGACATTGTAATGTCTCTACAAGGTGACTTGTAAAGAGTCAATTGCCTGGGGCTGCACAAGAATCGGCCTCAGATCTGCTGTTTTCCAGTCCGGAGACCTGTTTCCTTGACTACACCATGTGTAAAGGATGGCAAAGAAGCTTTTTTTAGCTGCTTCAGCTGACCTTTGCAAACCTATAACCTGTAGAGAACATCCAGAAACTCCTTGCTGCTTTCTTAACACCTACGGGGAGGGTGGATCCCTGCGTAAGAAACTCGTTGCTTGGCTTCACTACCCACCTGGATGCCTCTAGGAAATCTGTACCGCCGGAACAGGGTGCTGAGACCCCGGGGCTGCGCTCTGGAGGCTGTGCATGTTCCGAGTGCGGGACAGGGATGCGCTCTGGGGGTTGTGGATGTCCCAAGTGTGGGACAAGAATATGCTCCAGGGGCTGTGGATGTCCCCAGTGCGGGACAGGGATGCGCTCTGGGGCTGTGGATGTTNCTTTGGGGCTGTGGATGTCCGTAGTGCGGGACAGGGAGGTGCTCTGGGGCTGTGGATGTCCTGAGTGCGGGACAGGGATGCGCTCTGGGGGCTGTGGATGTCCTGAGTGCAGGACAGGGATGTGCTCTGGGGCTGTGGATGTCCTGAGTGCAGGACAGGGATGTGCTCTGGGGCTGTGGATGTTCCAAGTGCGGGACAGGGATACGCTCTGGGGCTGTGGATGTCCTGAGTGAGGGACAGGGCTGTGCTCTGGGGCTGTTCATGTTCCGAGTGCGGGACAGGGATGCGCTCCGGGGGCTGTCTGTGTCCCGAGTGAAGGACAGGGATGTGCTCTGGGGGCTGTGGATGCTCCTCGCTCGCCTCGGGGGTGGCGGGATGAGGCGGGCACTGCCACCTTCCCTGCCCAGCTCCCGGCAGCTGCGGGGGTTGCCCACAATCCTCACTCCAGTCTCTTTCCAACCTCCCCCTGCCCACTCCCGCATCACTCCTGCCCTGTCCCAGGGATGTCCCTTCACCCGCTATCTGCCCACTTGAATTTCACCTCTGAAAGGTTGTGTCCGGCTGTAACATGTTGTGTCCTTACTGCTGAGGCTTATAGCTGGGGACAGTAAAGTCTAGTTTATGTGCATATAGGGAGGGGTTTTATTCAGTAAAATAGACAGTGTTTATCACTATGTTGCTAAAAGCATAGGAGTGCCCTTCTCCTAAAAGCGTCGGGGTTCCCCTCGCCTGAACAGATTTGCTTTTTGGCACAGCTTTTATTTAGCAGTGAGTCAGGATTTAAGCAGCAGCAGGAGGGAATGATCTCGTGGCACTTTAAAGCGGGACTGTTGGAGTCCTCTTCCTGCCCTTCCACTCAATCGCTCTGTATCCTTGTGTAAATCGTTTAACACGTGTGCTCTCACTTCCTAGATGGAAAATGAGGTAGATACTTTCCGCTTTTCCTTGGCACTTCAGGATCCTGTGCTAGGCAGCTGCGAGGGATTTGTGGTGACAAAGCTGGGAATGTGACCCTTGGATGTGTCAGCACCCCACGCAGGGCTGGGGTGAGGTTCCCTGGGGGTGTGGGCAGTGGCTGGTGCTAATCTGGGGTGTGGGGCTGGGCTGTAGCTGCACATCAGGCTGGAGACACGAGTTGTTCCCGCTGGATCTGTCTGTGCTGGGGGGCATGGGCCAAAGAACAAGGACATGAGATTTATTCTCCAGTGGGAACGTGCTCAGGCATTGAAGGCAGGGCAGGCGTAGGCAGAACTTCCTCCAGAGGGATGCTGGTGCTGCCAGGGCCATGTCCACAGCTACAGCACCACTGAACGCTGGCTGATGTGTCCCTTCTCTGCCCAACTCATCAGCAAGAGCCGTTTGATCTCCTCTGTTCCCTGGCGAGATGGAAGGGTGCATAAACCTGGTCATCCTTGCCCTGTTGTTTTCTGCTGAAGTCATCTAACTTTGCCCTCTCTCCCCCTGGAAATGAGAATGATCCTCTATGGGCCTACATTTCCCCCAGTTCTCCCTCCCCAACACTGAAACATTTAGCAGTGTTCCTTCATTGTTCTCCTTCTCCCTGCAGCTTCTCTTGGCTCTGTGGAGTGACAAGGCTGGAGCTGCCACTCCAGGAATGCTCACCAGGAGGGTTCATGTTTAAATGTTCACAGTTTTATCAAGATAGAGGCAAAACAGGCAACCTTGAGAGCAGATAAGCTGTTGGGCCATGAAGAGGGCTTCAGCACCTAAAATATTTCCCAATTCTCCCCTCTTTTGCATTCTTTGCTCCATTCAAGTGGAGAACTGGTCAAACCTGACTTCAGCTCCCTAAAAAGCCCTGGTTGATCGCTGTGTTGACAGCTGCTCTTCAGGGAAGGGAGCCTGGTTGTGAACCACCGAGGCTGGTGAGCTGTTGTTTTTGGGTGGGATTTTTTCCAGAAAATATGAGAAGTTCCCGGTGGGTGGAGAGGGAAAGTGAACTATGAAATTGTGTGTCTCGTGCTCTCAGTTGAAACACACCCTGGGGAAGGCATATCCTCCATAAACAGCACTGCTGGCCAGGGACCAGGAAACCCTTCCCTCCCCGCTCCCCTCTGCAGCAGAGCCGAGTGCTGTGGGCGGTGTTTCCATCCAGAAAGGCGATTCCTGGATCCTGTTCTTGCACCTCTTCAGCCCCTGAGACCCCCACTGGAGAGGCCTGGTAGAATGCAGGTTGTCCTCCAGCGTTCTGTCCCCTTTGCTCACCAGTTTGTTCCAGCAGCTGTGGTTATTGATGTTCCTGGGACTGTCCCAGTAACTGGTGGTGCTGGGCTCTGTACTCAGACGTTGTGCTGGCCGTGCTGTGAGACCATGGGGGATGTTGCTGAATCTCACATGGTGCCCTGAGCAGTGGTGAGGGCGTGTGGTTTGGATCCTGCAAATTAATTTCTTTCTCCAAAATGCTACAGCAGCAGCAGTGTGATGGCATTGGTCTTGGGTGGGTATTGGTCTTTGCTGTGGGTACGCCTGTGCAGCAGCTGGGTGCTCAAACTGGCCTTCATCTCATGGTTGATCCCAAAACTGGTTAAGAGCCACCTCTGGTGTCCTCTGCTCACCTCTGTCACAGCTCCACAGCTCCCTCTCCTTCTCAAGACTGCTCAGAGAGTGGCCTCTGTCTGCAGCTGGGGAGGAAAGGTTATCTCGCCCTGCAGGGAGGCAAGAAAGCGACAGGCAGTGGCACAGGGGACCAGGAGGGAGAGGAAGGGATGTGTGACCGTGGGTGATGCAGAGCTGGTTTTGTCGTGGGGGCTGAAGGGCTGCGAGGGAGTTGAGGGAATGATACAGTGCTGCAGAGCTGGGGAAGAAAAGGCAGAGAGTTTTAGAGCAAAGGGCATCAGAGGCAGCAGGAAGGGTATTGGGAGGGCTGTGAGCAGCAAGGGTGGGGACTCAGCCTGAGCTCTCCTTCTCTTGGCTCCATGCCTTCCTGCCCCTCCTCCGTGTGTGTGCAGGTTCCCTGCAGGCCAGCAGAGACCTGGGCCCTGCTCTGTCTCTGGTAAAATTCAGGTTTGCCTGCTCGCCCAAGATTTGCTCCTCTGCCTGACCCTTGTGCGTGCTCTGTCCCTGGAAGTGCTCAGGGCCAGGTTGTGTGGGGGTTTGAGCAACCTGGGGCAGTGGGAGGTGTCCCTGACCGTGGCAGGGGTGGAACAAGATGATCCCTAAGGTCCCTCCAACCCAAACCATTCTGTGATAAAAAGAAAAGGTTTTTTTTGCTGTTCCCAGAGTGATGTGAATCCAAGCAAAGGGCCGATAGCATGGCCCCCATTTTTCTGCATTGAAGGATTCACCCTACAGCACTAATTATCCATCAAACCCGAGCATCTACTCCTTTTCTTTGACAGCTCCCTCTCGTACAAGGCTGCAGGTTGTTTTGGGGGCTGTCAGGGCCCTGTTTCTGGTGGGAGCCCCTCTGTGCCCTGCCAGCAGCGAACATTGCACAACATAAATCATGGGAAATCCGGTTCTGCGTCAGATGCACCATTCAAAGGCACCTTGGCTGGGTTCAGGACGTTCTCCTGACAGATTTTCCCCTGAAGTCCAGAGTTGTAGCTGTTGACATATGAGTACATCTGAAGTGGAAGCTTTCCCTGTCAATTCCGCTGCTGCTGGCTTCAAACGTGGTGTGAACCCAAGGATAGCTTTAGAGGGCAGAGGTTGCCTGAACTTTAGCAGAAGTTCCCGTCGTGTTTTGAGTTGAAATTCAGGTTGCTGCTTCTCCCAGCTCCAATAATTCCTGCATCACTTAGGGAGCTGATGCACAATCTTTGTGCAGCTGGGAAGGAGCAGCAGCAGAAGGGCTGTTCCCTAATTGCCTCTGGCCATCAGGGAGAAGCTGTTTGAGTTAATTGAACTGTCTCTCATGCTTCCTTCTCTGCTTAAATGTTAAATAGGAATTGCATTGAACTGTGCAGGTCAGCAGTGTCTGGGGATGTGTGGAGTGTGGTAATCTGTGTGAGGATGGCTAAGATGAGGTGTGGAGACATCACCTCCATCTGAAACCCAGGAACCTCTGCTGTTCCCACCTCTGCCTGACCAAGGTCCTCAGTTCCCAAAACCTGCCACTTTTCTCTCCAATCCTTTAGATCTTGACTCCCAGGTCGCTGACTTGCTCTTCATTGCCTTTTGGATTCTTTTAGTTCTTTTCTCATTGTTCGGAAAGTTAATTAACATCAGAAGCTGCCAATATTTGTAAAGCTGCTTTCCAAGGCAGACTGCTGCTCACAAACAAGATTTTCTTTTTCTTTTTCTTTTTCTTTTTCTTTTTCTTTTTCTTTTTCTTTTTCTTTTTCTTTTTCTTTTTCTTTTTCTTTTTCTTTTTCTTTTTCTTTNNTTTTTTTTTTTTTTTTTTTTTTCCTTTTTTTTTTTTTTTTTTTTTTTTTAAGCAGATACGTCAGATCCATCATCAAAATAACCCATCAAAAACATTCCCTTCATAGCCTGCTCACAGACTTAAGTAATAAACCCAGGCTGGTTTTCAGTCCTGTTCCTGGCTTGGAAAAGAAACTGTTTTGAAAAAAAAGAAAAGAAAAACCAACAGCAATGAACAAACCTGGTGTTTTCCAGCAGAGATGCAGAATTGGCTCTGTGGGGAGCTGGTCTCTCTCAGGAAGCGCTGGAAGTGGCCTCTTGGATTTAATACTGTGCTCATCAGCTGCATCTGCTGGGAACAAGAGCATCTTGCATTGCAAGGACTTTGCTCTTTTCCATTAAATAGGAAGTTGCCCTTTTATTATGAAGAGTTAAGGGCAGAGATTCTGGGCTGACGTGGCTGTCAGAGCTCCCCCAGCTCCCGCGGCTGAGCGCGTATTCCCTGGCAATCCTGCTGCGCTTGGCTTTTTCCTGGGGTTACATAAACATCCTTCTTTTATCCACGAGGCCGGGACATGCAATCTGCAAATTGCTGACAGTCCCTTGCAAGAGGCAGAGCTGCCCCAGAAGCTTCTGCAGCTCCGTGAGGTCGGGCAGGGATGGGAACCACCTCGGGCAGGGCACGGCCATCGGGATCGAGCTGTGGGGTGTGTGGGGTGGCTTTTGGCCATCCCAGTGTCCACTGCTGCTGCAGATGTTGGGAGCTGATCCACACTCAGCCAGAGGCCAGCAGGGTCATCTTCAGGAGTAGGGACTCACTTGTGTGGCTCCACCCGAGTCTGTCACCTCCTTGTGCCTCCCCAGTGCCCTCTTGCAGGTGTGGAAGGCGTAGGAGTGGAGGTTTATCTCCGAACTGGCAGGCAAAGGAAGATGCCACACCTCTGGGAGCTCCTGGGGCTGGGTGGAGCGGGAAAGGAGCAGCAGGACGTGGGCTTTGAGGAGCTGCAGTTCGTGGGCTTGCCCCAAAGCCAGTGCACTCGGAGATTTCCAGATGCCCCGGGGAGGGAGAGCAGCAATAAATCTGGATCACACATGACAGGGCCTGGCCCTCTGGGTGATTTCTGACACTCTGTGCTCTTCTGACAATGAATGCAGCAAGAGGCTGTAATCCACAGAGATTTTCTTGGCTCCTGAGCTGAGACAGTGCTCACTGTGAGTGGCTTGGCTGTGAGGAGCTCCCAGCTCTGGGTGTGAGGGTCAGAGGCAAAGGAAGCAAAGGCACAGTTAACACATCGTGGGGCCCTTTCAGTGCCAGGCTGGGAGATTTTGTTGTCCTCAAAACTGAGTTCTGGGTAGCTTGATGGCTGTTCCTACGGGATCTTCCAGTGCTGCTCCGGGAGAGCTGCACAGCTCCCAAAGGAGGGAAATGCAGGCCAAGGACATCCTGTAAATGCTGGGGCTGGAAATTCATCCCTGTGTGACTGGTGTGGGCTGGGGGAGCCCTTGTGATAGAAGAAAGATACAGACATCCAGTCTGTCTTTGGATGTGGTTAAAGACAGAGTTATCAGCGTGTAGAAGATCAGGAGTGGTGATAAGATGCAAAGAGGTCCTTGTTTTTGCGGTGGGAATCTTTTGTGGAAGCTCCAGGCAGTGTGGAACACCTAGAACTGTGGCTTGGGATGTTTGTCCCTGGAAGATACCCAGTTCACCCCCAGGAACCATCCTTCTGTTGCAGAACATGAACTCCAGTCAGCCCTTCCCAGGCAGAGCCCTGGCTTTGTGGGGAGGCTGTGGCTGATTCCTTATAAGATGAGGGGTTTATTTTACTTTATTCCTTTGTCAGAGGCTGTGCCTGTTTCCTTCTAAGGTGAGAGGTTTATTTTGCTTTATTCCTTTGACAGCCTTCCTTGAGTTTTGCCAGCTCTTCTATTGGGCCTGCAAGACCTAGAAGGAAACCACTCTCTTCAAAATGCTTTTTTCATGCCTAATTCGGGAAAATAAAGAGAATTGTTTGAGAGTGCCACTGCCTCTGGGTAACAGGCATTGCTGGTGGGGTGTGAGGGACTCTGCCTGGTTCTCAGGATGGGGACAGGGTGTCTTCACAGTCTCAAGTCTGCAGATGCTCCACACATCTGGCACGAGAGAACTGGGATGGACTATTTGCCTCCTTTAGCAACTGGAAACAATCCAGCCTGCCAGTTCCTGCAAAGCTCATCCTGTGGCTCAGTGGATAATACTGATCCTTGTTCAACTCCCACGCTTTTGTGCCTTGCGAGCGGGCGGGGAAAGCTTTGCAGAGCCTGTGCTGGGCCGGGACCCCAGTGCATCGCTGTGGAAGGCGGCATGAATATTCATGATTCCTGGAGTGCTTGCTCCACGACTTTAATGCAGTGTTTATGGTGACACGGGGATGACTCTGGCACCGTGGCAGGTTGTAGCTGCTCAGCAGGTGTGAGTGATGCGGGGTGGCAGCAGGAGCTGAGGGACAAGGGCTGTTTCTTTGAACTCAGTGGAGTGTCTTCACGAGTGCATTTCCAGGAGTTTGACTCGTGCTGCCGTTGTCTCCCCCCGTGCCAGGATGAGAGTTTCGTGTCTGTGTCCCCTGCAGCTGGGAGATGACTGCAGGCAGTGCATGCTTGGCTGAGCTCAGGGAGCAGGAGCTGCACAAACCTGAGTTTTCTGAAGCAATCAGCAAAGCTGCTGAGCGGCACAAATCAGAGTGACAGCCAAATCAAGGCAGATCTGCCAGGGACGGGCACGCAGGCTTTATTCTGGGGCTGCACCAACGTGACCAAAGGTGAATCCAAGTGTCCCAACCTGGTGCTGTCCTCAGCAGACCGAGGATGCTCTGATCCTGTTGCTGGTGTGGTTGGTGAGGCTCTTCCTGTCCTCAGAGCTGGGACAGCCCCTCCCTGAGAGCTGCAGAGGGGACATGGGGCAGGAGGGTCTCTGTGAGCAAGACGTGACATGGAGTTTTGGTGCTAGATTGTCCCCCAGCCCCTCTGCCCTGAGGGACAGCAAAGCACAGATGTGTCACTGGATAAACAGCACAGGTCTCTGAGCAACCTCATCTAGTTGAAGATCAGCCTGCTTGTTGCAGAGGGTTGGACTGGATGGCCTGTAAAGTCC
This sequence comes from Origma solitaria, assembly GCA_013397895.1. Lineage (NCBI taxonomy): Eukaryota > Metazoa > Chordata > Aves > Passeriformes > Acanthizidae > Origma > Origma solitaria. The sequence goes on from VZRL01002167.1 coordinate 128,720, forward strand.
TTCCAACCCCGTGGAAGGGTTTCTGTGATTTCCTGATACAGAGCAGAAATGGGTCTTCTTCCCTAAGAGTTTGTTTGAGATGAGCCTCGTCAGAGCTGCAGACACAGAAGCTTTCCCCCACCTCTGACGTGAGGGCGCTGAGGCTGCTGCACACCGCTGACCTCCACCTGTGTGTGACACTCTGAGGAAGGTGTTGGATGAGCCCAGGGCGGAGGTTTCGCTGTAGAGCAGACAGCACAGAGCAGAGCAGGGTTTGTGAGCGAGCCCTGCCTCACTCAGCTCCATGGATGCACAGAAGACAGAGGAGGTGAGCAGGTTTTGGTATGAGTGGCTGGCAGCAGACGCAGATCATGGATTAAACATGTGCATGGCAAGAAAGAGGCTTTCTTGGGGCACACAGAGAGCCCTGCTGTTGCTGTGCAGCCCCGCTCATCCCAGCCCATGCTAACACCATTATCAATGTGTTCGGATGGAGCTTGGCTGCAAAAGGCCTCATCGGCCTCAAGTTTTTTCAAGCGAGTCTGTAGCTTTGCTAAATACTCCTTTTATTGTGCTGCCAGAGGCTCTCCCAGAGGCCAGCAAAGGAGGTGGCCTGTTTGGCCACAGTGATATCTGGACCGGAGATTGAATTCCCGCATGTCTTAAATCTGTCTCCAGGCTGGCAAGAGCCCAAGTGGGCATCTCCTTCTCCAACTGATTGGCTGTTTATGTGCAAATTGGCCTCTGGCTGCTTCCACAAGGCCTGGCTCACCAGAGCTGCATGAGAGCATCCTCTCACAGACCTCGCTGAGTGCCTGGGCTGTGCAGGGGATGGTGACGAGGGGACAGCCCAGCCCTGCTGCTGCCTCGGGTCACCATGGCTGGCTCTGAGCAGGCACCCGGAGCTGCTCTGGGCTGTTAGCACCTCTCAGCAGTGCAGGGATTGCTGTCTGGCCTCCAGCTGGCAGGAAATGCTTTCCCAAGCTACAAGCAAGCGTTGTGAAGAAGGTTTGTTTGGAAAGCACCTCCCGAGGTGGAGCAGAGCTGCAGATGAGACGCCTTTGGTTGGGATGTGCCACCTGCGGCTGGAGCTGGTGGACACAGTGCCTGTGCAGTGATTAAAGTCCTTCTTGCAGCAGGGTGCTGTGGATATGCCAAGGCACAGGTTTCTGCAGCACTGTGCTCCCCAGGGCCCCAGCACTGGATGGAGGCAGCAGGGCAGTTTTATTTGCCTTTCAGGAATGTTGCCTGGTCGTTAAACCAACCAAACTGGGGGTTCTGTGATGCAGTGGTTTTTTTTTCTGGAGGTGTGGGGAGAAGGAAGATATCCAAGGACAGAGCTCAGGTCTGGCAGTTTATTCCCTTGTGTTAAGGTAAACCTGGCTGTGTTGGTCTATCTGTGATTACTTGTCTGGGAACAACAACATCCCCTGAGTTTATAGGCACTGCCAGTCCCTGCTGAATGAGAAAGGCTGATGCTTAATGCATCCAGCACTTTCCTCCTGCCATTTCTTAATAAGGAAAAACATTTCAGATTTAGTTTCCACCTTATTTTAACTTCTCGTAAAAGAGGGCAGTTTAATTCTATTGGTAGAACATCAAGTCCAATACTCTCTGACCTGGTGTGGTTATTATGGGCACTTGGTAGGATGAAGTGATGAAAAAAGCGTGGTAATGCTGAGGCCATCGGAGAGTGGAATGGGTGATGGGTGGTGAGTGGTGCCTGCGGTCTGGAGGTGGCAGAAGTGATAGCACATGACCTCCTTGATGTGATGTGATGACAGTGACCACATCTCCTTGGAAAGGGGAATTTCCCCGGTTCCCTTTCCCCTGCTGGGCTTGGCCACCAGGGTTTATGGGCACAAAGAGGATGGGCAGCATGTGGGCAGAGAAAACCCAGCCCTGGCTGTCACTGCAAAGGGGCAGGGCCAGCTCTGCTCCTTCAGGACATTTGAACTCTGCTGTGCCCGTTTAGACACAGAGTGTGGGAGCTCACTGCCCAGCAGCCTGCAGGAAGGTGCTCTGTGCCACTGCCCCACCAAGGGCTGTGTCCCACGGCTGCTGCTGAGTTTTGCCCAGTTTCAGGACCCCCAATCTCAGCCCATCCCCGGGGTTTTACTGTTTGCTGGGGGATTGCCAGAGGGGAGTTTCTCCCCCCCGCGTATTTCTGGCTGGAAATCTCCCCCTCTCCCTCCTGGCTGGGTGCCCTCTCTCCGTGGCTGGTGCTCTGCCCCCAGTGTGCTCACGGGCCTCTTTCCCATTTAGGGAAACGCTGCCTGGCCCCTGCTTTTGGCCTGCTTGCAGCACATCTCCAAGTTGATTTTTTTTCTTTTTTTTCCATCCTCTTTTGTCTCTGGAGCCTGAAATCCCCCGTGTCACCCAGCCGCCTGTGTCCCGTGCCAAGGGATTGCTCTTGGGAAGCTGCATTGGGGCAGGTTGCAGGGGGAAGCCCAAGTGTTGTCGTGCTCAGGGTGAGGCTGGGTGTTGATCGTCTGCTTCAGCAGGCAGGGGGATGGTGACAGCATCAGTTGTCTCCTGCAGCAATGATTTAATCTCAGAAGGAACAAGCACCCTGCAGCAGGGAACCTGCAGGCTGTGCACAGGCAGGGGCTGGGGCAGGCAGCAGGGCTGAGCAGGGGAAAGGGAGAGGAAGTTGAAGGAAATTCCCCTAAAAATGTTGACTCATTACTTTTTTTTTACTCCCAAGTTTTTAAATCAGCTGTGAAACTTCTGCACCTGTAGGAGATGCAGAGGAGGGAGCGCTGGGTGTCTGTGAGATGGGTGGGGGAACAAAAGCTGGTGTGCTGTGGGAGACCTGGTTAGAGGGGGCTCTGCCATGCCCCTTGCCGTGCTTTTCCAGCGGCAGAGGCAGCTGGAAATACAGGCTGCCTCCTGTGTTTGGGGTAGATTCCTTGAACCCACAGCTGGGGGTTGTTGCTTTAGTGGTGCCCAGCACAGCTTGGCTCGTTCAGTCACTGGAGCCTGCTGGATTTTACTGGGATCTGGTTAGTGGGAGCTGCCTTGGATGTGTCTTTTGTGGGAGTCTGAGAGGGTAGCGATAGACTTTTTGAGAGGATGGTTTTATGGGATGTAAAAGCCGGGCTAGACCTTGCCCTTGCTGAGGGCAGTGGGCCCCCAGGGTGGTTCATCTCTTTCCCATTTGACTCCTCGAGCTCAGCAGTTTCACAGCACCAATCCTGCCTAATTTCATGTGCCCACGTTAGACCTGCTGTGCTCTCCGTGAGGACGTGGTTCCCCTCGCCAGACCATCACAGGGCATCCAAACTCCCATCCTTGTGGAGACAGGACACACAGCCCATGGCCCTTGGCAGCAATTCCTGTCCTCCTGTGCACCTTTCCCATCCCTGCGTGGTGGGGCTGGAGCAAAGGGAAGCTGCCAGTGGTGCTCGGTGCTGGGTGGATGCTGATGATCACACCTCAGCATCCCCACTGGTGCTTTCGCTGCCATCTGCCAAAACCTTTAAAAGGAAAGGAAAATTGTGTTCATTCTTCCTCTCCTTCCTTCCCCCCTGCCCTTGTGTCCTCCTCCCGCTGTGCAGTGAGCTCCCACACTGTGTCCATGCTGGCCAGAGGAAGCTGAGTGGGTGTGGGGCTGCGGCTCCATCTGGGAATTGTTCTTATCAAACTGCTTTATGTCAAAAAGGAATAATAATAATAAAACCTTTGATGGTAAGCAGGGAGATCAGGAGGCACAGCTGCTCCTGAGGCCTGACCTGCAGCTCGTGGTGCTTCCTGAGACTTTACAGGGAGTTTTGGGGTCTTTGTGCTGGAGCAGATTTTGCTGCGTGCCTGAAATATCTCAGAGGAGTGGGGAGAAACAACCAGGGGCTGGCGCAGGGAGCACGAGCTGCTGGAGACAGCTCTCTGAGAAGCAGGGGAGAAGCATAAGAAAAGCAAGTTTCCTGCCATGAGCTGGTATATTTATGACTGGAAAGTTTTGGGTTGAAAAGGTCGCGAGCAGGCGGCTGAGGGAGCAGCAGAGGCAGGGGCTGCAAGGGGCGATTTCCCTGCTCACGTCCTGCCCCTGCAGCTCTGGGAGGGTCCCGTGGGGGTTTGGTGTGATGGGAGAGGGCTGGGGAGCACCGGAGGGGTGAAGGACAGTGCCCAGGGCAGTTGGGATGTGTGGGGGAGGCAGGATGGCATGGGATTTGTACCCGTGGGGCTGCTGAGGGCTGGGCTATGCGGGGATGGAGTTCCCAGCCCTGCTTTGGACACCACGTGAAAATGAGATGCACATCTGGAAGCGGAGTGCACACATGTAGCACTGCCAGTTTATTTATTCCTGCAAATTCTCCCTAATTAGGGGCTGCTGGGGAGTTTACAGGGCTGGAAATGGCTCTTTCCAAGGGGCTCAGAGTTTTCTGAGTGACCCTCACCTTCTCTTCCCCCCCTGCAGCTACCATAGGGGTGCCAGTCATGGAAAGGTGTTCCCTACCTCAAGGCCCAGGCAGTGCAGCTCCTTCTGGAGTCAGCCATGCAGGAAGGTTTTTCAATGGAAATGTCCTGAGCCCTGTGTGTGTTAAACTCATTAAGGATGGGAAAGGTTTCTGAAGCCTCTTGTTTCTATTAAAACATCTGTGCTGTCATGAGACACCGAATTCTGTGCCTGTTTGGCTGTAATGTTAAAATACAGTAAATAATAACTAATTTTTAAAAAATAATTGAAGTAATTAAGTCAGTTTTCTTCCTGGATCCTAAACGGCACCTCCCCAGTTCTAAGAAAAGTCTGACCTGAAACTAAGAAGAATAAGAGCTTGAGACTGAGTTTGTTTTAACTGCCTGAGGTTCAGGCAGATGCAGTTCCTGATCCTCTTTCCATTTCCTTCCTCTGCAAGTGTCCCCTGCTGTTTAATCAACACCAGGGGGCTTGGGCTTCCCTTCCCTCCCCTTTTCCCTTCCCAGGCACGTGGGCTGCCAGCCTGCCCCACGGGTGGGACGGGGACAGCACAGCCCTCCCGGGAGCCCGGGGTGGCTGGGATGCTGTGCCTGGCCCAGGCTCGGGGCAGAATTCCCTTTCCAGGCTCTCAGCGTGCACAATAGCCAGAATCCCTGTCATGGCTGAAATGCTTCAAGCTGGGCCACGGCACTGGCGTGAGGTGCAGTGAGCTCAGCCTGTGTGTGCAGATCTGCAGGGGAATGGGCTAAGTGCTCCCGGAGTTAATGAGGCTCAGAGTCCATAGGAGGGGCAGAGCTGTGCCCTCAGCCCTGCCATGTGCCCCTGGAGCCCAGCACGGGGGTGCTGACCCACAGCATCCTTCCTGCAGGCAAGCTGTGGGATCAGAGCCTCCTTAAATCCCACCCTAGCACCAGGGTAGCCCACGGTGACCTCACCCATCCCCAGGGATGGCTGGGGACATTGAGGATGAGCACAGTGGGAGCAGGACAGGCTCAGCAGGGTGAGAGGATGGGTGTTGGTCCTCCCTTGTCCTGCTCAGTGTAACCACATGTGGTGCCTCACCTCATCCTGCTCAGGAACAAGCTGGTACCTCCGCTGTGTGCTGATTCAAGGGGGTTAAACCTGACATGAAGGTGGGCCTTGATCTTCATGGCTGTGTCCCTGCTGGGGGTGGGAGCAGGGACTGTGGTTGTCTGTGCTTGTTCCTCCACCCACACAGCTCCCAAGGAGCATCTCAGCTCCAGGGCTGTCCCACAACATCAAGTTTGCTGTGTACTCTGTGCAGTGAATATCTGAAAAGCTATAGATTCAGGGACCTTCTCCTTCTCATGTCATATTTCATTTCCTACGAGCAGAAACTTCTTTGGCTTTTTGCTCCCTTGATTTCACATCAGTCCCTTTATGCCTCCCATCACCAGCTGGTAAAATCTTCTCAGTTCTGCTCTTACTGATGTGTTTGTCCCATAACCATATTTGGGGTTGTTTGGTTCCCTTGGCAATGTGATCTTTGCCCACAGCAGCTCTTCCCTGTGGTGCATCTGCAGGTGATGCTTCTGGCAGCCCCATCCCCTCTCCACCTTCCTGTGGGGTGTGAGTGATGCTGGGTAGCCAGGGTGACTCAAGACAGAGCACAGGTGATTTCTGCTTTGCTGCTAAAAGTCTCTCATTTCATACATTTTAGAGTCACTCACTTTAACTGTGTGACATTGGTGGCTTGTGATCATGCTGGAACCTACTGGGGCAGTGAGGTCCCTTGTGCTGATGCTCTTTTCATCAGCCCAGACTTCATTAAAAGCCCTTTAAGTACTGCCCTTCTGTCATTCTTCCCGATTTTGTCCTTTTCTGTTATCCAGTTATCCAGTGTTCAAATTTACCTGACCCTTTCTGTGCAGACCCCTGGCTGTAACACTAAGCTATGAGATCTGGCTGCATTTTCTTTTAAAAAAAAAAAAAAAAATCAGTTTATTATACAGAAATCTCAAATTAGCAAACCTATTTTGAATCACTTTAACTTTTCCCATGATCTCGGTTTCCTTGAGGAGGAAGGGAAATGTGACTAGCACTGAAGTGCGTCCGTCCTCCCTGTGTTTCCTACCCTTCGGAAGCAGGAAGATCCTGGAGGCTTGGGAAAGAGCCTCTTTTCGTGACAATTCCTGCGTAATCGAGGCTGGATTCACACCGTCATTACACGAAACCCTGGGCGGAGGTGATGGGAACCGTGTCTGACTTTCCTTCTGGAGTCCCCTGTCCCCAGGCAGTGACAGCAGCACTTCCCAAGGAGCTGGGGGCTCCCAGCACTGCTCCCTGCCACAGCCAGCTCTGCTCCTATGGCTCGCCAGCTCCCTGATTCTGAGTGACATCTGTTCCGTGCCTCAGTTTCCCTAGCCGATGACTGCAGCTCGTGCAGGTGGGTTTGGAAGCAGCAATGGTTTTTTGGGGCAGAAGCAGCGCAGGAGCTCAGCAGCTGCAGGAGCAGAGGAGCGGAGGGGAAGGTAATGCCAACAGCCTTTGTTTTTGGCTTGGAGAGCAGAGCTGTGACTCACCATCCTTCAGCTCCAAAATCTGCCTCGTGGGTTATTACACATCTCTGTCCCTGTGACCCCGCGGTGCTGCTGCCAGGGGATGGTGCAGCCAGAGCTGCCCGTGCTGAGCTGGAAGTGACGCCCTGGGGACACTGGGCTGGTGTCTCACGGGGTGAGGGCCTCCACCCCTGCTCTGCACCTTCCCACCAAGGCTGGGAAAGAGCTTTCACCTGGGATCAGCAGCAAGGAAAGGTATTTGGGCTCTCAGTGGAAACATTAAGTGGTTAATAATAATGATATTTAGCTGCTCCTACGTAGTAATTTTGGTCAGTAAGTATCGAGGCATTTTATAGAAGACGCCAGAATCAATAGAGAGTTTTGTTTGCTAATTAAAATACAAGGAGGAAGGGGAAGATCCTGTGGATGAATTAGCCACTTTTGTGTAGGAGATAATTGAAGGCTCAGGTAGCCACAATGACTCATGGCCCTGCTCTAACCCAGCCCGATGCTCATGACTGCAGCAGATTGTGAGACCGATAAGAGATGCGGGTTCAGAAAAACCTTGACTTGTGGGAGGAAGAAAATCTGCCTGAAAAACTGCATTCTTAGCAGCCTGCAAGGGAACTGCACGGTGCTGTTTGAAATGGGTTTGGATAGGAAAGTCCCTTTTCTGCCTTAGCCTGTTAAGGGATCTTCTAAACCTGATATCTGCCATCTCCTTATTTTGTTGGGTTTTTTTTTTTTTTTCCTCTTATGATTTTGTCTCCTTGAAGTGACTTTCTAAGCCTGTTTGCCCTGTGGTCCCCCATCCCCATGCCAGGGCAGAGGCTGTGCCCAGCCCTGGCGGCTTCTGGAGGAGTTTGAGATGAGATCTGGAGCAGCCCTCAAGGCACATCACTGCTGCAGGGCAGGACAGCCTACGGGTGAAGCACCCAGGGGACAAGGGTTAAAATTTCTTGCATCTGCCAGCTCTTGTGGCACCAATCCAATTTTAGTTTGGTATCTATAATTGAGTGATCAGCAGATTTTACAGACTGCCTTTCTGGGTGCAGGAAATCACTTCTAGGCCAATAAAACAACTTTGCAGGGAGTTTATTGCTCATCTGAAGAGCAGGGTGCTGGTGAAGGAGAAAGGGCTGGGCGGTCAGTGGTGGCCTGGGGTAGTAAGGAAACAAGAAATATTTCTACTGTAATGTAGAAAGTATTTACCTAAGTATTTACCTAAAACTCTCCTGCAGGCAGTGCTTTGGAGAACAGGGTTTTTTTTCTTGGACAGCAGTTGCTGTGCAGAGTATCCCAGAGGTCTTGTCAAACCAGGAGCCTGAGGTGAGGCTTCGGGTACAGTAAAACAGGGAGTGAGACCTTCGGTTCTGTGAGCAAGGGGAGCAGCAAGTGACAGCAAAGATGGAAGCTGCTCTCTTTCTTTTGAAAAGTGAGGTCTTCCTCTTTTAAGATGAAAATTAAAATGCAATGACAAACGCTGATATATCGGGAGAAAGGAGCAGAAAAGCCGGAAGAGTGACTGAAGAAAATACCTGCCACAAGGACAGGAGGAGCAGAACCTGATTACTTTACCAAAGGGAGTGTAGGTGATGTGATCAGTGTGGGAGATCTTTCACCAGGAGAAGTCCCAAGGTCCCCAATCTCCTCAATCTACCTGAAAAGGGCAAAGCAGGGGCTGTGCCGAGACTGCATTTGGCTGAGCAGTACAACACACACTGCTGCTATGCTGACAGGGAACCCCAAAAACCAATTCCAGGGGAGGAGGCAGGTTCTCCATCCCTCTGGGGTGGAGGCTCAGCTTTCCAGGGCTGCCTGCCTTTCTGGAAGAAGGGTTTAGCTAAACACAAGCTTTTTGCTTGAGGATGCAGGCAGAAAAGCAGATGAAATGGGGTTTGGTTCTGTGCAGGTTGGACAAGGGGATGATTTTTCTGGTCTGATGCTCTTGTAAAGCTGTGCCCCTGACGTGGCTCAATGAGATAAAAGGGCAAGAAAGTCTCCAAGAGAGAGAAGGATGGGCTTATCTCCCTGGAGGAAAGCTTGCTCCTCTTCTACTAGCAGGCGCTTGGGGTATGTGCTATGGGGTGAGCTGTTTACATACCTTGCTGCTTTAAATATTTACTATTAGATCTCTGGATATTCTTGTTATTCTTCAGTTGCTGTAATTTTCCATCTTTCTCTCCCCCTCTCAGAGCCTTAGGTGCACATGGGTGCAATATGACCCAGCTGGTTTTAATGGAAAGGAACTCCTACTTACAGCCCGGATATTTTATTTCACACTTCTTGGGGCTCTCTTCTCGGCCACTTGATTTGCTAAACTTTTGTTAGATCCAGGACGATAATGTCGCCTTTGCTTGGGAAACACAGAGTGACCCAGGGAGCTGGGACTGCCACAAACTGCCCCAAATTCTCCTGCTGAAGTCCTTTGAGCTTCTTCAGCTTCATGAAACCGGCAGACGTCATTGTGACACTCCCTACTACGGTCCATCAAGCAAAGTTTTGGGGTTTTTTTTCTAGTGGTTTACTTCTTCTTGCTTCCTGTTGACGTCCAAAACAGAGTCCCCATCACAGCATCACACCAATTCCTGTGTGACCTAGTTCAGAGAGTGACACCAAACTCCAAGCAAGGGGTCGCACACTGAGTCTTATGGGATTTGCAACGGAGGAGACTTTGAATATCAAAAAATGTGCTCGGTCCTTCCTCAGATTGCCCGTATTGCTCTTTTTAAACCTTCTTTACAATAATGATTTTTAGTTTGTCTTGCTTAGTGCATTTCTCCCCCCACTTTAAATCCATTCTACAACTTCGTGGTGATGGTGGAGTCAGGATGTTTAACAGCCTTTGCAAAATGCTAATCCAGGTTCTGTTCTTCCAGTGAGCAAGTCACTCACAGTTCTCAACACAGTGGCGTTTTTTCTCACTCAGTAATAAAGTTAATTATTGACAATTACGTTTTTACCTGCTGGAAATGGGTTGTGGGTGTGACCTGCATATGAGCTAATGGGAAGGGAAAAATAAAGCTACTTTCTTTCAAAAATCAATGCCGGTGATGTGGGTCAGCCCTCCGTGAGGCTGTGCAATGTGGCAGCTGCCACCTCTGCCTGCGGTGGGGCCAGAAGGGACCCTGCACCCAGCTCAGTGTCACGGGAGCCACAGGTCCACGGTCATCCCTGTTGTCCTCCAAGCCATCAGGAGCATCTGATGGCATTCAGATGGGATGACACCGAGGAGCTTTACTGGCAGTGTGTGGCACGAGGAGGCATTTCCGTTTCCATACTGTGATGCACAGAGATGCAGAGCTGTTCCTCCCTGCGCTGCTCTGGTACGGTGGTTTCTGACACCAGGAGGAAAGCAAGAAATGAAAGAGCTGAGCCCTGCTGTCTGCTAGAGGGGAAGGAAGCCACTGTACCTGCCTTAAAGTACCTTACTTCTGTTGTAAAGGCATGTTCTCAAGATTATTTAAACGGTTTTTATGTTTTCAAGTAATGCCTTTCCCTTGACAGTACAGAAAACCTGGAGCTTGTTGAGTCTGGGAAACTGGTACTGTTGGTTTCATTTTCATGTGTACTCAGGGGAAGTCTGTGGTGTTTGCAGACTTTAAGCGTGTGAAATTAAAAGGGTGACATCAGTGGTGAAGCTCGTACTTTCTGCAGTAACAGACAATAACTGTACTACTGTTTTGCATAATTTTTCTTTATGGTTCACCCAAAGTGGACTAAGAGCCCAACCCATTCATTTTTCCTTTCCTGTTGATGTGTCTGGACACATTTCAGTGGGTATCATCACTTTAAAATGATGCCATTAAAACACAGGGCGGGGAGGATTAAAAGAGGGCCAGGAGGTCAGGATCTGAGTCAACACCGGAAGCGAGAAGCATCAGATAGCGAGATGCTCAACCTGAGAGGGAGTGAGAGGTGGGGAAGAGGCAGCAGTGTCACGGAAAGGGCTGGTGCCGATGCCCAGAGCTCGCTCGGGCTGGAGTGGAGGGAGCTGTGGCAGCACTGAGTGCTCAGCGCCGGGCTCAGCATCGGGACGAGTTTTGCAAACCCTGCTGGGGCTGCAGGGATGGTTTTCCAGAGCAGGCTGCTGGGATTTGGCAGTGGTGGGTTAGCACAGTCGGTCCTAGTGCTGGTTTGATTTTGAGGAATTATAAAACCGAGTTTGGCCGACTTGTCCCTTTCCAAACAAGGGTAAACCGAGAAGTGAAAAGCTCATCAGTGCTGGAGAACATCGGGGGGTGTGCCCCACGCGTGTGGGGCTGGTTCCACCCTCCGCGGGGCAGCGCTGCTTCGTTCCCCAGGCAGTTCCCCTCACCAGGGCTCCGTGCGGAGGGGCACAGCGGGATCGGGGCGTTCAGCCCCTCCTTTCCGCCGCGGGATGCGGGGCGGGCAGTGCCCGGCGGGTGCGGGGGAGCCCCCTGTGCCCCCCACAGCCCTCGGGACGGGGCGGGCGTCCCGGCCACCGCCCCGCAGAGGGGCCGGCGCGGCGGAGGGGGCGGCGTGACGGGCGTGGGGAGCAGCCAG
>VZRL01002167.1:140171-184416 GCA_013397895.1 Origma solitaria
CCTCCGCCATTCGCGCGGCCGCAGCGCGCACCGCGGAGCCGGGGGGCAGCGCCCCGCGCCCCGCCATGGCCGACCCGGCCGTCAGCGCCCACCTGGAGGGCATCATCTCCGACTTCGAAGGTGGGTGGCCCCGCGGATGCGGCGCGCCGGGAGCCGCGGGCTGTGCGGGGGCTGGAGGGGCACCGCGGGTGCAGCCGGTTTGGGGGCTCAGCCGGGAGGAGCTGCACCGCGGCGGAGCGGGGTGGGCTCGGCTCGGCTTATCCCGGGCTCGGCTGCCGCAGTCTCCCCACGCCTCTGGCGCCCCGGTGGTACCCGGGGAAGGTCCTGGCCGAGGCTGGGGGTGACACCCCGCGGGTAGGGAGGGCTGGAAGGAGCGCGATGCCCCAGGGCGGCATTCCCAGGGCTGTCGGTGTCTTTGTCCGGAGCGGCTGCGCCCGGCGTTGTCTGCCAAGGCAGGGTCTTACGGGATGTTTCTCCTTTCCTGCCCTTCCCGAGCTGATTTATGTAGCTTTTTTCAGTTGAAAACACCCGCCTGACCAGACTGAAAGTCTGGAAAAAAACAAGCACAAGGGCCTTGTGTTGATTCCCAGCTTTGGGATGCGAACACAGCCCTGGAGTAGCTGGGACGTGCATAACGATCCCAAGTTTCGCGTATCCCATAGCGGGAGCTGCCTGCCCTAGAGAGCTCTGCAGCGGTCCCGTGGCAGAGCTCCCCTGGAGCCTTGACTCTGGTCGAGAATCTTCATGCAGCCTTGGCGTGCGCACCAGGACGGCTTCTCCCCGGCTCTGTGCCTCTTTTTGCCTGCTAGTCTGGCTTTTTCAGGCAAGAAAATGCGCTAGCGGGGAGCGTGCTGCTGCCAGATGGGTCCGGGAGTCAGAGACAGGCAGAAGAGGGCTGGGGGTTTGTGTCTGAAACAGGCGTTGAGAGATCGGCTCGAAGGGAGCTCATCTTCCCGAAGAGCAGAGTTTTGGAAGAGAAGCTCCATCCCTACGCACTCGCACGTCCTGGCAGCGACCCAAGCGGAGCTTTGTGCAGCGGTTTCTAGAGGGAAAAAAAAAAAAAAACCCACAAGAAATAGCGGAGATGTGGGGGCCGTGGTGAAAGCTTATCCAGGGGCTGTGTGTGCACCGCTATAGGCTGAGCCTTCGCCGCCTCCTGGAGAGCCCAGCCCGGCCTTCGGGAAGCAGCGCTCTGCTGTTTTTCCTGCTGCGGAGCTGAGGAAGCTCAGAGCACAAGAGTTCCTCTTCCAGGTCAGGCAGGAAACGGGTGGCAAAGCTGGGGGTCTCTGCAGTGCTTCTCGTAGGGTTCAAACAGGCTCACCTCGTCTATTTCCAGCCCCTGGGCTTTCTCCAGCTGCAGCTGGGAGTAGAGGGCACGGCAGGAGGCTGAGGGAAGTCACGTCCCCTAGGAAGATTGGAACCAGCAAGGGTTGGGACACAGAGAGTGACCCGAATCCGCCACCCCTTTGGTACTCGGGGTTCAACGGAGCCTTTGTGACTGTCCTTGAGGGACGCGTGAGCTTCCCCACCGCAGGGCTGCGAGCGCTGATGTAATTACAGCTTTCCTCTCGCTGCCCCAATTGCATTTAAATCTCTGAAGAATGAGTAATTCCCTACGTGGGTACGGTAAAGGCTCTGCTGTGGGCCCCGGGGCTGCCTGTTTGGGCTATGTGTGTTCCTCGGTGGCTCCGCAGTGCCTTTATTTTCAGTCTGTGGGGCACTTTATAGTTCCTGCCTGTGTGGAGGGAGAGAGAAAGCTCCGTGCGTCTGAAGCCGAAAGGTCTGGCCGTGCCCTTGAGCAGGGATCTGGGCTACTGTTTCACAATTTAATTAGCTCTCAGGGTTGCACAGCAGCTTCCCAAAAAGCAGGCAATTAATCTCTAGCCCGCAGGGCAGGAGATGCAGTGTTCCTGTCTGCTGGGTGGGTATCTCAACCCCACGCAGCCCCTGGCCAAGCAGGAAGGATCTGCCAAAAATACCGTGGAGCAGAAACACCAGATCATCCAGAGCCCACTTTGTTCCTGCCAGTCACACACTGCCTGCCCTCCCCAGTCACCCTGCCTGTTCCTGCCTGTTTTCCTCATAGCATCCCTGCCAGTTTTCCTCTCAGCATCCCTGCCTGGTTTCTTGTCCCTGCTGTGTTGCAGCAGGCAGGGAGCTGCAGCCTCAGCTGTGGAGCTGTCAGCCTCTGTGAGCTCGAGGAGGATGTGAGGGCCCTTTGGGAGAGGGAAACAGTACCAGGTACTCGATTCCAGTTTAGTTTCCAAATCAAAGCAACACGTGAGAAGGAAACAGCACACCAGAGTGTGCTCCTCCTTGTGCCCTGTGCTGTGATGGGGATGCTCACAGTGCCCATCTGCACTGACCAGCAGGTCCTGCAGGGGGGCACTGGAAAAGTCCAGGGACTTCTGCCCCAGAGAAACTGTGGCTGTCCCATCCCTGAAAGTGTTCAAGGCCAGGCTGGATGGGACTGTGAGCAGCCTTGTTTAGTGGAAGTTGTCCCTGCCCATGGCAGGGGGGTTAGAAACAGATGATTTGTAACATCCCTTCCAACTGAAACCATTTTATGATTCTAATCCCCCTTATTTGACTGACAAAAGCTTCCTAATCTCTAATGGGGTAGAGCATCATTAGGTCTGTGGTTTGCCAGGATTTACAGAGCATAATAGCTGTGCCCCTGGGTTTATAGATTCTGGCAGGTTTTCAGGAGCGTGGCTGGTTCAGTGTGGTTACAGCAGCGCTTCCCAAGCTCACCTCTGCCTCGGAAGGGGCTGCAGGCCCCTCAGCTCCCCGGGGCCTCAGGCACAGAGCCTGAGCTGCAGAGAAGGGAAACTGCAGTGCTAAATCAACCTGGTGAGATGGCTGTGCAGTGTGTTACAATCTGTGCACCCCAAACCCCCCTGATCCAGCCCAGGCTGGGTGATGTGGGAGTGTTGGTGTCCACAGTGCTCCACTGCAGGGAGGATGGATGTTCCTGCTCACAGCTTTGGTTGACTGTGATGCTGCGCAAAGGTAATTCCACAGCGTGGTACTTGTCTTCCTGCTAAAGGTGTAAAGCACTGTGCACTCAGTATCTGCTGCCTGCTGGTAAGACAGGAGAGATCTGCTCCAGTCCCTCATCCTGGTGGGCTGTGGCTGCTCTGAGCAGAGTCCCAGGGTAACCGAGGCACATCTTTGCTGGCAGTTGCTGGTGGTGAGTTGGCAGCAGTGATGCCAAGCACTCCTTGCCTTTGCCAGAGCTGTCAGTTAACACCAGATTCTCTTCCCTGCAATGTTGAAACACAAATTGTCACAGTGGGTGTAAACTGTGCCTGGTGGAAATGCTGAGCAGCGCTGTAAGTGTGTGGAGAGGCAGGAGGGTACCCGGCGGTTCAGTGTGGTGTCTGGAGGTACAACCTGGTTGGGGGACACAGCCTGGCAGTTTTACTCTGGCAGAAACCATGAGACAGTGTTTGGGGATGGTTTTTAATCCCCGATTTTCCCGCTGCTCAGAGCCCAGCTCCCTTGGGGAGCGTGTGCTGGCTGATGGGTGAGCCTTGGCAGTGCTGTGGAGCTGGGTGGGGAGCCTCCAGCCCTGCAAGGACATGACACTGCTGCTCAGAAGCCTCCTCTGGCTATTTATTTACTCTTCCTTACTATTTCACGCTTTTCAGATCTATTTCTCTCTCCACCCAGTGTAGAATATTTTCGGTATTTCGGCAGCAAACTTTGTCTCAGTGAGGTACAAACTTGTGCTAAGTTATGTCCTGGTTTTAAGGCTCACCAAAAAGCCATCACCCAGCTCATTTCCAGGAGGGCACTGCATTATAAATAGCCTTTTGTATGTGCACAAAACTCATGGACTCGTCCTTAAAATTTCCTTGAGCGAATGCCCGGCATGTCTGCGGGCCACGGGGCCGTGGTGCATCCCCAGGCTGCGCAGGGCCAGCGTTCCTGCTGCCCCGGGGAGCAGCTGCTGCCGCGTGCTGCGAATGCTGCGACTCAGCCCCGGGCTAATATTAGCAGGAACGCGCCAGAGGGACGGGCACAGCGCTATGTGGGTGATGTGCCTTGAATTCAACAGAGTGCAAAGCCCTGGAGATGGGATGTGCCTGGTGTTTGTGGGAGTGTCTCGCTTGCGTTCAAGATCTGTCCCGTAAACGCGGCCCAAGGGTTTGCAGGATGAGCGCTGGGCTGGCTCGCACACAGAGCACGGGCTGGGAGCTGAGCGTGTGACTAACGGTCCCTCGTGTGCCAGGGCTCAATGCCTGGAAAAGGAAACGCAAAAAGACCTTTCCGATTTACATCTCGGATCATCCCGACCCTAGGAGTGAAGAAAAGCTCCTCAATTGTTGGATTTCCTGGGCTGTCCACAAAAAGTCGCGCTGCAGCTGGTCTCTTGTGGAGCTCTTCGTCACCAGCGCAGAGTGGGCAGAGCCAGAGCTGCTCATTGATGTTGCTGGTGCTCCAAGACAGCAGTCAGCTCTGATACCCTCAAAACCAAGCTTTACAGCCACTTCAGAGAGTTTTGTCTCTCATTCCACATCCACGTTTCTCAGTCTGAGACAAAAGGATGGGCTGGATGGGAGTCTTCTGCCAAATTGTCACGTGGCGGGAGAGGAAGGAGATGGGAAGGTGCCTGTGGGAAGGGAGGTTTTCCCCAGCAGAAGTTATATCTTCCACAGCAGAACTGGCCTTCAAGAAAAGAGTCAAAAAATGCGTCTGCCTGGTCTCAGCGGTGCAGACCTGCTGTTGTGGGTTGGGTTTTTCCCTATATATATCTAATTCCTTGGGAATTAAAAGGTTGTGAGGGAGCGGGAAAGGGAAGAACGGGACGTGGGTCTCTCTGTCCCTGTGAACTGGGCTCTGGGGATTGCCTCTGGCCCCCGTTAGGATGCAGGGCTGGGCTGTGTGTCCTTGGGGCCGGGCACCCACTGCGGCAGGAGCAGAGTGTCCCTGGCTCTGTGTCAGCAGCGAGGGCTCCCAGCGCTGGCACAGGTGCGCTCTGCTGTCCTCCTGGGACCAGCCTTGGCAAAGGGAGCACAGCTCTGTGCTAATCATAAAGAGAGCTTTCAGAGCCGCCTGGCTGGGAAGGACAGGGAGGGGATGAGTCTCTACACCGGAGCCAGGGCAGCTGCTTTGGTTTTGCAAGCGCAGTGCTGGTGCCTGGGGGTGTGGCAGGGCCTGGAGCATGTACACCCTGCTGCCTCTTCAAGCACTCCCAGTCCCTGGGACCCTGGTAGCACCTTTCCCATTGTAAGGAGCTCACCTCGAATGCTTCACTCTTGGCTCATTGCCTCTTGGTGGATTGGGGCAGTGGAGTGAGTAGGAAGCACCTCTGGGACACACTGGGTCGTGTCTGATAGATCTGAGTGACCGTGGCTCTGTCTCTTGGCCAATGGCAATGCATGCCAATGCATGCCAGCAAACCAGAGGCTAAATTACTGCCAGGCATTAACCTGGCACCTCTGGGTGCCCTATGGCATCACTGGGTGCTGGTTTAATTTCTGGAACTGCTCACCCCTTTTTGCCAGGAGCCAGGACTCAGCAGCTGCAAAAGCCTGGGCTGGGATGTGCCATAAATCCAAAGACAATAATGGAGACTTCGGAGCCCATAATCACTCCAGATATTCATGTTTCTGACTCTGATATTTAAGGCAGCATCTTTCTGCAGGACTGTCATGCAGGCTCTCTCCCTCTCCCGAGCTCTCTGCCCCCTCCTGCTGCAGTGAGCTCTGGCACCTCTTTGGTCTTCAGAGATGGGACATGGAGGCAACAAGCCAGTGACCCTAAATCCTGGTTAAACTTGCTTGAAGCCTGTAAAATGAATCGATAGGTCTGAGTTCAGTTCCTGACGGGGCTGTGCCTGGTTAGTGAGGGACAGGGTCCATCAGAGGAGCTCTTTGTGGGCCATCATGCCCTTCAGCACAGGGATGGGGTTGTGTCCTGGCCACCTCTCATGTCACACCTGTAGGGTATTTGGTCCTGGCACCCCTCTGGTGGCACCAGCAGTTTGTACCCAGCTGCTGTGCTGGTGCCATCGTGGGGACACTCCTCCTAGCTTCCTTCCCTGCCACAAGCAGTGCGGGTCAGGAGCAGCCCTTGGGCACGAAGGGGTTTGTTGCTGCCTCCAGCTTATTCTGCACAGCTCTCATCTCCTGATGGCTGTGACTCAGACTTTTACCCTGATTGCTTTTGTCAGGCTGCTGGGTGGAGCTCAGCCCTTGGGTGTCCTGGGGACACCTCCAGAGCAGTGGCCCTCGGGCAGTGTCTATCCAAGGTGGCTCTTGGCTGCTTTGTGTGCTAGAAGGGGAGGTGGCATGGCTGGTGTGTGACCCTGCACCCTCCCAGTGCTGCTGGCACCCGGGTCAGGGCAGTTTGGGGTGGGATTCGGCACTGTCAGTGTCAGGCAGCCTCCTGTGGATGGCAGGGCAGGGGACACTTGACATTGG
The DNA here is from genome assembly GCA_013397895.1 of Origma solitaria. Lineage (NCBI taxonomy): Eukaryota > Metazoa > Chordata > Aves > Passeriformes > Acanthizidae > Origma > Origma solitaria. Next base: position 146,603 of record VZRL01002167.1, read on the forward strand.
TCTGTGCCACCTCCTGGTTGTAGAGGAGGCAATTTGGGACCCAAGCATCACAGAGCTGTACAGCCCCGTGCCCCTGGTGAGGTGGGTGCTCTCCAGCCTCTCTCAGCCCTGGGAATCGTGGCAGGACTTAGTGGTGAGGCACTTCTCTGCTGGGCTGGTTTGGGACATAAGGAATGTGCTGAGGACTGCGATTGGGACTTCAGCCTTTCTTTCATCTTGTCCACTGGAAGTAAGAATGCAGGGACATGTGAAAAGGGTAAATTTTATTTTATTTTTTAAAGCAGGGAGGAGGAAGGAGGATGGTTCTACTCTGTGCCAGCCTTCAGGAAATTTGGACAACTGCTCACACTGCGGTTCTGGGTGTCCCCTCCAGGAGCGTCATCAGAGCTGGCTGCAGGGACAGCAGCAATCAGCAGCAGTGCAGGCAGGAGGAGTGGGCAGCACTGCAGCGGTGAATGGCTCCTGGGCCCCTCCTTTAGTCCTTTTTAGCAATTTACCTCTTTTCTGTAGTTTTTTAACTAAAGCGTTGCAACACCACCCATCAAAGCATCTTCTCAAATGCAGACTTAAGTGATTTAATCACCCAGTCCCTGCCACCCAGGCTGGTCACCCACCTGAGTCACTCTCCACAAGGCTCTTCTCCCACCTGAGTCACTCTCCATGTCCCCTCCTGGGTCACTGGGACTCACGACTTGTGGGGTGGCATCTGTGGCACCAGCACGGGGCAGGCTGGGCTCTGCAAGACCATCTGCATCATACTTTTGTCTCTGGGTAATCGTTTCAAGGCCGTTTAGAAATATTAGTGAGCCAAACCAAATCTACAGTCCCATGGGAGGCACAGAAAAGATTTATTTCTCTCCTTCGTCCTCCCCTTATTAAAGGAAACTGGAGCACAGACCGGAGACAGAAGCTGGACTGAGCCCGTGGCAGAGCCAGTAATGCAATCTGCTGGGCTGGATACCCTGTGTTTTATGTAATTTTCTGTACAAGTATGAAATGAATATAAGGGATGTAAAATATACTGGTCTGATCTGGAAACATTTTGCTGAGAGTTAATGGTTATGTAAACCCAAGTGTAATAGAGAATTGAGCTAAAATATTTTGAAAACTGCATTATAGGGACTGGAAACCTGGGATTTTGTATTAATCTGACTGTGGATTTTATTTTTTTTTCTGTTCTTAGTCCTGACTTTGCTTTTGCATGTTCATTTCTGGGAAACGAGAGATTTGCTGCATCAGCCTCAGGCTGTTTTATAACTTGCTGTGAGTGAGGGAAATGCTACTTGAAAAGCTTTGATTGATGTCAGAGCCCTGAACTTGCATTTATCCCCAAATTTCCACCAGAACTCACCTCTTGGTACCGTTTACACCATTCAGGAAGGCCCTGTATAGTGACAGCACATTGCCAGCCTTGTCTCCTACACGTGATTTGTGTCAGACCCTGCAATCTGCTGCAACTTCTTTTGAAGGCTGTCTGTGAAGTCAGAGAAAGAATTTATTTGTGCATAAACCATTCATAATTTGCCCAGGATAGCGTGAGAGTCAGGCTACAACAGCAGAGTGTCACTATATATGTATTTTTATATATGGTTAGTGCAGCAAGGTTGGTTTATTGGTAAAGGAAAGGTGTGAAGCCTCCTGGTGCAAGCACAGGGAGGGGACCCAGCAGCCCTTTCTTCTCTTCTTCCTTACGTTGCATGACCAGAAGCTTTGGGAAAGGTGCTTTTAAATTTTGCTGCCTTGGTTTCTGTAGATGCAAGAGAGGATCTGAGTTTCTCGGTCCGTTTTGAAGCTGTGTGTACTCAGAAAACCCTCTCAGCACATGCAGCATCGCTTGCTGCCTGCACTGCCAGAGGTTTTCCATCTCAGACCCATGATTTTGACCCCACTGAGGGGCTCGGGGGAGCTGGGAGCACCTTGATGTTGAAGACAGGGTAGAGATACCCTGCAGCAGGGTACAGCTCCCTTCCCTTTCTGTGGGCCCTTTAGGTTGAATACACAGTGGATATACCCTGTAGGTACATCCAGAACACCCTATTGTCCCTGTAACTGAGCCTTCAGTTCACTCCAGTGCCCCCATCTGTGTTATGGGTGGTGGCAGCTCCTCAGTGGCATCACAGAGGGGAGGTTTGAACAAGCCAGACCCAGGTGGCCCCACAGTAACGTGGGCAAACACTCTCTGCTCTCAGCCTGGGCCAGAGGAGCGCCGCGAGCACCCTGCTGCCTGTGGCAGGGCTCTGGGAAGCTCTAAGGGCCCTGAGCAGTTAATGCTGTGTTGGGTTTCCAAGGTTCCTTGAAAGATGAGAGCTGCAGCCTCCCCCCTCTCCTGCCCTGGAACAGGAGGTGACCATCTGGTAGCACTTTAGAGCGAGCCCGCGCTCTCAAACGGTGCCATTGTGTGGTGGGAATAACGGGGCGCCGGCTGCCCCGGCCCCATAAGGCTCTTGTGTGTCCAAAAAGCCAAGGAACGCTCTCTGCGCTTAAGCAAGCAAGCAAATGTAACCCCTGGGTTAGAGAGACCTCGAGAGGGGCACGGGATGTTTAATGGGAAGCAGTTGGGCGCTGCGGCCGCGGCGGAGCTGGAGGCTCCGGCTGGGAAGCAGGTCCCGGAGGAGTCAGCATCCCTTGCTGTTTATTTTGGTCTCCTCTGGAGCTCTGCGCATTGATTTTTCCTTGTGTAAAGCCTCCCCTGGATGCTAGGGGGATATTCTGGTTAAAAAGGGAAGGAGGAAGGAGCAGAGGGTGCCCCAGGGTGCAGAGCGGGGTGAGCCGTGGGACTCCAGTGCTTCCACGGGGACATGTGGGGTCCTTGAGCAGGAGCCTGATCCCTTCATGGCATTTGGGCACCCTTGGCTCTCCTGGGACTCCAAAGAGGGACTCCTTCAGCAAGAGCTGTGCATGTGGGAGTCCCCAGCAGTGCCACTCGCTCTTGATGTCTCTGGAAGACTCTTGGCTGTTGCCTGAGCTGCTGGGGTTTGAACCAGACCCCTGCCCTCTCTTCCCAGCTCACAGGTCCCTGAAGAGCAGCTCTAACTGATGGCGTGTGACCTGCTGGTACCTGGTTGGGGGTGACCGTGAGGACACAGTGGCCTCGCTGTGCAGTGGTCCCCAGCACTGCTGTGTGAAACAGAAAGAGAAATCAATGTTTTCTCCTTTTTAACTGTGCCTGCTCAGGGAGCATTTGAGCTGGGGGTGAAGGCACACATTTCTTGCCCCCAAGTGCCTGTCTGGCATGGGCCACTTTTGGGTTTTCAGGAGTGCATGCACTTGTGCACGGCCAGCAGAGCCACCTCAGAGAGCCTGTGCCTCCCTCATCCGACAGGATTAGCAGTGGTATTTTTGAAGCCAGCCCTGCAGAGCTGGGGGATGCTGAGCAAAGCTACATGGCCTTGAGAGGTTTGCAAAGGTCTGGTCCCCGAAGTGACATCGCAGTGAGCAGTTCCTGGCCCAGACGTGATTGTGGTGGGCTGTTGCAGAGGTCGCACCTGATAGGAAGTTCTTGGAAATCTCATTTTAGGGGGTTTTGGGCTTTCCCTGCTGTGGGAGGGAAGCTGCTGCCTTCAGCAATGGTGGCTTGAGCCAGCGCTGTCCGAATAGGTCTGGAATTGGTTTAAAGGAAGCACATGCCAAAGGCAGTGCAGGGTGTGCTCAGCTCCTCGTGCACCTCCAGAGGAAGAGGAGGAAGAGTGGTGCTCCACACCTCCAACTTTCCCTGCCAGCTGCCTCCAGCCCCAGCCAGCCCATGGGATGCTGCTGCTGGGGCTGGGGAAGCCCTGCGTGTGCCCAAAACCCCCTGGAAAATACAATAGTGCGGACAGCCCTTCAGCATGGCCAGCCCAGGCCCTGCTCAGGGCAGGGACACCTTGGTCAGGGCTGTCAGGGATGTGACAGGGACCTGGAGCCCATGGGGACATGGAGAATGAGCCACGTGTGCCCATGTGGGACCCGGCACGGTGGGTGGGAGTGGGGTGTGGGGCCCTGCAGCCCTGCCTTGCCTTCAGCTCCTGTTTTTGTAGGGAATACGGACGCTGCCCTTCAGGAAGCTGGGAGGAGGGTCATCTGCAGCGGAGGCTGTTTACTTTCCTTTCCTGGCTCTGGGCAGGACACACTATTTATAAGTTTTTTCTCTTTTTTTGAGAGTTGTTGTGCTTCCTGAGGTCCTTCTCTCGTCTCATGCAAGGAGGAGAGAGGCAGTGCTGAGCAGGGAACTCCAGCCATGCTCGGTCCCTCCGAGGGCCCCCATTGCTGAAGGTGACATTCCCGAGGATCATGTTCATGGCAGTGGGGCTCTGTCTCAGAGGTGGAAACGCAGCCCCTCGTGGTCACAATCCTTCTCCTTTCTCATGCCTGGGATGTCTGATCTTCTCCTGACCACACAAAATTCAGGGCAGCAGCCAAATGTGCCAGCAGGACAACCAGGGTACCGAAATCCCTGCGGAACCATGAGATGGACACCCCATCCTGCAGAGCCATGGGTGAGAAAGCTCCTGGGCTGTCCCCAGGCAAGTCAGTGACCCTGCTGGGGAGGCAATGCCCCTGCGACCGGGGGGCCCTCCCGATTTTGCTGTCAGAAACTGTGCTGAGCCATTTCCACCCCTCCTTTGGGGTGAAGGTTCCTTGCCCAGCCCCTCAGTACACCCTGTCCTCAGACTGTAATCACAGTTCTGCAGCTCTGCCTTAGGCTTCTTGACCCCCTTTGTGCCTGGGCTTTGACCTTTTTGTCCTTTCTGCAACAGGGCCCAGAAGGACCTGGAAAAAAGCCATTTTTGGGTGTTGTAATTCAGTCCAGCCCTTCCATAAGGACCGGGGCTGGCTGTGCTCCAGAAAGACCACATGGGTGGCACTGGACAGGTTTACCCTGGGCTTGGGGCACTTTGGGGGATTTACAGTCAAAAGAAGAGGCATGTGGGTCAGCACTGCCGTTGGGTTCCCCACCATTTCTTCAGGAAGTGGCAGCAGGGCTCAGAGAGGTGGAGATGCTGCGTGTGGCTCATGCGAGGAGCCCTGGGAGGCCAGCGGGGCTGTTTGCATCCAAAGATCCTTAGCAGGTCAGAAAGAAATCCCCAAACCACTTGGTATTGAGAGATCTCCGGGACAACGTTCATTAAGGAAAGATCCTCGTCAGCATTTCCTGTGCTGTTGAGTTCCTTGAGAGCGTTTACCCTGTTCCTCAAGACGCCTCTCTCGTGAGGTTATTGGGCTGCTTGTTGGAGGGAGGAGGTGGAGGCTGAGCTGGCTGGAGCAGTGGCAGGCAGGTTTTAAGAGCCTGATGTGGACAGAGCTGTGATTCCATCCCTCAGGGGCTGGCAGTGCCTGCCTGGGCTGTGTCCTCTGCTGCTCCTGCCCACCCAGCTTTGCTCAAGGCCAGGCAGGGGCTCCCCGTCGGCTTGTCCCTTCCGCTCTCTTTGTTTCCAGCAAAATGCAAACTGGGCTTGGCTGGTGCATTGTTTTAAACTTGGGATTTTTGGGAAAAAAAAAAAGTAGCTAAAATGTTAGTTTCTGAATCAAGTATGTGATGGAGAAGGAAAATTGCGGAAAAGTCTGCTGGAGTCTGAGCTGCAGCTCAGTGCTGGAGACCTGAGAGTTCAAACACATTGAGACAGCTCTCAAGCTTTTTTTGGATTAATTATTCTGAGGATGCTGAGAACTGGGACTTGGACACAGACCCGCAGTGCATGAGCTGTGCCAAGCACAGGCTGCAGGGCAGGGACGGCTGCAGGGAGCATCTCACCCCTGCGAGCAGCTGATGATGTGGCTGGGAGAGCTCCACGGAAACCAGAAAACAGAGCTCATCAATTGGAGAAAAAGCATCTTTGGTTTTCTTTACTGCCTGAGATGCAAGACAGACCATTTTGTCACGAGGTGCCCTTCTGGAACCCTTCCTGGGTTTACAGGGGGATGGTGAGCATTGTGCTTTGGTGCTTCCCTCTCTCTGCAGCCACAGAGCCACCGTGGTGCTGCTCCCATCAGGCTGATATTGAGGGGGAATCTCTCTGTGCATCCCTCCCTGCCCTCACCAGCTGGGAGCCCACCCTGGGCCCATCCCATCTCCTGCTGCTTCCCGGCAGTTCCCATGCTGGGGTCTGAACCAGAACAAGGGGACACGGCTGTGTGTCCATTCACATCTCTCTGTCCCTGAGCACGGAGGGGCTTTTGCCAGGTCACACCTACAGAACACCCCAGGGAGGCTCCTGCTCCCAAGCTCCTCAGTGCCCTTCCAGGCTGGTTCTGCAGCCTGGGGTTCATGTCAGCAGTTTTGGGGTATTCCCCCCAAAAGGGAAAGCAGCCCTAAGTCTGTATCCTCACATTTTAACCCCTGTGAGTCTCTTCATTGTGTGGCTTGTCCGTGACCCCCTGCTCTGAGGATCCCACTTTGCTCCCCATCTGCTTTGCTTTCCCTGTGCTGCTGCCAGGGGATGTGACCATGGCTGTCCCAGCCCCTGCTGCCAGGACAGAGATGGTCACATCTGCTGCTGCCCTGTCTGGTAGAGCAGAGCTGGGTGGCTGCCACGTGGATGTCCCCTCCCAGTCCCACCGGCTGGACCCAGCAGTGACAGATGGCTCCTGTCCAGCAAACGGATGTGTCTGAGGGATGGAGGGTCCCCAGGCCCCGCCCCAGGAGGTCAGAGAGCCCTGGAACAGAGATGCTTCCTGCGTGGTGGCTCCTCTCCAGCTCCAGCCCAGGGATGGGAGGACATCCTGGGATGAGGCAAGGCTGTGCCCCAGTCCCTCCTGGAGATCGCTCCTCCCGGGATCCTGTGGGATTTCAAGCCCAGGTTTTAAAGGCTAAATCTCACTGCAACTATTCTGCTGATGTAAAGGATGGGCGGACTCATTGCTGATGGTTGTGCTGGCCATTAGCAGCGTGGCTGTCACTTCACCAAGGCTGTCACCACACTCAGGCTGTCACCACACCGAGGCTGTCACCACACCAAGGCTGTCACCACACCAGCTCAGCCTCACCTCATGGAGGCTCCTTTGGGATTCCTCACCCTGCCCTGCCCCTGTGCCTGCCTCGGTTGTGCAGGACACAGAGCGTATTTGCAGCCCATGGCATTTGGATGGTATTCAGCAGTGGTTCCCTTTCCATGGAGTTCAGCCTTTTGTTTCCACCTGGCTGGGTCCAGTGTGGAGCATGGCTCAGGGATCACTTCCTTGTATCAGGGTCAAGTCCATGTGCTCAAAACACTTCAGTCTTTGGCTCGTGTGGTCTCTAGGTTTGTTTTTAAGGATGTGAGCTTCTGTGGCTGCCACCTTCGGTTTTCTTGCTGCATTTATACAGATTTGGTGCTCTCCTGGGATTGTTTTCCTGTCCCCAACTTGGATTTTTGCTGGCAGTGCTCACAGGAAAGCCTGTGTTTATCTGTGCGTGCTTCGGATGTGAGAGGGAAAGTGAGGTGTTGGAAGCTGGATCTCTGGCTTCCCCCAAACCCAGTGCTCTGCCCTGCCATGCCGTGATGGGACTGTCTGAGTGTGGGATGGAGGGCAGGGAAGGGATGGTTGCTGCTCTGGGGTTGAATTTCCTGCCTCTGCCTCATTTTGTGACTGGGTTTGTAACTTGTCTGAAGAGGCAGGGCCTGGCCTTCAATCCCCAGCTGCGTAAATGGATTATGAATCCAGGGATGAAGGAGCAGAAATGGAGTTACGAGCCTTGTGCAGTGTCTGTTAGCATCCCTGGAGATGCTCAGGTGGATGGTAACTAAATCCTGAACTACTTTTTATGTTTTTCAGCTCTGAAAAGATCCTTTGAGGTTGAGGAGGTAGACCAGTCTTCAAATTCCTCCACCCCACAGAGACGGGCCCCGAACACCCTCCTCAGGTCCACTGTGTCCAGCTCCACGCAGAAGTTTCAGGAACTCGGTGCCAGGAATTCGGAGCCATCCACCCGACATGCAGAGCCCACAATGCAGAGATCCCCCAAGCCCCCTCTGAGGAGAGTGGAGCTCTCCGGACCCAAACTGCCCGAGCCGGTGTCCAGAAGAACAGAAATCTCCATCGACATCTCCTCCAAGCAGGTGGAGAACTCCACCTCGGGGGTGTCGCGGTTCGGCCTCAAACGAGCAGATGTGGGGCACAAGCCCCCTGAGCCCACCCCGCGCAGGACTGAGATCACCCTCGGCAAGCCCCAGGAGCCGGGGCTGCGCAGGGCGGAGGCGCCAGCCTCCAAGATCCCCGAGCTGCCGCAGCGCAGGGCCGAGCCTGCCCATGCTGACACGGTCCCCAAGCGCCTGGAGATCCAGGTGGCCAAAGCCACCGAGGCTCCGGCCCCGGTGGCACGGCCGGCCGAGAGCTCGGAGCCTGCCCTGCCCGCCCAGCCTCCCCCGGCAGAGCCAAAGCCGCAGGCCGTGCCCGTGGAGAGCCTGCCCAAGAGAGAAGAAGGTGAGTACAGCCCTGGGCCAGTCCCTGCCTCAGGTGTCACACGGGTGTGCCTGTGGAGATGCCAAGTGCTGTGCACTGCTCCTTCAGCTCCGCTGGCGATGCCTCTCGAGGCTGCTCTGGGGTCTGTGCTCAGATCTGTCCACACGTGTGGCTGTTATCCTCGGGTTTATCCTGCCTGAAAGAGCTGTCAGGGTCGATAAGAAATGCTATCAAGCCTAGAAGGACGGAAAAAAGGAAATGCCGAAAGGCTGGGTGCTTGCAGGAGGTGACAGCTCTGCCAGCTCAGGCCCTGTGTGCAGACCCACGGCGCCCTGGGAAGGCTCTGCGGTGCAGGAGAGGCGCTGGCTGTGGAAATGTTGTTGGGATGACTCGTTTGGTGGTGTTGTTTATGGTTGTGGGGCAGGAACCTCCTCTTCATTAGCAGAAGTCAGGGTTTTTTGACCTTGGAGCCAAAGTCTAATAGCGTCATGGACCAGAGCCACTATTAAACTGGAGACCTGGCTTGTATTAGCTCTATCTTGTTTTCAATTAATCCCGTGTTAAAGCCAGCTTCCCTCCCTCACCAGCTGTCATTTATTCTCCATGACGTTTTGGAGATTTTTCTTTCGGACCCATTAATTACTTTTCCGTTCTCCATCACCCACAGGCTCTCTCCTGCGAGGGATGCAGTGGTCGGGTGGAGGGCACCCCCTCCCGTTCCCACCCTGTGCCTGTCCCTGGGGCTGTGGGATGGTGTGGGGTGGCTGAGCTGACCTGGGAGGTCCATGCCTGGCCCTGGACCAGGGGTTCCCCATGCCCTGTCCTGGCTGCAGCGCTGTGCTCACTCAGACCTGCAGAGGGGCCGGACTGTGGTGTGCGCACGGTGCAAAATCAAACCAGGAGTCAGCAGGGGAGCTGATACTGAACCTGCAGGACTCAAGGGGGTTTCTCTTACTGGGTGTGGTGTAGGCTGGGTTTTTTTACAGGATGGTCCCTCTCCAGCTGGGCACAGCTGAGCTCTGAGCCCCAGCCGTGGTGGGGTTTGTGTGAACCCCATCTCTGTCCCCAGCTGCCGTGTGTGGTGCCCGGGAGCCCCATCCTGTCCCGGGGGGTGGGGGCTCAGCCTTGTCCTGCTGGCTCTGGGCTGCTCTGAGCGTCCCAAGCTCTGAACCCCACGGGTGGCAGGGCACTTTAAGAGCAGAGGACTGTCTCAGCTGCTGAATCCTCCAGCTGCCCGGGGCGGGGGCAGAGGGAGGACAGCTGCTGGGACAGTGTTACCCCTGAGCCCGGCTGTCTGGAGTCTGCCTTGCAGCACGAGCCAGCCTTGGTCTGCTACAAAAGGGGCTTTCAGTCCAAATGTCTCCAAGAATCTTTACAGAATGGTTTGGCTTGGAAGGAACCGTAAAGATTGTCTAGTCCCAGCCCTGCTGCTACGAAGAGCCAGGAGACAAAGTCGTAGGGGTTGTGAGGGCTATGTCTCCTTTTGCTCTTCTCCTTTTGCCTCTGTCTCAGCCCAGGCTCACTGTCAGAGCACGTGTCCCCTTCCTGATCTTCTCCTGCTCCTCCACTGCCACCACTGGAGGCTGCCCTGGTTTGCTCTCACACAGGACCCCATTTTGGGGTGCTTCTCCCCTTGATCCACAGCACCTGCCGTGGGGTGATGCAGGCACGTGGGTGGCATCCCTCCTTGCTGCAGGTATAAGAACACAGAGGGATCTGGGGAGGCTGTGCAGGGACCCTCAGGGTGTCCCACGGATGGCTGCAGGCATATTGCCAATGCTCCCCAGCTCCACTGCACCTTTGGCCCCACCACAGCCCCCTGGGTGAAAAAGCTGCCTCGCTGATGTCTGCAGCAGAGACAACATGTGTCAGGTCCTGCTCGCAGGTTTTGGGTCATGCTGGAGGTGCTCCTGTGGCACTGGATCTCATTGCTGGTGGCCCTCCAGCACAAAGAGCTGAGCAGGGGATGCAGGCAGCTGCCTCCAGCTGCCCTCACTCCTGTGCTGGGGCTTGCCTTCCCCAGCTGTCCGGCTCAGCTGCCTTGCCCTTAACCCCTGGTGCTGCTGCCGAAGGTATGCAGGAGAGCGTGTTGTGCAGGAAGAGGCTGAGCAGAGGAGAATCACAGTCCCAGGGAGCTTGGCAGTTCAGAACAAACCACAGAGGAAAGGAGTCATTTCAGTGCTGAACTTCGTTAGGGCAGCGTGGCTGGCGGTGTGGGCTGAGCCTGCTCCGGAGCTGGGCTTCCCAAGGAGTGGGAGGAGGGCAGGAGGTGTTTAATGGGGCAGAAAATATTCCTTCCCATCCATGTTCTCCTGTCTGAGTCCTTGTGCTCTCCTGCACTCCCTGGGGAGCATTGGCTTTGCTTGTGTTGGTACAGCATTGAATTGGGCCCTTGGTGACAGGGAGGTGGGACAGGGGCACCCATCACTGGGGGATGTGCCACTGCAAAGGTGGGCTTTGTGTCTCCGGCGTGGCTGGGACAAGGAAATGCGATGGGATGACCAGGTGATGTGGATTGCCACAGGTGAAATCTGCCAGAGCAACCTGGGCTGGGCTGTGTGGTGCAGGCAAGGGGGGAACGTGCAGAGGGCAGAAAGAGGCACAAGCAATTAAAAATAGCCATGAAACAAGGTGAGGGGAAGGGCTGTTTCTGAACCCACAGCCCTGGGCACTGTGGGAGGCTGTCTGCTGTGCAGGACTTACCAAATGTGAATATCCAAATGTGACTGCCCGTGGGTGGGGGTGACCTCTTGCAGGCTCCTGCGTGGGCAGCAGTTCACTCCCAGTCCCACGGCTCTGCACCAGGATGGAGCTGGCAGAGGAGGATGCTCCTCCCCTGAGCTGCCGGGCAGGTCTGAGCGGGACAGGTGGTGCCAGTGTGGCAGGAGCTGCATCGTCCCCGTGAGGAGAGGAACAGGGAATCATCACTGTGGGAGCAGCAGTGCTTCCTCCAGAGACACCCACCTGCCCTTGGTAATGGAGAGATCTTGAGGGATCATCGTGAGGGGGATGAGGGACAGGTGAGTTTTCAGGAAAAGCCACATCGAATCTGTCATGGGTGATCCTGCTGCATCCCCTGCCACAGCATCCCGTTCCCCTGTGCCTTCCATCGCTGACACTGGCATTGTGCTTGTGTTGTTGGACACCTTGGCCTCCTCTTGCTCCTCACGCCTTGCAACGTGGTGGGCAGGCTTGGAGAGGGAGGAAGGCATGGCCCCAGGAAAGTTAATGATTTTCATAGTCTGTTTCTACTTCCCTGAATCTGAACCTGTTTGTATTTGGGGTGAAGGCTCAGTTCTGGGATCTCAGGTGATGGATTGGAAGCACTCCCAGGTGAGAAGTGAGAGCTGGTTTGATCTGATGCTCCTTTCTGTGTCCTCACAAGCTGCAGTGGTTGCCCAGGCCCTGGGGACACACTCAGCCAGCGATGCAGGCTCTGTCCCACCTCTGGTCCTGCCCCGTGGGCCTTCCTGGCAAGGATGCTCTGGAGCTTGTTTAGATTAATCAAGGCAGATACAATGAATAATGGAACATTCACCTAAAACAGGGACGTGACCTTCCTCTGTGTCCCACCGTGCAAAACAGTCTGAACCATCCCTGAGCTTTCAGCTTTGATGGAGTCTTTGTCCCATGGCCACTTTGGGACAGCCACACAGGGTGCCAGGTGCCTCCTAAAAATCAGCAGGGTCCCCCCTCCTATTCTGCTGCAGAACAGGCAGGGCCACATCAGGAGAGTGAAGCAATTCAACTGTTTCACTCTTTTTTCCAGCTTAACCCTTACGGAAAGACTTTTCTTGAGAACTCCCTTAGAGATGGGCTAAAATTTAAACAATTAAAAAATACTTAAACATAGAAAGAAGGAAACTTCGAGATCCACTGAGATCCTTGTGGAAACAGGGAAGTTGTGGTGGGGGCTGTAACCTGGTGTCCCCCCACCAGTTTCAAACCTCTCTCCTGCCATTGACCCCAGGGATGGAGAAGTGAAGCCACACAAGCCTTAGGGTGATTTTTCTTCTGCTCTGTCCTGCCAGGGTGACACTAACTGTGGGGCTGCTGTGCTGGAGCTGGGTTTAGAGGAATTTGGACAACTGTTAGCACAGCGATGCTCCCTGGGATGGAGAGCCCAGGGCTGAGTGGAGATCAGTGAGTCACGGTTTCCAGCTCCCTGAGCTGCTCTGCTCTCTAACTGTACAAAGAGATTAAAGCTGTGGGGAAATGTTTCCTCAAAACCAGCTGACAGATTTGGGATAGGTTACAGGCAGTCCCTTTTTTTTGGTTCTTGTTATTATTTTTAATGGGAAAATGCCTACAGCCTGAGACTCCAGATGGAGGGGCTGAGTGGGAAACGCTGAGTCTCGGTTTGTGAACTCAGGTGCCAAAAATGAGATAATCTGGAAAAATCTAGACCTGCAGTGCCAGTGACTTTGAGGGAAGAGCGGGAGCATGTGCAGGGGAGAGGATCGTGTCCCATCATGGAGATGCTGCCTGATCCAGGACACCACGAGCACGGGAAGGGCACTGCCTGCTCCCCCTGCCCTGTGTGCCCTGTCCCTGGCTGTGCAGGGAGCAGCCAGCGCCCCTTGGCGTGTTTTGGGGTGTGTTCTGGGCTGTGTTCTGGGCTGTGTTTTGGGGTGTATTTTGGGCTGTTCTGGGCTGTGTTTGGGGTATATTTTGGGCTGTGTTCTGGGCTGTGTTCTGGGCTGTGTTTTGGGGTGTATTTTGGGCTGTTCTGGGCTGTGTTTGGGGTGTATTTTGGGGTGTATTTTGGGCTGTGTTCTGGGCTGTGTTTTGGGCTGTGTCCTGGGGTATATTTTGGGCTGTGCTCTGGGCTGTGTTTTTGGCTGTGTTCTGGGCTGTGTTTGGGGTGTATTTTGGGCTGTGTTTTGGGCTGTGTTCTGGTCTGTGTTTGGGGTGTGTTTGGGCTGTGTTCTGGGGTATATTTTGGGCTGTGTTCTGGGGTATATTTTGGGCTGTGTTCTGGGGTGTATTTTGGGCTGTGTTCTGGGCTGTGTTCTGGGCACTGAGGGTGTCAGGAGGAAGCTGTGCGATGTGGCTGTGATGGAGCCCGTGCTGCACGTCTCTACCCCTGCGGATTGCTGTCCCCAAGCTCGCTGTGTTGTGCTCATCTCTTGTCACATTGGCACACACGTGTCCCTTCTCTGCATGGGCAGTTCGTATGGATACTGTCCCGTGTGGATGCTCCAGCTGGGCAGGACACACCCCAGGAAGTGAGTGAGGCTGTCCTGTGCAGCCAGCCAGAGCCAGGAGGATTCGTTTGCCCTGCTGGAAGTCCCTGAGGGCCCATAAGAAAAGCAGCCACCGCCCCAGTGGAGCTTCATTATGCAAAGGGATAGTTTCCCATAGGAAACATCACGGTTCCCACTCATTTCCCTGCCACACATCACATCTGAAACCAGGAGAGGGCGAAGCTGGGGATGCTGTGTCCAGCTCTGTGGCTTCCAACACGAGAAGGATGTGGAGCTGCTGGAGTGAGTCCAGAGGAGGCCATGGAGATGCTCCAGGGCTGGAGCCTCTCTGCTCTGGAGCCAGGCTGGGAGAGCTGGGGGTGTTCACCTGGAGAAGAGAAGGCTCCAGGGAGACCTCAGAACCCCTTCCAGGGCCTGAAGGGCTCCAGGAGAGCTGGAGAGGGACTTGGGACAAGGAATGGAGTGACAGGACACAGGGAATGGCTTCCCAGTGCCAGAGGACAGAGTTAGATGAGATGTTAGGAAGAAATTCTTTGCTGTGAGGGCAGTGAGGCCCTGGCACAGGTGTCCAGAGAAGCTGTGGCTGCCCCTGGATCCCTGGCAGTGTCCAAGGCCAGGCTGGATGGGGCTTGGAGCAGCCTGGAACAGTGGAAGGTGTCCCTGCCCGTGGCAGAGAGTGGGACTGATGGTCTGTATGGTCCCTTCCAACCCAGACCAGTCTGTGGTTGAGCTGAGCTGCAGAGTGACCCTGACCCTGGCCTGAATGACCGGGCAGGTCTCTCCCGTGGCTGGGCTGGGTCTGTGGGTGAGGCTGTGCACGCATGTCATCTCCTCACCTTCTGAGCCTTGCAGGAACGATCCAGGGCTGAACGTGTGTCTGTGGAGGTCGGAGCTCCTGCTCCAGGCAGAAGGTGACTGAGTGCAGGGCTGGCTGTGCCCATGGGGTCTGTGCCCCAGCTGGGGTGTGAGCTCTGTGCGCCCTCAGGAACCTTGGGCTCTCCTCTGTGGTGAGAGCTGGGGCAGCCCCTGCACTGAGGAGCCTTTGCTGGCTGAGAAATGGGTGAGGGCTCCCACCTGCCGTGGGGTTTGTGTTCATCCCAGAGGTGCTGAAAGGCAAAGGGAGACACAGCCCTGGCTGAGGGGGGCACGTAGGAACCAGACCCCAGAGTTTCTCTGTTTATCTCGTGCTATTTGCATGTCTGGAGCCCATGGCAGTCGTGCTGGGGAACGTGCTCCCCACCCACCAGCTCCTTTGGATCCTCCAGCTTTCTCACATTTAGGTTAATCATCCTACAGGCTGATAAGGCAAATAAAATCCGTTATCTTGACCAAGATAAAACAAAGAGTTTGCTTTGATCTCCTGGAGTAAGGCCTGGCTGCTGGTTTTGTGACTTCTCTGCTGTCTGCCGGGGGAGGGAAGCGATGGCAGTGGTGATGAACCTTCTGTAATTAAGGAGTCGTTCTCTTTTAAGCTATTTCTAGACTTGTGTCCCTGCCTGAGATGTTTCTGTTGGCCAGTGGTTGAAGGGACACCATAGGCTGGGTGCAGTGCCAACTCCATAAACTGTGTCAGAGGACTCGAGGAACTGAATTGAGATTATAGAGAGATAACTTTGTTTTGAGAAGATCAAACAGTTGTTGTGAGCAGAAAAGATGACAGCAAGCCAGTTGTGTTCTTTACTCCTCCAGCAAACAAACAGACACAGGGAAACTTCTACATTGTCCAAAATGCCATGATGAAGCTGAAGTGAATGTGGCTATAAATGGAAAAAGCAGCTGGTCTTGGACTGCAGCCTGTGCTCAGACTTCTTAAGGCCCAATTTTTCTTACATCTGTTAGAGGTTTTAAAGGAGGGATGTGGGGAGAGAGCTGCTTTGCTTTGGGTTGGTTAAATGTGGGTCACTCATTTCATTGATCTTCTGGATGGGTCTCAGCACAGAAGTTCCCTGGATTTCTGTAGGGTCACACACATCAATACTTCACCCTCTTGAATCATTTTGTTTTTTCTTGGCATGAAAGTAGCACCGGAGAGAGACAAAGCTGGATCCAAGGGTCTGGTCCAAAATATTTTGCAAACAACAAAAGTTTGCAGATGTTTATGCATTTATGAAAAGCAAATAATTTTAACAAACCATCTGAGGTTGCTGTGCCAGCCCTTCAGTGACAGCGTGGGGATTTGGGGTTGCTGGACTTGTATCACCTGCAGTTTGCTCTCTATGGAAGCTGTAGATTGGTTTTTGCATAGCGAAGGCCATTTGTACACCAGGAATGAAGGATGGCTGAAATGAAGCATCTTTCAACACCTTGAAGTTCAAAGATCGATGATGCTCCAGCAACTATGAGAATAACCTCAGATTTATGTTTAGGTTTTCAGCCCTTGAGAAGGTGCCCAGGCTTCATCTGAGCCAGGTGATCTTACCAACCCCTGGGTGTTCCTGGAATTCTGGGCTTCCCTGAAATCTGGGTCTGCAGAGGCTTTCTGTGCTGCCGCTTTAATGTGGCTTCTGGCTTGTGTTGCCAAGGGGCCTAAAAATATTAATATAAAACATATGGGAGCTGAGCACCTACCTGCTTTTGTGTCTCTGCGAATTCAACCTTCATCCATCTCTGAGCAGCACCTTTGCAGGGAATGCTTCCAGGGGATCCCATGGCTTCATCCATCTGTGGCACTCTCCCTGTCTTGCCTGAGATGCCTGCACTTGAATTAATCACCTGGATGTCTGCCTTGGGCTGGTGTGAGCTGTGCCCTCCAAGGGTTTATTCTTCTCTGCTGGATGTGAAGAGAGCCTGTGGGATTGGTTCAGCTGGATATCTCTCCATTTGGAGACAAACTCTGCCCTCCTGTATAATTCCCAGGGTCAGAGAGGGAGGTGAAAAGGGATTTGCAGCAGGACAGAACTGGGTAAGGCATTAATCCCTGGTTATCATGAGTGCTTGACAGCCCCCCAGCCAGCCTGGTCCCTCAGCTCAGGTTGTTCTCTTGCTGTGGATGATCATTTACTGAAATGCGTGTGTCAGACTTTCTTTGATGTTTATCCATAGTACTTTAACTTTTTATGGTGGCTCTGCCTTCCCCCCTTCCCTCCTCTCTTGCTGCACACGGAGTGGGACAGACATTCCTTCCCTCCCTCAAAGAGAAGCTCAGTTTGTGGAGATCTCACGGTGAGAAGATTAGATGGGAATCCAAAAGGATAGGGTGCCTAGGAGGAGAGGGCGGTGATGAAAGTTAGTGCTACCTAAGCTCCTGAGAGGAGCTTTCTCAGCCACAGCTGTGTGGTATCTCACAAGTCTTGAATTGTAGGGCACTGCTTTCAGCTCCAGCACAAATGCACCTGGGGCAAGTTTTGTGTGGGCTGGGTAGATCTGGAGGGACATCACAGGAATTGCCCTGCCCAGGAATACCCCTGCCTGTGTTTGCCTCCCCTGTGTGTTATGACTCTGGATGGAGAATTTTTTTCACTCTGCTTGGCATTTGCTGTGATCTGGGAGTTTGTGCTGTTCTCTGCTGATGCACGGAAGTGTTGGCGTGCTCAGGACCCTTCTCTGAAGCTCTGGAACAGGGGGGTACAGGATGAGTCCCTGGTTCCAGTCTCTGAACCTACAAATGTCCAGGCTCATGCTCCATCTCATGTGAGATGCACTCAGGGCTGTCACTGGCAACTCCCTCCCATCCATAGTGGAAATAACTCCATGGACCAGGAGCCAGAAAAATGATGAGAAGATGGCAAAAGTCTGTATGGCAGGAGAGCCTGGCGGGGATTCTGCCTTTGCTGTCCACTCTCTCATTGTCTTGGAGGAATCCCTCTACCCACTCCAGCTTCTCCTTTTGTAACAAGGACCTGGTGAACGTGGCAAGATGCCTGAGGTCTGGTCCTTGCACTGGGTTTTCTTCTTCCAGGTTCAGCTGGTGATTGATCAGGAAATTGCTGGTCCTGGGACAGTGCAGGGTGGGAGGAGCCACTGCCCAGGTCACCAGAGTGGCTCTACAAAGAGTGGCCCTGAGCTGCCCAGGAAGAGAGGGAGTGTATCAGGTGGTTTCTGTATCAAAACCTTCTCCAGTCTACTTTGCTTGCTCCTAAATTTGAAAAAACACATAGTTTGAAGAGGAAAAAAAAGGATTCGTGAGGCAGACTTTGGATGTGTGGGGAGCAGATGTGAGATGGATTGTGCCTCTTACTTGATGAGTGTTGGAGGCTGCTGGCACTGAGGGAGGAGCAGGAGTATTTGGATGCTCTTTGCCTCATCTCCTCTTCCCCTGCTTCCATCTGGTGCAGACTCAGTGGAGAATGGAGATCACCTTGGAATTGTCCAGATGCGTCCTGGGAAAAAGGAGTAGATCCGAGCAGCTTTTCTGATAAAACATAATTGTTTAGACAAACTCTGGCTGAACTTGCTTCCTCCTGCATCCCAGCATGCAGATAAATGGGGTGGAAGTGGGAGGCCGAGTTCACAGGCTGCCGGGGCCCTCCCTGGGGTCACACCGCCCCCGAGACCCCCCTGTCCACCCCTTTTGGTGGCCTTGGAGAAGACGAGAGGATGTGGCTGAGCGCTGAGGATGACGCCCTGGCTTTGGGCAGTTCAGTGCTCTGAGATGTGATGGGAACCTTGATAAGGCAGCACACCAAGGGTGTGGGTGGTCCTGGGGGGCAGCAGTGAATCCATCCATCGTCCAGCAGGGGCTGGACCTCGGCTGTGTGTTGCTCTGTGGGGTGCAGGAGGTGAATTTGCTCCAGCCCTGTTCTCTCCAGGGCTGGCAGTGCTGGGTGTAGGGTGGCTGGGCAGAGCTGTCTGGCCTGGCAGTGACAGGGCAATCGGGATCTGGGTGGCATGTGGCCACTGCAGAGGTGTTGCTGTGCCCTGCGTGGCTCCTGCTGAGGTCTCCAGGAACTGCTTGGTGGAGTCGGATGAAATCTGAGATCCTGCCGTAACACTGATGTTCCTCCCACCATTCCTCAGGGAAACAGTCCTCCTTTGCCCTACTCTGTGTAGTAAATAAAAGTTTATTTACAGCCCAGGAGTGCACGCCCTGAGGTTGGGAGGTGAAGGGTTCCTGCTGGGACCTGGAAGAGCTCCGTGGTTTCCTTTCTGCTTTGTGGCTTTGGTTCCTGGACAGAAAAGTCTTGGGAAGGAGCAGCTCTGTGAGTGGGAGCTCAGGGGAAGCAGAGCCCTTTGCGTGGGCCCTGGGGCATGGCTTTGTTCCTTGTTCATGGCCCCGTGTCCCTGCGTGTCACCTGGAGAAGGAGAGCTGAGAGCAGATAAGGAGTGCTCACGTGCGACACGTGGGCTGGAGCAGCCAGGGACAGCAGCAGGAGGTGAGCTGCCACCCATCTGTCCCCATCCAGGGCTGAGGGTGCTGCGGGGACAGGGCCCAGGGGGATTTGGGGATGGGGCTGAGCTCTGCTGACCAGGGTCTGTGGGGTGTCCAGCTCTGCCCTGGCACTGCCCGTAATTCTTCTGCAGAGCTTCAGGGAATGAGCGTTTGTCTTCTCCTGCACTTGGAGGAGCGGGAAGGGTCTCCTTGGGGTTATTTCAGCCCATGTGTGGGACAGATTATTTATGGCACAGTTGTTTGGAGGGCAAGCAAACCAAAGCCGTGATTTGGGCTCCACTGAAAGAGCAAAGCTGGGAAAGCTTCAAATCGTGGCTGCACAGACAAGGGGGGACATGGCTGTGGCTTTCTGCTGAGGAGCAGTGTTGTGTCCCTGGGGAGAGGCACTGAGAACATTGTTTGGAGTTTCTGCTTTTCCTTCTCATTTTTAAGACAGGCAAGATTAATTGCTCTCTTTTATTGTCCGCAGCAATATTTATTTTGCTGCTCTGCAGCAGTGGGGGGACTGGACAGGTTTCACAAACTGAATTTTCCCTGGACAAGCCCCTCCTCTGATTTCACACTTCCAGCTGCCAGGCTCGGTTTTAAAACAGTTCGCACCGAGGCTGAAAATATTTGTAGGGCAGAGCAATGCCTTGCAGGAAATGGCTTAAGCTTCCTGCTCCCAAGATGGTGTGAGTGTTAAAACAGAACTGGAGAAATATTAGACATCCTACATCCGGCCTGGCTGGGGAGGGTGACCCCGGGGTGATGGGATGGAAAGCCTGGACACCCCCTCCCCCTGCTGCTTGTGCCTGGCAGCTTCCGGCAGGACGAGGGGCCCTGCAGTGCCCCCGACCCCATCCCTCTGACTTTGGGGGGGGAAAAATGAGCAAATTGTTTCCTGGGTTTTGGTTTCGTGGGAAATGGGTGGGGAGAAGTGGCCGAAGGTGTGGGGAAAAATGTCATCAAACTGAGTTTTCAGCAGAAAATGGGAGTTGGGAAAGCACTGGTTCTGATGAAATGTTTGTAGCAGTTTATCTGCCACCTCCCAGGCTGAAGTGATGTGTGACAGTCTGGGATAGCTGGATCTGAGTCGGTCCCGTTTGTCTGGGGCTGGAGCAGGACCTTCCTCATCCGTCAGTGAAAACCACCGTTGAATTATTGGCTCAATCAGAGGCCACGGAGTCCTTCCAGCGCGGATGAATTCCCTCTTGGTGCCGGCTGAGCACCATCTACCTGGCCAGGCAGGGAACAGCAGCTGCTGTGTGTCCAGGACAGACGGACAGGGCTGGGAGAGGAGCAGGAATATATCTGTGTGTGTCTGTGTGTGTGCAGGAGCGTGGGGAAGGGCGGCACAGATGGGGTCCCGTGGGCAGGGATGTCCTCGCTGGAGCTCTCGGGTGCCTGTCACATCTCCAGATGTGATTCAGCTCCCTGGGGATTGCTGCCCTGCTAGGAAAGCTTCTCCAAACCCTGGTTTGCTGGCTGGAGCATGGAGATTTAGGGAGTTCTGTTCAGAATGTTGTATCGGTTGGATAAAAAATACCTGAGCGGTGGTCTGGGACTCCGCAGGTGCAGTGGAGCAGTGAATTGGGGGCTGTGGGCAGATCATGGGGTACCCATGGAAACCCCATCTGTGCTCAGAGCTTGGGCTGCTCTGAGCTCACTCACACTCATTTCTTCCAGCAGTCACTGAGAATCCTAAAATTGCTCATAACGGAGAAAAATTGCTCCCGTGCTGGGACCTGAGTCCCTTTGGGAGGCGCGTTCCGGCTCCAGGAACATCAGCGAAGCGTGTGGGTGCTTTTTGGGGCGGGTGCGCCATGAATGGAGCATTATGCTCCGAGCACCCTCCTCCCCGGCTTTCCGCCCTGACCCCTTCCTTTCCTGCGCCGTTCCGTGTGGGATGGTGGGAGCCCCGGCTGCTCTGCCAGAGCACGGATCCGGAGGGGTGAGTCCCATCCTCAGAGGCAGCTCTGGGCCTGGGGAGGTCGGTGTTTGATGCCCACCTTTCCCCTTGGCACCCCCTAACCCCCGAGCAGCGCAGCCCTTGGGGTCGGGATTTGGTGAGGCACACCCTGTTTGTTTTCCCAGGTTTTTCCATGGGGTGCTTTTCCTGGGAAAGCTTTGGCCGGCAGACCTGGGGGAGGGGAAGATGAGGCTGATTTAAATCCCAGAAGCAGTCCCAGCTGGCTGAAAGCTGTGTCTGCAGCCTGCAGGACATCGGAGGTGCCCCGTGCTCTTGGATAATGGGGCTGGGGGTGCGAGCCATTCCTAAGGGTATGGGGGGCAGGAGGGGAGGGGTGGGCTGCACCAGGCTGCACTGGGGCTGCAGGACTGGAGGGGCAGGTGCTGGGGCTGTTTGGGGGTGGAAATGCAGTTATTTGCCCTGGAGTCATCCCGGTTTTCCGTGGAGCCTTCCCCATGCGCCTCGTGGCTGCCGCACCGAGCAGGGACCAGCAGGGACGTCACACCCAGTGCGGGGCAGGGGATGTTGTAAAAAGGCTTGTCTGTCCAAAATGGTGCTGGGCTGAAGCCTTCTTTTAGCTCACCCCGTCAGCTGCTGAGGCAGGTACTCTCACAGCATCCTCGGTGCTCCAGGCGGGGCGGGGGAATGGGGGAATTCATCGGAAAAGGGAACGTCCTTCCCCAGAGGTGTTTCGGAGCCCTTTGGGCAGTTCAGCAGCCCCAGCGTGTGCTGAGCAGCTGTGTTGAAGCCGTGGGGCTGCAGGAAGGAGCGGTGCCGCTGTGTAAACCCCGCACGGGGGATTTATTTTTGTTCTTCTGGCTGGCTGACCCTCGGTGTCCCCCTGCCAGCCCTTCCCTCCGTGTCACTGCGGGTCAGGGTGTCCCTGCGCGGGACGAGCCCTCCTTCCCACGGCTCCTGCAGAGGGACACGGAGCCCTGCGGCTGCAGCAGGGGGAGAGGCACAGAAAGGCTTGGGAAGAAGTTTGGAAAGGGCTCCTTGAAAGGCTCTGTCCAGGGCAGAGTGTGGTGCGCATCTTGCTGGACCACAGGTCTGTAGGGAGGCCAAAGTCTGCCTTAAATCTTTCTTAAACCCTAAAGTCTTAAATCTGAAATGGATGGGCAATCTGGAGCCCAGGGAGTGAGTTTCAGCCAGTCTCTGTGAGGCTGGGGTTCTGCCTTGCCGTGGTGTGCTCTGGAGGAGGATGGATTGGGATGGGAAGGTCAGAGACATAGAGGGGGCTGTGCTGGACCTGCCTGCATCTCTCCAGGGATGGATCCAACACCCAGTCTTTGCCTCAAAAGCTGATATTTCATGTTGTCCTTCATCTAGAAATTAAGTGTCCACCACAGCCTTTGGTTAGATGGTCCCAGACTCTGGATCCAGGCTCTTGGAGCCCTCAGCAGTGCTTTTTCTTCAGCACCTCGTCTATCTCTAATGGTTGATAGATCCCCAGGTGTGTTCCTGGGGTTATGGGGGAACCTGTGCCCCCAGGAACAGGCTGAAGTCAGCAGCACTCTCTGCTCACAGCTTCAAGAGGGTGTCAGACATGAGAGTTGTATCCTGCAGCACTGGAAACCTCAAACCCTGTTGGGGCCCGTGACCTTTAAGCGGCAGCGAGTGTCACAGAGCGAAGCCTCTGCCTTTATCTCACATCAGGGCCGGGAAGGAGGCTCTGAGCAGCACTTCCATGGTGGCAGGGCTGCTCTGCTTTCTCTGAGCTGGTTGTTGGGAGGTAACGGGGCTGCCCTACTTTCATGGGTGATGGAGCTCAGCCTGGGGGCTGCTCTGTGCTGGCCACACTGAGATGAGGGTTTGGGGGCTGGTGGGGGGCACAGCACCCAGTGCAGGAAGCCAGGGACACCCAGTGCTGTGGGTCAGCAGCTGCTGCCTCCCCTCCTGGGATGCTCCTTCCGGATTTGCAGTCTGAAGCATCCCCTGGACATCTTCTCTAGTCCTTGTAGGAAATGGAGACAAGGTTGGGAGAACCCTTGGTGTCCTGCAGATTTGTGTCCAGAAGAGCTGCCCTGAGTACATCCTGTGTAAGGTCTCCAGAAAGTATGACCTGCTAAGTCTGTGGGTGCTGTAAAGGTGGGGATAAGGTGTAACATTACAAACAGGTCCAAATGAACCCCAAAAACATGCACCAAGCGTGCATGGCAGCTCTGAGGAAATGTTTCTTTCCTTCACACCTAAAGCCAAGCTCTGCTTTCTTGGAGGTGGCTGCCTCCTGTTGACTGTTCCTGTTCATCCTTTGAGAGTTCATTAAGCAGCAGCGGGTGCTAATTCAGGTCTCTCTCCTTCCCCACCAAATGCAGCCATCTGCCTCCCTGACCTCTATCACGTGTGTGTGGGCACCTGCTCTTGGTCTGAGTGCTGGTGCCAGTCCATGTAATGCTGCGTGGGGTGGATGGGGATGGAGACCTGGCTGCAGGTGCTGAGTGCTTCATTCCTCACTTGGTGTGATCGTGCTGCAGGTCTGCCCCAAAACATCTCTCAAATCTTGGTTATTCTATCTATCTATCTATCTATCGTCTATCTCTATATCTATCTGTCTATATCTATCTATATATCTATTTTTCTATCATCTATCTATATCTATCATCTATCATCTATCTATCTATTATCTATCTATCTATCTATCGTCTATCTCTATATCTATCTGTCTATATCTATCTATATATCTATTTTTCTATCATCTATCTATATCTATCATCTATCATCTATCTATCTGTCTTTCTATCTATCTATCTATCTATCTATCTATCTATCTATCTATCTATCTATCTTCTGCAATCTTTTGAGGAGCATTGCATGATTTGCTGTAGACACTGTCTGTATTCAGCAGGAGGAGAGGTGTTTCTCCAAAGAGCAGGTCAGGACATTGCAGCTCCAGGTCTGCCACCCCACCTTTCCTATTTCTCTCTGCAGCAATTAGGCAGCTTGAATCCATCCAGCCCCTCATTTAATCTCCTCCTTGAGCTGCAGGATGTCCTGTGAGATTACTGAGCGCTTGAATGAGGGGCTTTCTGAGCTTGGCAGAGGCTGAGCAGACCCCAGAGGGCTCCCGTGCTGGGGGAAGAGTCTGTTGCCAAGTCGTAGGAGGAATTCCCACGTTCCTGTTCCTTCCTGCTGGCTGCCAAATGCTTGTCCTGTCCACAAAAGCTGATGTATTTGGTAGGATTTAACCTTTGCTCATAGAAGTGAATAACGGAGATCTTTTACTTTTGGTTTCTGGGTGTAAATTCACAACTCAGCACTGGTTTTGTATGCACAACACAGACCCGTGGTGGGAAAAAACGGAGGAGGAACACAGAGAGACTTCGCTTGGGTGAAGTCCTTTGTAGCCATAGCCGGGAGCCTGCAGAGAATTGCCCTTCCCTCCTGCCCTGATGAACCCCCAAACCAGGCTTCAGATGCCAGCCAGACCTCACCATTTCAGCAGAAGCACAAAGGCAGCCCTGTGGGATGCAGAATTTGGGATTTCTCACGCCCAGAGTCGCTGCAGGTCCTGCCTGGACAGACGGACAGGCTCCCACGTTTTCCCTGCTGGCAGCAAGCACATCCATGGAGCTTCAGGGAGGAGAAATGTTCCTTTTTGTTGTTCCTTTTCATCCATACTGCAGAAGACACAGCTAGCACTGTTTTTCTCTGCCCTGGACCCTCTTAATGCTTTCTGATTTGTTTCCTGTGGGACAGCCCTGGTGACGCCCGTGGTTGCCGCCAGTCATATCATCAGCAGCACCCAGTGCTGCTGAAATGGGATGTGAGCCACAGCCTGGCCACCTCTGTGGGGGGCTGATCTGGTGTGAGGAAGGTGAGAATGACCCAGACCTCAGCTCCCAAATCTATTCAAACAAGAAAAGAGGAAAACAGAAGGTCCAGGCACAGCCTGAACTCATTTTCAGAGAACATCAGCCATGGCCCGCGGGTGGGATCAGCAGGAGGGAGCGCTGCACAGAGAAAAGAGGTCTCTGAAATCCCGTGGTGAGGGTTTGGAGCATCACACAGTTCTACCATGCTGAGGATAGCCCAGCAGATCCTCTGCCTTCTTGGGCCTCAGTATTTGCTGGCTGGGTCCCTCGGTGGTCCCAGAGTGAGCTCCAGAGGGGCTTTGCTGCTCTGTGGCTTCTTGGCACAGCGAGGTGTTCCCACCCTGGAGTGAGTGTTGGGCTGTGCCACACTGGCTGAGAGCCTGTGCCCCACATCACCCTGCACCCCGCGATGAGCCAAAGGCCCTGATGGAGGTCAGCTCTCCGTCAGGGCAGCGTGTGGCCTCCAAAAAGCTGCAATGACTCAGTCTCCAGTCCTGCTCCAGGATTTGGTTCTAATTAAAGGGACACCCATGTAGGTGACCCCGGGGCACTCCTCCCCATCGGGGTGGGGAGAAGCTGCTGATGGAGTGAGGCTCTTGGCTGGGGGATTTGCTTACGAGTGAGCTTGCAGTGGGACCCTGGGGAAGAAGAATGGAGAGGTCCAACCTTACCCGTGTGTGCTGTTCCTGTACCAGCAGTTCCTTCCTGGAGCTAAAGTACCGTGAGATCAACAGAAGCAAGGGTAAAACTGAAATATTTTTTGCTGTATATGGAAATCAGAGCCTTGTGATCCACTAAAGGACAGGAATTGGAGTAATTGCCCCCAAAATGACAAGGTGTTAGTTATAAGCACAGCCCATGGCATTGCAGCTGGCCCAGGGGTTATGACCAGTGCCATAACCCCACAGGCTTCTCTTTTCTTGCCTGTCTGTGTAAATCTCTGCTCTCCCATCAGTGCCTGCCCTCAGCACTCCCTGAAAATTGCCCAAAAATTCCATCTTGGTGCAATTTAGGATGCGCTCCAGCCTGCCCCGAGCACATCTGGTATCTGTGCATCGGGTGATATTAATCACAGCGTGATCGCGGCCAAGTGTTAAACAGCAGAGCCCTCCCACCTCCCCCCTGCACACGAAGGTTGTTTCCATGCTCCAGCAATAAAATGAACCTAGCATTCCCGGGCAGGCGGTGATCTGGCAGGAACAACTGCTGTGTGGGATGAAGAGATGAGGAACGCTCCGAAATGGGCCAAGAAACCATGTGCTCCTAGGACTTTTTGAAATCCCTGCGGTGTTTGAAGCTATTTTCTAGTCCTCCTCGTTTTCTGACTCCAAGGCTGTTCCTGCTGCATCTGCAACTGCTCCCTCTGCCCCGGAATTTTGTGCTGAGGCCTTGTTTTGGGTGTAAATGCTGCTCCCTGTTTCCAGGAAGGTAAACACCCCTCCCTCGCCCTGCTTTGCCGTGCAGATATCAAAGTGCTCCACAAAGCAGTGGGGAGATGTTGTTTCTGCTTTGCAGATGGGGGAGAGGAACTGCAGAGGGTGCTGGAAAATCCATGGGAATCTGCTCACTTGGAGGGTGTTTGTGGTTTTGCTTCGGGACACTCAGTGCAATGAGCAGACAGGACTGGCACAAGGGAGATTTTTGCTCCCTTTTTTCTGGGCTGAGCACACAGCAGACAGTGAGCAAAACCTCACCAGCACCACGCTGCTCGCGTTGCCCCCAGAGGAGAGCCTGGCCCAGATTTGCCCCCAAGTTCATTAGTTTGTGGCTGATTTATTTAAAAAAAAAAAAAAAAAAAAGAAAAAGAAAAAAATCAGAACTGTGTTTTCAGCACAGTTAGCGCCTCAACCACTGAGGTTGCTGCGCTTTCAAGGGAGGCAGCCCCAGCACTGGTGCCTGGGAGGAATGGGGGGGGCGAGAGCTCTTGTGTGGTGCCTTTGATGTTGGAGGCTTTTACCCGCGTTACCCGGGGAGAAACTCGAGTGCTTTTCATGTCTGGTGGTGAGGGTGGCAGAGAGCCAGGAGTGATCTGCTTTGTGAGACCTTTTCGAAGGGAATTGAGCAAAACCTTTCAGAAGCTGTGGGGAGGCTCTCTGGGGCAGCAGCTGGAGAAGGTGCTGAAGCATCCTTGGCTCTCGTGGTGCCGGCAGCGTGCATTGTCCTCAGCATCATCCTTGGCTGAGTAAGTCTCTGCTTGAGCTCTGCCCAGCCTCGGGGAGTAAAAAGCTGTGGCAGGGCTTGTGCTGGGGTCTGCCCAGCCGTGCCAGGGGGGATCTGTGGGGTGGGCAAGCTGGAGTGTGGCTGTGTGATGAGTACGTGGGGGTTTGAAGGGTGAGCAGGGCAAAAGCAGAGCGGTGGCTTAGCAGGGGGAGAACACCAGGGGCGTGATGCAGGCACTGTCGCACGGGAATGATTTGCCAGGGCTGTGCTGAGGGAGGAGGCACAGCTGGCTCTGCCACCGCTCAGGCTCACTCTGGGATGGATGTGCTGGGCTGAGCCTCTGCACTGCTGCCCGAGCAGGCAGAGAGAGGGACAGAGAAGTCACAGTGACCAGTGCCATGTTCTGGGGGTGAAACGGGGTGGCAGCAGCCCTGACATGATCCAGGGCACGGGGGCTCCCTGGGTGTCAGCTCCCTGCAGGCTGGGACCCCGATGCAGACGGGCCCTGGACCCACAGCCCTGCAGTGAAAAGGAGCCCTGGCTGCTGGCGGTGCCAGGCAAGGGGCAGGGGGCTGCCTCTCATGGGGTCTGTGCCCAGGCTGGGAGGGGCCAGGTGTGCTTTGCAGCAGCGCAGGTGGTGCGCAGGGGCTGCCACAGCCTCACCAGCCTGGCAGATGTGTGGCTGTGAGGGCTCTGTGGGCTGCACTGGAGATACTCTCACGTTAATTTTGGCAAAGACCAAAATGTCTGTGACATCGCAGGGAGTGTGTCTGGTGACGTAAGGGAGGTCTGGCAGCCCATGGTGGCCTCACTCCTTGGTTTCTGCTCTGGAAATCGGTTGTGAATTTATGTGGAAAAGGAACTTCCTGGTGTTTGATAGCCCCTTGTCCTGATGAACACTGGGGAAAACCCATCTCCTGAGCATCCTTGTGTGCAGGGTGGGCACAGGGCTCCTGTCCCCAGCCCCTTTCAGTGTCTGTGTGGGAAGTTCTCCCCCAAAAACAGCCCTCTTGCCTGTCCCGCCCCAACACTCACAGCAGCTCCCACAGCTGCGCTGCAGCTGTGCCCAGGGCACACATCCCCGATGTGCTGGGAGGTGTGATGAGGTCACCTGGAGCCCTGGGGACACCCCAGCCGCCAAAAAGGGCAGGAGTGTAGGAATGCCACATGGATGGGGACACTGTGAGGGTGGGGATGCCACAAGGCTGGGGGCACCGAAGGGATGCTGACCCTCCAGGGATGTGGATGCCATGGGGATGGGGACAGCACAGGGAGAGGGCACGTGGGGATGTCACTAGAATGCGGACCCCATGGGGACAGAGACACCACAGGGCTGGGGACAGGGCACACTCCCACTGTGTCTCTGCAGTTTGTCCTGTGCTGTGTCGTAGCACTGGAGCTCTGCAAAACGGCCCAGCTTGGAGCCTCACCTTTTTCCCCTCTTTCTTTTTCTTTTTTTTACCTTTTGAACGGCCCCTCCGCACTCTTCTCTCGCCACTCCTGACAGCTGTTTGCCCAGTGACTGTGACAGGGATGTTTAGGTGACGTCCAGGGACCCCCTGGACTTGCCAAGCGCAGGGGTTTTCCCACCTGCCTTAGTCTGGCAGAGCTTGGGGGTGCTGGGCATGGCAGCCTGGGCTGTGTGGGTGTGACCCCCCAGGAATGGCTCTTTCCCCCTCTGTCCCAATGTCTCGCTGTCACACAGCCCTTGGAAGCAGCCGGGGCTGCAGGCAGCCTCCGTGCAGGAAAGGCTTCACGCCAGAGGATTTCAGGCTAGGCTTTTTATATCCATCCCAGTGTGACCACACTTCATTTAGGGAAGGAGCATCCGGGATGGATCTGGGCTGACGTATTCAGCACTATCTCGGCTCTGCCGGAGCAGATCGGGGCCAGGGGAGCAGCTGGGATCCGATGGGGCTGGTATTGCTGCCCTGTGCTGTGACTTCCAGCACACACCGAGCTGTTTATGGAGGATTTCTTGGAGATTTCATAGGTGTTGAGCCCTCCCTTCTGTAAAGAGCAGGTCATTCCATCTCTCCCCTAAACCCTGCTTCAGAGCCACGGATATCCAGCCGTCCATGAGCTGAGCCCTGCACGGCACACTGGGCTTGCTACTGCTGCTCTCCAGGGTCAGCTTGCAGGAGCACGCAGAGCAGAGGAGTGCAGGAGCAGCCTCCCGTAGCACCAGGCAAGTTTTGGGTTAAAGTTGCTTAATTTTATGGAATCCCTGCTGCTGTGGATGGTGGGTGCGGCAGAGGGAGCAGACTGGTGGTGCAGCTCGGGGGTGGGAGGGGAATTTACACTGCTGTTGGATGCGTGCTGGCTGAATGACTCCGGGTGCTAATGACTTGGTTGGTTTGACTAAATTCCCCTGGGAGATAGGAGGCCTGGGCCAGGGGATGGGACATTCGTATGTGCAGGCAACACTGGGTTGAGCTTTGGTTTTGGGGCAAGGTAAAAATCAAAAAAAGTAAGAACTGCGATTATGTGTGAACCCCTAAGCACTGTTGCCTTGTCCAGGTGTGATTCCAGATTGTAGGATACGGCATCCAGGAGGAGTACAGCTGCCCAGGGTGTGTTCCCTGCTGTAAGGGCATCCTGAGTGCAGACAAGGACATGTCACGATAGATAAAATAAGTTTGGAACACACGGAGGACTGTGATAGCCCTGGGAGCTGTGACCTCTCCCATGCTGCTGTAGCTGCCATCCATGATTTCCCAGGTTGAGATCAAAATCCCTGTGTGGCCATGGGGCTCGTGGGCAGCTCCGTGGTGGTGTTTGAATGTGTTTGACCCCAGAGCCCCTCAGCTGTACCCTCTCCCCGGTACGTGCTGGCCATGGCTCGAGGTATGCACATGTGGCAGGGTCTAATGGCTTGGTAGCCAATAACCCGGCAGCAGTGGTTCCTGGATGCCTCTCCATGGGGAATCCAGACTTCCCCTCTCTGAGCACAGTGGAATTTTTATAGCCTGTGGTTTTAAATGCTGTGATTTCCGTATGGCCCCGACGCCGCATCCAGCCCTGTCGAAGCTATGCTGGGGCTGGGTGAAACGGGGGCTGGAGCTGCTGCTCCTTGGGTAATGTGTCTGAGCTTTGCTCTGGTACAGGGGAAAGGTTGGGCTGGGAAAGGCTCTCCTTGGACTGAGCCTGGTGAGTGCTCTGATCTTGTGGTTGAATTCAACTGTATTTTATTTCATTGATCCCTGAAGTTTGTCAGGCTTTGTGGAGTATGGTAAAGCTACCTCATTTGTTAAAAAATAAACACCAAAACGGAAGCAAAGGAGTTAATCTTGCAAATACAGCTCAGTGTCACCCTAGGAGTGCCTGTCTGAAAATCACGAGGGGAGTGGGCACGAGGCATTTCAAGGAACCAGGGCAGAGGGGCCAGGCTGGCAGAGCCCAGCTGCCACAGGGCCGTGCTGTGGCTCGGGCAGGGACATGGCACTGCGGGATGTGTGCCCAGCTCTCAGCTGGGAGGCGAAGGCGTGTGAGCACTGCCTGCTTCCCAGCAGCATCCCTGCTCCGTTCCCTGGTGTCTCTGTCCTTGTGGGGATGAGGCAGAGCTCTGCCATTATCACCCTGAAAATCTCCGCTGGCTCACCCTTATCCTCCCCAAAACACCAGGCAGTGCTGGGGTGCTCACAGGTCCCTCACCGTGCCATTGCTGGTCCCTAGGACAGGGTGCAGCCGGTGGGAAATCAGCCATGGTGCTTTCTCCAGTCCCTGATAAATCCCCTGAAAACCACTGCCCGGGTCTGGCTGCTGTAGGGTTATTTTGGGGCCATCAGACTTCCCAAGCTAAGACATCCATGTCCCTGTGGTCCTGCTGCAAGGACAGAGCAGGGTCCAGCCGCCTCCACCCAGCTCTCCCTTCTCACAAGCTCGTGGAAAAGTGATTTTCCTTCCTATTTTCTGGCCCCTTCTCAAACTTAAACTGGGTTAACTCTTGCTGTAGATGCAAAACTTGCTGGAGGGCCCTGGTCAGGCAGGGCTGTAAAAGCCACATTTTCTTTGGGAATCGGATTAAGGCCTCTTTTTCTTCGTGCTGGGCGGATGCGGGTGACATGAAGTCTCTCTTTGTCCTGGATGGTATTTCTGGCCCAGCTGCAGTGGGTTAACCCTTTGTCATCCCACAGAGTCCTGGTGATGAATGGCCCTTTGCTAAGGAACAGGGACCTTTTCCTGGCTTGGAAGTGAGGGCACTGTGGGCTGTGCCCTCCCCCTTGCACAGCTGGAGGCTGAAGTGCAAAGCCTGGGTAGGGCACATGTCTGTGGGACGGGGACATGCCCTGACGCTGCTTCACACTGCCTTTTTTTTGCCATTTTTAGTCTCTCTTCATTCCCCAAGATAAATGTTTGGGAATTTGTGCCCCAGTCCTGCACTGGGGCCAGAGGCCTCCCCATGCTGGGACAGTGCCAGGCTGCCCAGATGGCACAGAGGGACATGGGTGGGACAAGGAGGGGGCAAAAGCGGCAGTGAGAGCAGAGGCCAGGCCAGCTGGCAGAGCGCAAGAGCTGCCTGCGTGCTCCTTGGAGGGCAGTGACCGTGTCAGCGGTGCTCCCCGGGCACCAGTGCCCAGCCTGGCGCTGGCACGGGGCTGGGGCAGGAGCATCCCTTTCCCAGGAGAGCTGCAGGGCTGGCTAACCAGCCCGGAGCAGGGCGATGGCAGGCAGAGAGCACCCGTAGGTGCCCTTGGCTCCGGCGCCCTGGATCCAAGGAGGCATCTTGGTTTGGTACCTGGTGCTGGGATCTGTGGCCAAGCCGAAATGGAGGTGATCTCACAGCCCTGCCCTGGAGTCTGGTGGCTGTGGACATCTCACACCCAGGCCTGGCGTCCATTTGACTTCGTTTCCCCACTGTGCCGCATTGTTGCGTCACCTTGGATCCATCCCCCTGCTCTGAGCCTTGGCTTGGCTTGTTTATCTCTGTGAAAGCCAAATGGTAGCAGGGAACGTCCCTTTCTGGTGGCCTGGAGACGCTGCCAGGGGCACGCAGTGCTGGCTCCCTGCAGCGCTGAGCCTGGGCTGCTATCAGGGAGGCTCCTGATAAGAGCAGAGCAGGGATTTCCCCCGAGGGGGTCCTGCTCCGTGTCAAAGTGGCATCAGGAGCTCCCCAGGCCTCCCGGCAGCGCGGGGAGTGCTCACCACAGCCCTGAATTCTCCCCGTGCCTCTGTCCCCACTGAGTTTTAGGATGTGATCACCCCAAGGCTGATGGAGGGGTGCCGCCATCTCCCAAATTTGACCCAGGAGCAGATGGGGACCGAGCGGGACTCGTTCACGGTGTCGGGAACTGCAGGGAAGCAACGCATTTCCCTCCCACCCGTGCTCCTCCTCCCCCCTGTCCTCCTGACCTTTTCCCATCAAAACACAAAGCACTATTATTCGGAGCAAGGCACCTCCATCCGAGGAGACAGCTGGTGCTGCAGCAGCTTGCTGGGGATGGGTTGTTATTAATTAAGCTGCAGGAGACAGCCAGGCAGCTTGAATGGAGTTTTCCTTCTTTTCAAGGGTAGGATGCCCTAAATTCTTTCTTCTTTACCTCCAAACGGCCGTTTATAGGTTTTTAAAAAGGGGCAGCAGACAAAGGATGGAGCCCATTATGTGCAGCTTGCACAGACGTGTATCCCTGCACGTGCTCTGCAGGGACCGTCAGGATACCCCAGCACCTTCTTTGCAGCTTGGTTTGCACCAGGGGGATGCTGTGACCCCCAGGGATGTGTCACTGCCTGGGCAGCACTGGAGCATCCCTGTGCCACTGCCTGGGCATCTCCCCATCTAGAGAGGAGATGCCACTTTGGGGTGAAATAGAGTTTAAACTACTTGAGCAAGTTTGGGGTGACTCAGGTGGTTGAATTTTTCACTGCCTGCTGTTCCCCCTTGCAAAGGTGGTTTATTTTCACCATACTCATCCTCTGCCGCTGCTGCTGGTGGTGAGAGGAGCAGAGGGGGTGGTGGAGGGTGCTGGGGCTCTGTGAGGTGCCCTTTGAGGTGTGAGCTCTGTGTAGGCTCCACCTGCTCCCCCTCTCTCCACAGGGCAGGACAGGGGGGTTTGGTGCAGTGCGATGCTGGTGGGGTGAGATGCAGAGAATTTTGCTTCACCCTTTTGCGGATAATTTGTCCTTTGTGACAACCTGCGGGGGTGTCTGGGGAGCAGATCGTGCCTTGAGGGAGAGGGATGAGGATTGCTCCTAAGCAGCCCAAGGAACCAAGTGTGTTTTCTTGGGCATGGCTGGGCTGTGCCATCTGATGGGCTGGCCCAGGGATTTAAGCAGGAGCATTTCAGTGCCAAGGCAGACCTGTCCCTGCTGAGCAAAACCTGTGCTCACACCTGAGGCCACGGCAGTGCCTGTGAGATGCTGAGTGTGCTTTGTGCCTGTCCAAACCAGCATGGCAGTGCCCAAACCAGTGCCGCCTGCAAGGGAAAAGGAATTTGCGAGGAGTGGGGCTCTTTCTTGCTTTTTCCAAATATTGGTAACTGCGGAGTGCCGTCCTAGCAAAGCCTGTCCCCTTTTGGAAAGTGGTGGATTGCTCAAGCACGGTGAGGAGGGAGCAGGCGCCGCAGAGCCTCTGCAGGAGGAATGTGCCAGAGGAAGGGAGGCTGCTGCAGGGACACGGCTGGGATGTGACACCAGGAACCAAGGCACAGCCTCCCCAGGGAGCGGGTGACTCACGCCAAGGACACGGTGCCAGCTGCGCGTGATGGCTGGTGACAGCGTGCGAAATAATGCCTTCCGCCCTTCCTGGAGAGTGGGAGTGCCCTGGAGATGTCCAGCTGCAGGAGGCTCTGGGTTTTGGTGTGGTGGAAGCTGGAACAGTCCTGGGTGTAACGTGGGTTCAGCAGAACAGCCACAGTGCAGTGATTGATGCTGGAGGGTCTGGGTCCTGCGCCTGGCCAAGGCAGGGTGGGGGCTGCTCCCTGTGCTGGCTCAGCATGTCCCTGCTCCTGGCAGTTCTCCCTCTCTGTCCAGGGAGATTTAAGCCACCAAAGAGCTCCTTTCGTGAAGGAACTGGTGGGATGCCTGCAGAGGTGTGTCTGACACGGGCTGCTCAGAGGAGCTGATCGGTGCCAGAAGCCAGGGAGCTTAAAAGAAAAAAAAACAGTATCATCTATAGACTTGGGAGATGAGTACAGCCAGAGGGCAGGAAATGTCATTGATCTGTGGGTCCTAGGGATGTGCTGGGGAGTTACCCTGCACATGCTGAAGGGACCATGGTGGCTGCCTGCCAGAGCCCTCCCTGGGTGGTAACACTTGCAGAGCTGCACTCAGGTTCTTAGAAAAGCATTGGGGTTGGTTTTAGATGTTCCTGGCATTGGGATCCTTTCTGCTCCTGCTAAAGGTGATGGTATCTCTTTCAGTGCTTAAAAAATGAAATTTTGGTCTTGTGATCTGCAAGCTCATGTCCTTTTCTCGGTCATGCTGCTTTCCACTGAACTTGGTGGTGCTCTACCAAGGTCTCTGGATGTGCTTTTCATTCTGCTATTGATCTGAGATTATAAATATAGCTGGCAGAATTTCCGTCTGTCTGTCAAAGTCACTGGGGACTGGCAGGTAGTCAGCATTGCAGCAATATTGAAAGAATAAAAATTATTTCCTAAGCCTTAATGGTGCACTTTTGTCTGGGGATTGCTGAGGTGCAGTAAAATTGGAAATGTCCCTTCAGCATTCCTGCGAGAGAGCATGTCCTGCTCGAGCTGCCTGTGCCCAAGGGATCTGATGTTTTTTAAGGGTTGGGCAGCTTGAGATGAAGTGAGTTTGTTGGCAGGCTGGATAGTCCTGGTGAAGCTGCCTTCATTTGCTGATCTGGTTATTCCTCAGAGCTGGGGGTTTATGGTTGGAGGTGGCCGAGGGCAGAGCATTGCCCGGCACGGGGGAGAGGCGCAGTGCTGCTGTGGGAAGGACTGTGCTGAGATTGTCCCCAAAACTCAGGGACTGTTGAAATCCTCGCTGCTGTCTCCCTGAGCATCAGTGCTGGACCACCTTGTCCAGTGAGCCCTACCAGCCCTGCAGTGTGGCTGTGACATGGGGACTGCTTTCACCTGCCAGGATGTCCCACAAAGCAGTACAGATGGGATTGTGTAAGCCAGGCAGGAATTTCAGATTAGTTGCAAGACTTAAAAGCTGGATCTGTAGTTGGTTCAAATCCCTTGGTACAACTTACAACAGCAATAGGCCTCTTTAAAATTGCTCCTTACTCTGGTTATTAGTTTTTATTCTAAAGAGAAGAACAATGAGTTTGTGATTTTTAAAACCCTTAATTAGGAGATTTGGATCCAGTTCTTGGCTCTGCTGTAAGATCTCTGTGTGACCCTGGGCAAGTCACTTAATCCCTCTCCAGTTCATCTGCACTGGAAGGGTAAAGCTGCTTCCTTCCCCTGCCTGTCGGTCCTGCCATGCTCAGAGCCAGAAATGAGCAGTGGGAGAAGTACAGCAGGGCCCTGTTCTCCTTGCAGGAGTGGAGATGCTCCTGTAAGAACAAATCCTGTAAGAACAAAGAGGTGGCTGTTTGTCGCTCTGAGAGTGCCTCCTCTGTGCAAACACCCCAAAGTCACCGAGAGCCGTCCTGGGGACCAGCAGTGCTACCAAAGCCCTACTGTGAGGCCAAGGATGACACTGTGCTGTCCTTCTGAGCTGCTCCCCCACCACCTGTTGCTCTCGGGAAGGATGAGATATGAGTTGAAACAAAATATTTTGTATTAATTAATGTGGGAAACAGCTTGTACACAGCGTTGAGTTCCTGTGTGCTCCAATTTCTTCCTGGTGAGGGTGGTGAGGCCCTGGCAGGGGTGTCCAAAGAAGCTGGGCTGCCCCTGGATCCCTGGAAGTGTTCACCTGGTCTACTGGAAAGTGTCCCTGCCCATGGCAGGGGTGGCATTAGATGGTCTTCCATGTCCTGTCCAACTAAACCAGTCTGTGATTCTGTGAAATGTCTTGCACAGCTTCAGTGACCATGGGGAGAACTTTTCTATGGTCATTTTTGTTCCCTTGCAGGCAAGACTAGAACATGTCCATGATTTCAATCTGAAAAAATTAACTTAGTGGAGTGAGTTGGTTCCCGTGGCTGAGCACGCCGTGTTCACCCCTCTTTGCCGATCTGGCTTTGGACACATGAACCGTGTGCTGATGTTTAACACCTGCACAGCCCCAGATGTGGTTAACTTAACGGCAGGGACAGGAAGAGCACATCACATCTGCAAAGCCCACACACACCTGAGATCCTCCCTTCACTCTTGGTGCAAGCACAGCACCTAAGTGAGCATGTCACAGCCTTTTCCTGCCTTTCTCCAGCTGAAACAAGGCTGGAGTGACTTGCAAACAGACCCAGCTGCTACTTGGGCAAGCCCGGTTTGGCATCTAGCATTGGATTTTCCTGGAGATTAGAGAGATTAAAACACTAATGCCCATTGATAGGGGTTAAAGCTTTATTAAGTCATAAAAAGTGGTGTAATCTGGCAGAAAGCTGCACGCAGCTGCAGCATAAGCAGATTGTGGCTGGGTTTCCTGCCTGGGTGCTGGGGGGAGGTTTCTCAGAAATTGATATTTGTGGTACTTGCTGAAGTGGGGGATGTGAGTTTTGCCCCCCTGAGCACCCATCGTTTTCGGAGCAGCCTATGCCAGCCTTGCTGGGCATCACAGGAGGGGAGCTGCCAGCCCAGCGTGGTGGGCAGGGGCTGCTGCCAGCCTGGTGTGGGGTGCCTTTGCTGGGTGGAGGAAGATCTGCCACTGCTGGTGGCTCGGAAGCGGAGAGGGAAGGTGACAGCCACGCTAGAGCCACAGGCAGGAGACAGGGCAGGGGGGCTGTGGTGCCCCTGGCACGGGTGGCAGGGCTTGCATCGAGTGAAGGAGTTTGGCAGAGGTTGGCAATGCTGGTAAGAGGTCAAAAAGGAAGTACAAGCACTAGCCCTGGGCTTGCAGGCTGTGCAGGGGCTGTTCGTGGGAAATGGAGTCCTCTGGGTGTTGAAGATTGCAGATGTGCACATCTGTCTTAACCCTTCCATCCCTGCTGGCCTTGCTCTGGGAATGCAGATCTGGGAACTGCAGGGAAAAGTACCTGAGATCACAGGATAGGTCAAAGTAACATGTCAGACCCACAAGCCCAAAAGAGGGAGGTTGGCTTCGCCTTGGCTGTGACAGGAGAGAGTCCCACCACCACTGCTGGACATCACAGAGGGGACATCACCCCTCACCAGGGTGTGTGTTGGAGGGACCAGGGCCAGGTGATGCAGCCCAGCGTCCCTGGCCCCTGCACATGGCATCTTCTCTCCTGTGGCTGCCCCTTCCCTCCACTGGTGGGAGAGGGGTGGTGGGGACGCTCTGGGATCAAGGTATAAGGCAGGAAGGACTTGTGGAGACAGCTAATATCTTTATTCAGCTTCACTGACATCATTCGAGAGAGCAGCCATGCCCGTGGGGGTCGGCTGACATCTTGTCCTGGCAAATGTGAGATGCAGCCCAGGGGTGTTCAGCCAGCTGCAGAGCAGAGTGAGCCCATGCTCCCAGCGCTCACACCCACCCGCCACTGCTCCGGGGCTCTGCGGGAGAATGTCGAGATGCTGGGAAGCAAAAGGCTTCCCTGGGCTCAGGGATGGGCATGGGCACGGGGATGGACATGGGGATGGGCATGGGGATGGGACCCTGGCCCTCGTCCCTGGAGCAGTGGGTGAATTGCGCTTTTCTCGGGATGGGGCCATCCCGTTCGTCCCAGCCTCTTTCCCGTGGAAGTTTCCCCGCAGCCCCGGGGTGGGACATGCTCCCAAACTCTTCTTGCTCTCACCCTTTGCGGGCCCCCCTGGGCCGGGCCGGGCCGGGAGCCGCGGGGGGATGGAAACCGCCCGGGGGCGAAGCAACTTCCCGGGAAGAGGCTCCATCCCCCCGGGCCGGGCTGCAGGGGGAGGAGGCAGGCTGATGGGGGAGGAGGAGGAGGAGGAAGGGCGATGGGGGAGGAGGCGGAGGGCAGCGCGGGAGGAGGCGGGAGCCACCGGCTGCCGGAGCCGCCG
>VZRL01002167.1:185005-226256 GCA_013397895.1 Origma solitaria
AGAAAAAAAAAAATTAAAAAACCCCATAGCGCACTACCCTTCAAAGAACAAAGCCAAACAAAAAAATTTTTAAAAGAGGAGGAAAAAAAATAGGGAAACTAAAGAAGGAAAGCTGAACTGTAACCCCCAGGATGTGAATGCCTCTGGCTTGTTCTTTTTTTGCCGTGGCTGCAGTCAGTGCCTCGTGGGATGGGGCATCAGCCCCGGAGTGTGGCTCGGCAGCCTGGGCACACTCAGCCGTGCCCGGTGCCCATTCCTGGGGCTTGGTTGGGCTCATTCCTTCTGCAGCGTTCTCTGGGCGAGCTGAGTTTGGGGAGCGCTGCCTGGCTCTTTGTTTTCCCAGCACAGAGCTCTGCAGGGCAGTGACAGGGCTGAAGGGTGCCTCTCTCAGCCAGGGGCTGGGGAGGGTCCGCACGTCCCTCCTGTGCCGAGCACCATTGTCCAGGGTGGGTGGACAGGGGTGGGAGAGGGTCCTGCCCTCAGACCCCCCGGGAATCAGTTTTATGAGTGTCCTCGGACCCTCCTGGGCATGGGCACCCTGAGCCTGTCTGCAGTGAGCAAGGGCTGTGCTGGCCACTGGCATTGGCTCTGCGGGGACTGTTGATGGAGCAACTTCTGCTGGGATTCTTCTCAGGGGGGCTGTCCCCAGTGAGGGAGGGCTGCTCTGGGGTCAGCCTTGCTCCAGCTCCGGGGGAAGCTGCTTACAGAGGGAGATCAGTGGGGCCACATGGCCGGAGATCTCCGCATGGCCAAGCCGAGACGTGGGGTTGTTCATGCTCATCTCCTCCTGTTTGAGCGTGGAGAACAGCCTAACAACTCTTTGCAGGTTTTTGTAAGTGGTTGAGAGCGGCTGTCTCACGTGGTTGGAGAAATGAGAATTGTGCTGCCATGGCTGCGTGTGTGAGACCGGAGCAGCCTGGTGGTCAGCCTGGTGGTCAGCCCCACGCCACATCTGGGCCAGGACAGGAGCTGGCAGTGGAGCCACAGGCAACAGTCTGAGGCTGTGGAGCTGGCACCACGGTTTGACCCCTGTGACGAGAGCCTGCAGGAGGGTCAAGATGGGAAGGGGAGCAGTGATGGGGAGCCCTGAAGCATCCACCTCTGGTAAATAAAAGAGCCAGGAGGGCTGAGCTGCAGAAGGCAGGGCACCCTGGGCTTCCGGAGCAGGAGGGGAAGCACTCAGTAGTGAGCACAGAAGTGCACGTGGCTGGTGGGGACAGCTCGACCTGCACGTGATGTGTGCCCGTGGCTTGGGGCTCCGGGCTGTGGCCCTGTGGAAGCACTCACACCACAGCAGGAATCACTGCTGCCTTTTTTAAACTCTGGAAATGGGTTTATTCCCCACCTGAGTGAAAGGCTTCAAGCCTGGAGTGTCTTGCGTGCTCAGGAGGCATCTGGCCACCTCTGTGACAGCTCTGGGCTGGGTTTGGTCTAATGAAGCAAAGTTAAGCATGCTCTGCTATTTCTGGGTCGTGTTTGTTGGCACCCAGGTGGAAATACAAGCTGAGAAGGAACCATAACTGGTTGGTAGGTGGGCCTGGGCTGTCGGCCAGCCTGAACCTGTAGTCTGATGCCCAGGGATGCCAGGGACAGGCTCCAGCTCAGGCCTGGCAGTGCCAGCCAGGTGCTGGTGATTGCAGCTGAGTAATAGGAAGGTCCCATAGTTACAGTTTGATGCTGCAGGGTCTGTGGCACTCGCTCTGTGTGCCAGGCTGAGCCGCCCCAGGTTCGGACTGAGCTGTGCTTCACATTCCCTGGCACCCACACAATCCAGCAGGGACCTGCCACGTTCAGCACCAGGGGATCCCGTGGTGGCAGTGGCTGGGCAGCTGAAAACGTCAGCAGGGCCTGGGCCGTGCTGGGGTTGCATCCAGTCCTGGCTTTGCTACCTCCCTCCCTCCTGACTCCTCCTGTCCCCTGGGAAGGGAGAGCTGTGGCTCTGCCACCTCCTCCTCCGCAGGTTGGATCGGTTTCCATAGCCTGTGGTCACTGGCTCAGTGTGCCAAGGGGAGAGGCCCTGGAGGCTGCAGGTGCCACAGTCCCCACAGCCAGCTGTTCTCAGCCAGGAGCTGTAGATTCACTCTTTACAGCTAAAAATGTCTCCGTGACACCCTACAGGCACAATTTTCCAAGAGAGCTGCTCCCAAAAATTGAAAGGTTAGGCGGTCCACACTTCTCCCTTGAAAACATCTGTGTATACTCAGCTGCCCAGGTTGTGCTTTCACACCCTGATACACCACTGTTCACTGCTCTGAACGTGCTCTCTGTGTTTGCATGAGCCCATCCAACTAATCTGGGAGCCCATGGCATTTCCAGCATTGTTGTGTGGAGGGAAGGGCACTTATCCACAGTGTCCTCTCTTCTGGGTGCTTGTAGCTCTGCAGAACTGGTTGCAGCACCATCAAAAGGTGGCCAGTGCTTGGTATTCCTGGCATCCAAGGAGTGTTTCTTGGGTTTACCCTGCAAGCATTAACATTTTGCCATTGACTGTGGTACATCTGTAGAGCAGGCAATGGTTTGGAGCTGTTGACAGGCGGCCAGGGCAGAGGTGCAGCCTCCTGCCTCTCTCTGCTTGCTCTGTGCAGTCACTGAGCACCAGAACTGTGACCAGCCCTGCTCCAGGATCAGCTCTGCTCTCCCGGATCACCAGCAGAGCACGGAGCTGCTGGGTCTAGCCAGGACCTGAGATGGGTGAGACATTTGCAGATCAGCCTCTGTAAGGGTTTTTTAACCTTTGTGTGTGTGAAGTGAAACGCCCATCTCCAGCAGCTCCCTGTCCCAGATCCCTGGTGAGGATGCCCAGCCTGGGCTCGGGGTTTTGGGCAAGCCCATGGCTGTCCCTGCGTGCCCTGCTCGCCTTGTCCCGGGCTGTGGCAGCCTCGTGGCACCAGCGCAGCGTCTCCAGCAGCCCCTGGCCAAGCCCATCCCACGGCACACGGCATCCAGCTGGCTGAAGGAGCAGGAGGGTCCCCGGGGGGCTCCCAGGGGCTTCCCTCCCCGCGGGGTGCCTTTCATCTGCTGCTTCGCAGATGTTTGCTTTGGCTCGTGTCTGACATGCATCAATTACAGAGCAACAGCCCCGAGTCTTTGGCAAAATCAACTTCGGAGCAGCTGTCCTGAGTCAGCCATGCCCGAGCCAGAGCTCTGCCTCTGTCCCTGCTCGGACGGTCGGCGCTGCCCTGACCATCTCCACATCTCCTGTGCCCACGTGGACAGGGTTTCCCTGACAGAGGAGGTGTAAATATGGCACAGGCATATGTTCCCATGTGCTGGATGTTTATCCAGGAACACTTGAGTGGGAGAGAGCTGCAGGCTCTGAGCTCTCTGCCCCATCAGCAAAACGATGTCCCCTCATGGCGGGGGCAACAGCTGGGTTAAGGTGACAGTGGTGAATCATGTGAGGTCTGGTCCTGCTCTTGCCAGGGACTTGATGGCAATCAGGGGTTTCAGACAGTAACTGGGTGTTCATTAACCCATCCCTCCTTGCAGTGCTCCAGAAGGATCAGCTCGGTGACACTGGCTCTGACAGCACCACAGGTTTGCACTGTCCCTGCAGAGAGCACAGCATGTCAGACAAACCCATTATGTGCCCATGATGCATCCCAGGCGTTGACTGCTCTGCTCCAATTTATTTCTAGGATCTTTCTATTTTAGACAAGTGACTTGTGGGAGTGCTCGCTGCCACCCAGCACAGCATCCCTGTGTGCCCCGGAGTGGTCCTGTGGTTTGGCTGCACCCTGCCTCTGCTGGCACAAACCCCTTGAAACCAAGTCTGACACTGGAGTTTTTGCTAAGTAAAGACCAGCGCAGTGCTGGGAAACTGGGAAAAAAATTGCATGTTTGAGTTGTGGCATTTCCCTTGAGAGTTTGCTGGTGCTGCTGGCGTGTTGGGGGCTTTACATCCCTGCCGTCCTGCAGACACTCCTAGCTGCAATATACTGACTTTTACTGTATTTTTCCCCAGTCAGGACCCAGATGCTTTAAATCACCAGTCCCCACAGACAGCTGAAGCACGTGGTTTGCCCTGCTGGGCTGCTGCTCTTCCTGTGGCTGTGGTCTGGCTGGAGCCTGGCGAGCCCCAAGCCCTT
The DNA here is from genome assembly GCA_013397895.1 of Origma solitaria. Taxonomy (NCBI): domain Eukaryota; kingdom Metazoa; phylum Chordata; class Aves; order Passeriformes; family Acanthizidae; genus Origma; species Origma solitaria. The sequence goes on from VZRL01002167.1 coordinate 189,094, forward strand.
CTCCCCCCGAGGGCAGTTTGGTGAGGCAGCCACGGAGTGTTTGCTCCCCGAGCTGGGGACAGTTTGCCTGCACATCCCCTGCCCAGGGACAGGCCGCCCCTCTGCACACTGCCAACTGCTCCCTGAGGTGCTGGAGATGCTCCTGGCCTTTGGCAAGTGGAGAGTGGCTTTCTGCTCTATTTAATTCCTTAATTTCTCTGCACGTTACCTGCCCCAGTGTCCTGTTTGCCGTCCCATCCTTCAGGCTGTCCCGTGCACACAAGTGATGCCTGGAGGAGTTAAACCCGTTGCATAACCCAGCTTTGCTGCTGGTGGCAGCATATTTTCCACATGATTTAGTTTTGGGGATTTTTTTTTAGTGTTATGCAGGGGTTTTTATCTACTTTTGGCCTTGCCATTTTGGAACGGGGCTAATTTGGGATTTGTGGTGAGGCCTCGGGCGCGCTGGGCTGGTTGACTTTGCGAGGGGCAGCGTGGCAGTGCAGTTCCAGCTGTGCAGTGCTCCTGGGAGGAGTGGGATGCTCCCATGAGTGTCAGGGACACCGTGTTTGCTCTCCAGCAGCTCCGTGAGTAACTCTCAGCTGCACAGCCCGGGACTGAGGGTTGGAAAAAAGTGCTCAAAGTGACCCAGCAGCCTTTGGGATTAGTTCTATGTTTGTTTTTTTGCTTTTCTTTTTCTGCTTGGCCTATATTAAGCACGTGGAAGTGCGCTGTGCTCACAGGAAGATGTGGTTCCACCTCACAGACCCCAGCAGGCTCTGGTCTGACAGGGCCAGAGGAGAAGGGATGATGGGCTTGTGTTCGGAGGAGCCCCTTTGGCCCAGCCACACTCCCACAGAGGGAGGGAGGGAGAGAAAAGCAGGCAGCACATCATCAAAGACGAGGAATAATGGGGGTGAGAGGAGCTGAGAGCTGTGTTGCTGTCTGGAGGGACGAGGACTTTGCAAATAATAATGTTTTTATTAATAATAATAAATGATTTTAAAAAAATAAATAAGCATTGCAGAACACTGAGCAACAACAAAATGCTCGCTTAGGCTGGTGTCTGCAGGGACCCAGGCACTGAGCACAGAAGTGTGTTTTCCTAAAACCTCCCTCTTGGAGCCTGGATCAGAGGAGCATGCTGCTCATGGCTGATGCCTCCAGGAGCTTGCAGGGCACTGGGCTGACCTTGTGCATGCTCTGCCTTTGGGATATTTGCTGTATCCGCTGTGGGTGATGCGGAGCAGCTGCGGCTGGCAGGGGACAAGGCTGCATCACCCCGGAGCACGTGGGGCACTCTGTCCTTCCCGGGGCTGATGCTCCTGCCTGCTGCCTGGGGCAGTAGATGGTTCTCTGGTTTTCCTTACAAAGCTGTTGGCTGAGTCAGGAGTTTTACATTTGCTGCTCCTGAAGAACTTCGTTAGGCTGGAGCATCTTGCAGGGGAGACAGGCACCCTGTCTGTGAGGGAGGCTGAAGGGTTTGGGTTTCTGAGCAGATACCGACAGAATCAGAGCGAGATCGCAGCGTGGGTGTTGTCTGGCACGACCCGTTTGGATGCAAATGTGTTGGGTTTTCCACAAGCCAGGGCCGGCAGCCTCTGATCTGCGTCAGCTGGAGCTCGAGCAGGGCACGTGGCAGTAGATGCCAAGGACTCAGTGTGTCTGCAGAGCCATCCAGCTCCCCCCAGAACGTGGTGTGAGCTGTTCACACCAGCAGGCTGCACAGTGCTGTGATGCCCGTGGGATGTGAAGGTCTGCCAGCCTTTAACAACAGTGCCCGGGCACAGGGCCGTGGGGCTAAAAGCCTTTGGCACTCACTGAACAAACTCCCAGGTGTGGGCTGAGGACTTTCTGGGTGCTGCGTCCTGCTCTGTGGCAGCAGCTCAGCTGCTGTGGGACCTGGTGTGCTCACACCCCCACGGCAGCACCCCTCTGCTGGAGGGGGCAGGGGTCCAGGTGAATCCAGTGAATGGAGAAAGGAAATCCCAAATTTAATGTAATGATTGTAGAGGAAGTTCCCACAAGCCTCCTCCCTACCCACCTGCTGGTACCCTGAGCCTCTGCACATGCTTTGTTCCTGCTTTGGCTGCAGCAGGCAGCTCCTGTGATTCCCTGCCAGGAGCAGCACCTCTGAGCACCGTGTTTGCCCCGCAGGTCCCGAGGCCGTTCCCAGCCACGCTCCCGGCATGACGGACGCTCCGCGGGATGCCGGCCCCAAGCAGGCGGCGCCGGCGCGGCCGGACAAGCCGGCTGCGGACTTCGGCTACGTGGGCATCGACGCCATCCTGGAGCAGCTGAGGAGGAAAGCCATGAAACAGGGCTTCGAGTTCAACATCATGGTCGTGGGTGAGTTGTCCCCGGTGCCAGCTTGGCTGGCTGTTTGCATTGTCCTGCCACGGTGTTTGTCCTCTCTGGAGTCTCCTCAGGATCAGCCTTGGGGTCTCTGCCTTTGCAGTCAGCAAACCCTGCTCCCAGGAGCTGCCCTGAGCTCAGCTGGAGTTAAAGCTGTCACTGTGATGTGGTCCATAGTCCTCTGCATCCTCCTGCATCTCGGGATGCATTATCCATTGGCACATCCCGGAGGGAAGCACCTCGAGGAGAGTCAGGGCTCACAAGAGCTCCCGTCACAGCTCTGCTGGGAGCCCTGCACTGGTTTGAGCAGTCAGAGGGCACAGGAAGGGCTCTAGGGGCTGCACTGCTGCTGGTATTTCTGAGCCCTCATTCTTGCTGGTACTTCCAACAATTTGGGTAAAATTCCTGTTCGTGAGGTTTTTTTGTATTCAGGCAGCCCTGCTACAACTACCAGGGAAGAAATGCCAAACCAGTGATTTACTGGTGAGAATAAAGACCAGCAGGAGTGGTTTGCATAGCTCAGTCATTTGGCTTGGGTGGCTGCTTTGGGGACCTGCAGGGTGGCACGGCAGGGAGGAGAGTATCCCAGGGGGTGTCCACAAACAAGGAGGGAGGCCTGGAGGGTCATGTGCCCAAATCCTGCTGCCCACAAGCTCCTGTTCTTTATCTCTCCCGGGCTGCACGATGGATGGGATGAAGGAGATTTGTCTCAGCTGGAGAGCCCTGGCTGCATCACTGCTTCAGCTGTGGGGACCTGTGCTCCTGCAGTCCCCCAGAACCAGGGATGGCATAGCCACTCACCTGCAAAAGGCTGGGTGTGCTGGAGAACTGGGCAGACACTGTGGGGTACCAGGCAAGGGGGAAAAGGGAAAAGAAATGAAAGTTTTCTGCTCTTTTCCAGCTTTAATGTCTGGCCTGGTCCTGTGGAGCCCTTGTGTGAGCTGGGCTGTGCTGCCAGGAGCTGGGCTGGTCAGGCAGCAGCTCTCCCTGCCTGAGTCTCCCCGGGGAGCTGCGGGGCAAGAGGAGAGCACACCACAGTGGTGTGGTGGTGGGGCCTCACCATCCCTTCTCCTCCTGGGAGGAGCTGTGTAAGGCTACAGGTGATGCCTGTGGGATGTCCCACAGCTATCCTGGGGGTCTGCCTGGGGTTATGGAAGGACCTGATCCAGAGTTTACTAATTCTGTTAAAGGTATCAGTGTGCTGTAGCTTCCCAGCAAGCTCTGCAGATGCTCTGCCTTTCCCATTTTGATATTCTCATTCCCTCTGTGGGGAAGGCTCCCTGGGCTGGGTGATCACAGCAAGCCTGGTCAGTGCAGAACCAGTTCTTGGGAGTTGTTTTAACAAATCCAGCTCCTTGCTGCTAATTGAGCAGCATTCCCACAGCAGAGGGATCTCTGCACTGGTCCTGGGAGCCTGCAAGCAAAATTTCCTGAGCTGAGCTCCCATTTCCCTGCCGGAGGAGGCTCCCATCCCTCCAGAAGCAGGCTCCCATCCCTCCAGGAGCAGGCTGTGCTGCCTCAGCAGCTCGGCTCCATGCTGTGCAGACAGGGAGGGATGGTCAGGAATGGCTTTGCCTTGGCAGCGCTGTGTGTGGTATGAAGGCCCGTGCTGCGGCGCGCCTGGAAAACATTGTTCTCCCCTTGGCAGGCACTGGGCTGGCTGTTTACAGGCTGGGAATTCGGGGCAGCATAAACAAGTCGAGCTCTGGCCCTCCCCGAAGAGCGGGAGGGATGCAGGAGGAGCAGCAGCTCGGGGAAGGGGCGCTGGGCTGAGGCTGGAGGCAGCAGCCAGCCCTCGTCCTGCTGTGCTTCCCTGGGCATGGCCAGGCTGTGGGGATGCGTTTAGCTCCGTTATTCCCTTCCAGCCTGAGCTGTGAGTCCTTGAGTTGAAATTGCTCCAATCTCAGTCTGGCAGGTGGGAGATGAGGGCAGGGAGGAGGGAGGTGACCTGTCCTGCCCGAGAAGTGGGAATTTGAGCATCACTGCCATGCGGGGGTCAGTCCTCACTGTGTCCTTGTGATGGGGCTTTGGGAAATCCCTTTGCCCCCTGTACCAAGGCCCCCATTCAAAAGGGTTTCACAACACCAACCAGAGATCTGAGAGGGGGCTGCAGGCTGAGCTCAGCTCAGCCCCTTGTCCTCTTAAGATTACAGAGATGAAGAAAAATGTCAGAACTTTAAAAAATCCCAACCCGAAAGCACATCTTTGGCGTTCAGATTTTGGTGCAAAGCAGCTGGAAGGAGAGCAGAAGTGGCCAGGCTCAGCTGCATTTTCCCTGCTGGATTTCAGTTCTGGGAAAAGCAATGGGCTGCAAACCAGGGCTGTTGGAAAGGGGGTCTGCCCTGCACTCAGCTGCCTGTGCCACAACCTTAGGGTCCCCAGGTGCAGCTCCATCATGGCTCACTGAGGTCAGCCTGTGGCTGCGGTGCCAGTGGGACATCACATCCTGCCTGCCGGTGGCTCTCACCTCTGGTCCCTTTCCAGGCAGTGCAGCTCCACCAGCTTGGACAGACACGAATGCTAAGACTCACTGCCCAGAGCTCTCGCAGTGTGTCACCCCTCGTTCCCCTCTCCCCAGTGTGTCACCCTTCATTCCCCTCTCCCCAGTGTGTCACCCCTCGTTCCCCTCTCCCCCGTGTGTCACCCGCCTTCCACTCTCCCCAGTGTGTCACTCCTCGTTCCCCTCTCCCCAGGGTGTCACCCCCCGTTCCCCTCTCCCCCGGTGCTCCATTTATTGGTGAGCAGTGGTGCAATGAGAGCTCTGTTTTGACTCTGTGTGCCCAGCTCCAGACCTGTTTGTGCTTGGCCCTGCATTTTCAGACCAGAAGCACCTGCCCCAGCCTGGTCTGTGTGCTCCTACAGCCCAGCAGTGACTGTGGCTGACAGAGTTTTCCTGTGCTGGATTGGAGCCATTGGTGATGTTGCAAACTCAGCTCTAAAATTGCTGTTTGATCAGGGTGATGCCAGGAGGTGATGCCCAGTGCTGGTTGACCCTACCATTGGCTTTGGCAGCCTGGATGGGCCAGGACCCTGAAGGATGTGGGTGAAACCCTTGCTGACTCTGCTTAGGGACACTCTGTGGGACAAGGGACATGCTGGTGGCAATGCCACAATAACTGGCTGCAATATGTCTCGTCAGAACGGGGCCAGAACATCCCATGGTGTGTGCAGGAACACTGCAGTGTTTGCAGAGGGCACAAAATATCTGCGCCCTGGGCTTTGATAAGTTGTTCTGTTTTCTTTGCTCTGGAAAAATTGTTCTCCAAGCTCATGGGACAGCCGTTCCTGGAGAGTCAAGAGCTGCTGGTGTCCTTTCCTCACAGATCAGCATCAGCTATGGGATATAAAGCATGAAAATGCTTCTCTAGAAGCTGTTTTGCTAAAGTTGTGGCATCTCATGTGCTTCCTGGGGTGTTGTTTGTGGGATTCAGAGAAGCTCCTGGCGTGGACTTGTGTCTGTGCAGCCAGCTGGGCCGATTGCAAGTCCAGCAGGGAAGCAGCAGCAGATGCAGCAGGGCTGAGGTTTGTAGGATTGTTGCTGTTGTTAGTCCTGTCCCGATAAAGGCTTGCCAAGCTGCTCCAAAGCCTTCCCTGTGTAGCTGGACAGAGGGGCCTGCAGGAGAGTGAAGGCACAGTTGGGATGCTTCTTCCTGGGGTTGCCTGGTCCCCGTGCCCTGCTGGGCATCACCGCAGCCCTTTGAACATCCCCAGCGCTGTGCCCGTCCTTGGGGCTGCTGGATTGTGCCTGGGTGCAGGGAACAGCTCTTGAGCTGCTGGCTCCCAGCAAGGTGACTGCTTTGGAGCCAGGGAGGGGCTTTGCTACCTGCAGCATCCTCCTGGCTGGGCTGGACTGAGAGCTGGGCTCGGGGAGCTGCAGGGCAGCAGCTGCAGCTCTACCCTCCCTCTGTCCCTGCCCCATCCCCTGGCCCCTGACAGAGCAGCCCGGAAACGAGGGAGTGCTGACCATGGGTTATCCTGCTCTCTTCCAGGTCAGAGCGGCTTGGGGAAATCCACGTTAATCAACACTCTCTTCAAATCCAAGATCAGCCGGAAATCTGTACAGCCAACTTCTGAGGAGCGGATCCCCAAGACCATTGAAATCAAATCCATCACTCACGGTGAGGCTCTGCAGGTCCCACCTGCTGCTTTGGCTTTAGGTCCTGCTCTGCCTTGTGTCTCTGGGGACTCACAGGGCTTGTGGACTTCCATAAACCTCCACTCTCCACTTCCATAAACCTCCACTCTCATCTCTCTGAACGGGCTTTTGCCATCCAGAGATGCTTGTAGGGCTGAGAAAACATCTGTTTTTCCTTTGAGTTAATTGTATTGGAAGGGAACCGGTGAGGTGGCAGTGGGGGCAGCATTTCAGGGTGGACATGGGGCTGGATTCCTTTGCAGGGCTGATCTGTGCCTGGGAGGAGCTGTGAAGGTGCACTTCTGATTTTGGAGGGGTGGGCTTGGCCAGAGCACCCCTCAACACTCACCTCACGCAGCAGCTTTCCTCTCTTTCAGAGATTGAGGAGAAGGGGGTTCGCATGAAGCTGACGGTCATCGACACCCCGGGCTTTGGGGACCACATCAACAACGAGAACTGGTGAGCTGCCCCTCTGCCCTGGGCGCAGGGGGAAGGCAGGGCAGACCCAGCACGTGGTGGTGTGCCCCCCTGCTCTGCTCCGTGGGCAGCAGGAAGGAGGGTTGTTGTGGTGACAGCGCAGTGCCATGCTCCCTGCGAGAGCCACAAACGTCCTGCTGTTCCAGGCATGAGACAACCTTTGTTTGTGGCCGGGAGCAGCTGTGTGCCAGCAGGGCCAGTCCCCAGACCCTGCTCATGTGGCTCTGGAGGCTGAACTCTGCTCCCTGGGACAGTGTGGATGGCCCCAGGGCTGCACAGGGCTGGCCCATGGCAGGTGCTGTGTTCCCATCCCGAGCTGGGCTGGGCTTGTGGGCTTTGATTCTGCCCTTGCTCCTGTGCCATGACTCCGTGCAAGGGGCCAGGGCAGCCTCCCAGCCCTGTCCCGCCCCACAGCCAGGTCCAGGAGGAGGGAAGGGAGCACTTTTTGGCGCTTGCTTGTCTAAACCAGCCAGTAAATCCCTCCTGCAGCAGTGCATGGAGCTGCTAAGCGGTGAACACATCCGGTTTGTGATTTATGAGATGCTGAGCATCCCTGGCTCAACGGGCTCTGCTTCACACAGGCCAGGTGGGAGGGTCAGGGTGGTCCAGATCCCTCACACGACCCCACGACCCCATGTTCGTGTCCCCCTGCAGCTGGCAGCCCATCATGAAGTTCATCAATGACCAGTACGAGAAGTACCTGCAGGAGGAAATCAACATCAACAGGAAGAAGCGGATCCCCGACACGCGGGTGCACTGCTGTATTTATTTCATCCCAGCCACGGGCCACTCGTACGTACCCCCCTGTCCCTGCCACCCCTCGGCCTTCCCTCTCCTGTGTCCCATCAGGGCAGCTCAGGATCAGGGTAGTTCTTCCGGGGATCCTCCTGTGTTTTTTGGGGCTGGAGCTCGAGGACAGCTTGATGCCATCCTTTTTAGGGCTATATCATCTGGAGCCCTTGCAGTAACACACCAGAGCTGCTGTACCCCAGAGAAATGTGGTGTTTCCTCTTCTGAAGGGCCCTGAAATCCTCTCTGAGTTCCGGGGAACTACTTGCTTTGCTGTGGTCACATGGCTTGCTCCACCAAGGGTGGACACCAGGTCTCAAATTGGATGGATAGGCTGCTTTTGCAAGTAGAACATTAATTTTTTTCTTCTTTGCCCCTGTCATTGTAAGGGGAGAGGCCAGTTTTCCTTGTGCTTCCAAGGCAGCAAACACCCTCACCCTGTAAGGGTATTTTGTAGGTTGTTTGATGAGTCTGCAAGTGGGATGCTGTTTATTCAGCCCAGAGTTCTCCTGGCTCTGGCACTTCTCAAGTGACAACGTCAAAAGGCCCAGATCTCACTCTATTTTTTTCCTTTTCTGTTTTTTTCCCCCCTCCTAGGCACACAGCCCACCCTGAAAATCTGGGGCACTTAAAATGTCTTGAAAAATGTGACTTAAAGTATCACAACATAAAACGAGACCTAAGTTTCCTTTTGATTTGTGTCAGTTCCTTCCACTTTTGGCTCTGTCTGCATGGGGATGTTTTTGGGTCTGTTTTCAAAAGTAAACTTAAGCCTCCAGCACTGTATTCATGTCAGCCTTTTCCACTTCCCCATGTGGAGATTTATTCCAATAGAAAGGACTTTGTTTTGCCTCTGTCAGTGGGTAGACCAAAAATGCATCTTTCACTGGAATAAAATGACTGCATGGGCCAGTTATGCTCCTCTTGTGTAACCGATAGGGAGCAGAGGGGCTGACGAAACATTTATGGTTGAATACAATGAAGCAGGGAAGGTTTCAAAGGGAGATGACATTTTTAGGCCAGTCTAACGTGTTGGTCCCACTTATCTCAGCCCAGATCTGCAGCCCCTGCCTCGGCGGGTCCGACTTGCAGCTTTAGCCGTGCTCCAGCTTTTCCTCACTGCTCTGGCTGTTTAACCCTTCAAAAACACATCTGAAGCGTTGAGCCTGCAGGGAGGCTGGGACTGCTGGGTGCCTGGCAGTGCAGGCAGGGCTGTGGAGCCCCCGCTGCCCTGTCCCCTGGTGGAGCCTCTCCAGCCGCGCTCTGGTTTCTCTCACCCGCCGGCCAACAGCAATTGTGTGGATTTTCAGCTGCTTTTTTTCCTTCTCTCCAGTGAACATGTGTTTCCAATATGCGAGTGAGCCCGGCAGTTGGGGGCTGTTGTTGCTGAGCCCTGTGCTGATCCTCTTTCCCTGCAGCCTGATAGCCCGGCTGGGGCTGTCCCCGCTGTCACCAGCCCACCCGTCCCCTCCTTCCACCTGAGGCATGAGTGAAGGGGGCAAACCCCACTGGGAGGGGGATGTTGATGGGAAATTTTGCTTCTCTGAGAGCTCGAGCAGGCGTTGGGTTTCCTTTCTGCTGTTGTAAAGCCCAAGTTATGCTTTTCATCATCATGGACAGGCTTTCCCCAGAAGTGTCCATGGTCACAAAGGGATGACGTGGCCACCTCTCCTGCAGGGTGGAGCTGCTGTGGCAGTGCTGTAGCCGAGGATCCTGTGTGGGAGCCTTGTCGTGGGGGTGTCACAGGGTTGGGTGCAGGTTTGTGGTCCCTGGTCCCTTGCAGGTGTGGTCCCCCAGGTATGGGAAGGGATCACGGTCCTTGCTGTGGTGCCTCTGACTTCTCCAGGATGGCAGTGGCTGGTGGAGCTGTAGTGCCTGGTGCTGCCATCCCGGGGTGGGCTTGCACAGGGTGTTGGCATTGCCTGGGGAGCTGCTGCCTGCACAGTGCGGCAGCCAAAGCAGCAGAGACTCGTGTCCTCTGTCCTCTCCTGGGGATGTGGGTGGGTATGGCACAGGACTCCCTGGCACGTGGGTGCTGCAGGCAGCTGGGTTAAGCCTGCAGGGCACTGGGTGAGAGATTGCTTTTTCCTAAATAAAAAGGAGTGAGGGATGAGAAAACCAAAGTTGGTGCAGAGATTCAGAGGATTGCTTGGCTCTTTTTCAGTCTGGCCCTCCCATCCAGGCAGCTCAAGGGTTAATCAGCAGAGAAGTTTCTGCTGCATGAGGGAGTTCCCGAGGGAGTTCAGGACAGGCTTTGCAGCCCATCCAGTTCGAACACAGCCTGTAACACTCCCGTGTAACCCTGCCTGTGAAGGCTGAGGACAGAGCTGGCAGGGGCGTTCGGCTGCAGCTGCACTAGCCTGGCTCTGCCACCCAATAAATATCCTGCTCTGACCCCACCAAGCTCTGTTCCGCTCAGAAATGGGGCTCTGGAACTCTGCCTGGCCTCGTCAGCACCTCTCCTGCCTCTACCAGGGCTGGTGGCTGAGGGGCTGCCTCCCACTGCCTCTTTCCCCTCTGGCTGCCCCTCTCAGGTGCCCACCAGCTCCCCGAGCAGGTGATGGGGCTGGGCGGCTGCTGGGTCCTCACTGGTGTTTGCTTAACACACAGCTCAAATTCCTGCTGTTAGTTTGATCTGGGGCACAACCAAAAGGAAATAACTTTGCAGCTCACTGTGGATTTTGATTCCTGTAATAGCATTTCAGGGGAACCAGCAGGAATGAGCCTCTGCTTAGATCCTGTCTGGGCATGGGGGCAGAAATTACCTGTGTCCTGCCGCCACAACATGTGCCCAGTCCTGCAAGGTGTGCCCAGCCCTGGCAAGGTGTGCTGAGCTGCACAGCCTCCCCCAGGCCCACAGCAAGAGGGGATGAGGGAGTAACCAGCACTGGCTGGAGTGGCCGGAGCCTATCCTGTACCTCCTACTCCAGCCCATCTGCTCCCCTTAGAGCTTCTTCATCCCTCCCAGCAAAGCCCAAAGCATGTGTGTGTCTAGTTATAAGTTAATAATATCAGGAACTGTTCGGGGAAGGGGAAGAAAAGAGATTAATTTTCTTGGGTTTTATCTTCTCTTCTGTGATGTGGTTGGAGCAGATAGTGCTCATCATCACCTTAATCCATGTATTTTCCTTTGGTGTCTTCACATGAATGTGATGTGTAGCTACAGGCAAGCATTGTTCTTAGTGAGAAGGTTCACTTTCTTTTACATAATTAAGGTTTTGGGGGCTCTGCCCAGTAAGAGTTGGTAGAATATCTAGAAACTTGAATACCCTAAAAATGCACAGTTTGCTGTGCTGGGGAGTCACTCGGTGTTCTCAGGATGGTGCAGGGAGGTGACCTCTATGGATGAGGCACTTGCAGGAGCCCCTTGGAGCAGAAAGTTGTGTCAAAGGTGCCTTGGGCTCCTCTGGCTGGGGGTGCAGAAGGACACGGTCACTGTGCCCAGGTGGGTGCAGATGGACACGGTCACTGTGCCTGGGTGGGTGCAGATGGACACTGTCACTGTGCCTGGGTGGGTGCAGATGGACACTGTCACTGTGTCTGGGTGGGTGCAGATGGACACTGTCACTGTGCCCAGGTGGGTCAGATGGACACTGTCACTGTGCCCAGGTGGGTCAGATGGACACTGTCACTGTGCCCGGGGGATGCTGGTGGATGCAGCAGGGCTGGGGCTGGCCCTGGCTCTGCCTCCTGCCCTCTGGCTCATTGTGGCATCCTCGGCATCCTCCGGATATGTGAGGGATCGGAACTGAGCTTTTAACATGTAGATTGAGCTGAAACTCCAACGTCTGCCTGATTGTGAATTCGTCTGCATTCGCTCCATATGCATCCTGGTCTTTAAAGGAGAAGCTGATGAAAGAGGCAGGAACACAGGCTCAGTGGGGAAGAAGCTTTTAGAGGAGAAAAATTGTTTGGAAAATAGCAAAGAGAGAGGAGGGGAAAGAATTCTGCTGGGAAAGGAGCATAACTGCATTACTTCCTTGGAGGTCTGGGAAATACATTATGCAGAGCTCCAAACAATGTTTGCCAGCAGCAAGTCAGCTTAGATGTGTCCATGGGGGGTTCCTTGTGTTTTTTTTCTATTCTTTTTCTCCTTTAATAGCCAAAATCTTCCTTTCCTGGGGCCCAGGGTGATCTGTGACCCTGTGTTTGTGTTAGGACCTCGTTTGTCCGTGCGCTAATGATGTGCTCGGGGCTGTGTGTGTTGTTAGTGTGTGGGGACAGGGTCCACCTGGCACAGCCCAGCTCCATCCCTGGCAGAGGAGTGGCTTTGACCAGGGGAGGGCTCAGCTGGGTCACCAGTGCTGGGGCAGCCTCGAGCTGCTGTTTCCAGATCCACTGGAGCTGAGTGGGTCTCTCTGAGGCTGAATGTCCCTCCCTTGGTTCTGGAGCCAGGCAGAGGTGTCCCCCAGGGATGGGGACACTGCCTGCTGGCTGCTGAGCAGCAGGATCAGTCCCTTCCCCTCTGCCCTCCTGTGGCTGGGTCTGCAGGTGTCTCTGAGCCCTTTGTGGGGCCCGAGGAGACCATGGTGGGGTTTGACTTGAGTGTGTTGGCAGTGGGTGATCTCTTGGCCCTTCAGTGAGGGCTCATTTCCAACAGACTCCTACCCCAAAGGTGTTCTGGACCCTGGGACCTCGAGGTTTCCTTTTCAAGGCAGCATCTGCTTAGCTGTGCTGCATGTGCCTGTCCCCATCACCTCCAGCGCCACCGAGGGGCACCTGCAGCAATTGGAGGTGTCCCTAGGAGGGCTTTCCTCCTGGTTTGGGAACCCCCAGCAGTTAAAACACCTTCAGGAAGGGCTGAGGAGCAGGGGGGATCATGGCCAGGTGCTTTCATCGCTGTCTGCAGGCCTTGGATGTGGAGCAGTGTGGGACTGGAGCTGTGTCCATGCTGTCAGCAGCAGCGTTCAGGCAGGAGGGATTTCCCGAGGCGCTGATCACTGGGGTTATGCAATCTCTGCAGCTTTCCTCAGCTGAGACTTTTGTTGTAGAGATTTTCTGACATTCTTGCCCTCTGGAACAAGCAGCATCTCTTCTGTGCTCTGTGAGCCCCTGGAGAATTTCCAGGGCTTTTTTTAATCCCAGCTGATGAATGTGAGATGCAGTCCCAGCTTGTGTGTAACCATGGACTGGTGCTCAGCACAGTGGGCAGTGCAAGCAGGAACAGTCACCTGTGGCCATTTCCATGTCGTGCTGTCCCTGCATGGCCGGTGACAGCTTGGGTAGGGCTGGAGGAGATTTTGATTTGTACATGGCAGCGGGCTGGCCCTGCAGCCAGCATCACCCTGCTCTCATCCCAGCTCCACCAAGGACACGAGTAGCTCTGGGCAAGTTCCCGCAGTCCTCTGTGGCCGTGCAGAGATAAAAGCCCTCTGCCACTTCACAGGGCTTTGTGAGGGTTCACAGGCGATAGCGGGAGATTTGAAAGGGAAATGTTTAAAGTGCTTTCAAACCCCTCTCTGTGCTGTCATGCTTTCAAGAAGATGTCTTTACTTGTCCTGTCTGAAAAGAAGTGATTCTCCCTCTGTCTGGTCTTTGAATACCCCTCTCTGCCAGGGGATTGCAGCAGCCTCGGAGTGCAAATCCCCTTTTTGCTGCTGTTTTCCAGGCTCCGGCCGTTGGACATCGAGTTCATGAAGCGCCTGAGCAAGGTGGTCAACATCGTCCCGGTGATCGCCAAAGCCGACACATTAACGCTGGAGGAGAGGGACTACTTCAAACAACGGGTGAGGGGCTCCTGCCTCTTCCCGGGGCTCCCAGCCCTGGTACCCCATCCCCTGCTGCCCCTGTCCCCCCCGGCAGGGCTGTGCAGGCAGTGTCTGGCCAGGAGCCCAGCGCATTCCTGGGGCTGCAGCTCGGAGCGATCCCGCGTGGCCGCAGGCTGGGCCTGCTCTCCGAGCACTTCCTTGTGTTTCTCTTGGACCTCTGTCAGTGCAGGAGAAGTTTGGAGCTCTCCGTCTCTGGGCGTGCTTCTCCTGCCTCCTTTGTTATTGCTGTTGTTATTTTCAGGCTGGTTTCTGTTATTTTGGGAGGTTGATGGTGCTGCACATAGGGGCTGGAAAACCTTCCCCCTGCAGCATTGTGCATTGATACAGGAACCACGCAAAAAAATGTGGGTTGGCTGAGCTCAGCTGGGCAAGACTTAAGAGGGAAGCAAGGTATGAAATTCCCGTGGTTGGGAGCTGAGGAGGGGCTGTCTGAATCCACAGCAAGGCGTGGGCTTTGCTCCGAGAGGTGGAGATGGCCCATTTGGGGCTTTGGTAAGGGACTGTAAATCCGTTTGTGTGGATGTGGCTGCAGGCGTGATGGCCTCAGCATTCCCTGCAAAACGAAAAACCCCCAAGCTCCTTGATCCAGGAGTCTGAACTGGGGGAAGTGAAGGGAAAGGGGGTCTTGCCAAAGGGGGAGTTTTAGGAGCTCCTCGATGGGTTATGGAGAGGGTGACACCTTGGCCAGGGGTTGTTCCACACCTCCTTGCAGGAGAGGGTGAGCTGCTCCTTCCCACTCCAGTGTCTTCCCAGTTCCTGACAAGCACCCTCGGGCACTGAAATACCCAGTCTGGGTTTGGGGGCTGAATCCAAACTCTGCAAGCAATTTCCTTGCCTAGAGGCTGTCTGGGAATGGAGCTGAGGGTAATCCAGGCTGGGCTCAGTTGGTTCGTCAGGCTGTGTGCACAGAGCTCTGTGAGGGGCTGGTGAGGGGACACGGGGGAGGTGCCACCATGGTGCCACATCTGCTCTCTGTGGTGGCCTCTGCAGACTGCTGGCTCCATTCAGAGGTTAGCAGTGCACATATTCCTGTGCCTGCAGGTGACTTTGGCACTACCAAGTCAGTCTGGGACCTCAGATGTCACCGGCGCACCTTTGGCTGCTGATACCATGAAAGACCATGGGGACAGTGTCTGGCACTGCTGCTGCTCTGCACTGGCTTGGCACAGGACGAGCTCTCCCTATCTCTGATTGCCTCCTGATTATAACCAGACCCCCCAAACCCTTCCAGATGGAGGGGGAACACTCAGCCGATGGTGCATTGACTCATTCTCCTCATGCTCCCAGCTCCAGATCTGCTGGTGCAGATGAGAGGAAATCAGACCAGGTGGACACAAACTGGGACCTTTTCTACTCATGCCAGTGTGCCTGGAATGTGCCAGTGTGCCTTTTCTACTCATTCCAGGGTGTGCTTCCACAAGCAGAGCCCTGCTTGCACCTGGGGGTGTAGCTAGTTCGGAGAGGTGATAGGTTTGGGGTTTGGATGGGTGGGCAGGTGATGTGAAGCACCAGCCTGGAGCAGATTGATGCCAGTGCTGTGCTGAGCGGCTGGAATGTGCTCTGTGGAGCTGGCTTTGGGGGGTTGTTCCCCTCAACTCAGTGTGTGGGTTCGGTGGGGGGTGGGAGGCCAGCTGGGGACATTGCCTGGGCTGGTTCCACTCCTGTGCCAGCCTGCACTGCAGGGCTGGTACGGAGTTACTGCCATAGGGAGGGATGGGAGCAGGCACCAGGCTGAGTTGGGGTTTTGCAGCCTTGTGCAATGCTGATCCTCCAAGCTCTCCATGAGCTGAGCCTCCACCCAGGAATCAGATTTCAGCATCTCTTGGCCTTGCACAAAGTCCTTAGAGGCTGCTCTTCCAAGCTGTGTCCTTGTCCCCTCAGATCAAGTTCCTTTCCCAAGGAGCATAAACAAACACCAGAGAGCAGCTTTTTACCTTTGTGTTACAAGCCTGGCAGCTTGTACAAGCCTGACAGCCTTTACAAGCCTGTAAAGCTGTTCCCCTTGGCTTGGGCAGCTTGGGTTGTCTTGTTGTCTTTTTCCATCCCTAAACAGCATCCAGCTCACATAACTTCCTCTCACTCTCTGCCTGAACTGTGTCTTGGCACCAGGTTCTCGCAGAGGTTCCAGGGCAAGCACGTGGTGGGTGTGTGGCAGGAAAACACAGGTCTCTGTCCCCTGGGTGGGCAGTGTTTAGGATGGAGGGAGGATTCTGCTGCTGGACATCACTCAGAGACCTTCTAGGGTGGGCTGGGAGCAGCTACCATGGTGGGAGCACAGCCTCTCGTTCAACTGTCCCTCTGCTCTTCCCTCCTAGATAATGGCTGATCTTCTCGCCAACGGGATCGATGTGTATCCCCAGAAGGAGTTTGATGAGGACTCTGAAGATCGGCTGGTGAATGAGAAATTCCGGGTCAGTGCGGGGCTGTGCCTTGGACAGGCACTGGGGATGTCCTGGGGGTCCCTTCCAAAAGGCCTCTGTTTTCTTCCCAAAGCTGCTGTGTCATGTCCATGGGGTCTGCCCAGGACCAGGGATCCTCCCAGAGCTGGGAGCAGGGATGGAAAGAGGATGAGAAAGGCTCGTGGGGAAGGTGTCCCGTCCATACTCCTTCCCCATCTCCATCAGCGAGCAGGGGGTCCATGGCCTCTTTCCCTGTCCCGGGCACAGGGAACAGAGGTGCCTGCCCGTCCCTGCCTAGGGCAGGAGCCTTCCCAGCACTGGGATGGAATTCACCTGGAGGCTGCCTGCAGCTCTCAGTTCCATGCTACAGGAGGCAGCTAGCAATTTTTTTGGCACGTTAAAGTGGATTGGGCAAACTCAAGGTAGATAAAAACCTTTTAGGGACTCTGAAGTTCTAAGACACCAGCTTGGGTCAGGAAATGCCTTATCCACAGGTTTCCAGATGCTGGGGGCAATTCCCAGGGAAGCTTTGGGGTACCTTTGCTCCAGCTGTACCTGGCGCCTGCCAGTGAGGGGCTGGGCTAGAGTTTGGGCTGGTTTTGGGCTGGGCACGTGTGCAAGAGATGCTGGTACCCAGTCCTGGGCTGCCTGTGGACCCTGGCAGGAAACACTGCTCAGGAACATCAGGGACAGACCAGCTCATGCCACGAAACTCTCAGAAAACAGCCTGACGTAGGACTTTGCTCACTGGTTTGTTTTCCTGACCAGTTCTCAGGAAGAAAACATAACCTTGTTTTCCTCTTTCCCCAGGAAATGATCCCGTTTGCAGTGGTGGGCAGTGACCAGGAGTACCAGGTGAATGGAAGAAGGATCCTTGGGAGGAAGACCAAGTGGGGCACCATTGAAGGTACCTTGCCCTCAGTTCCCCACCTCCCGAGCCCACCTGCCTGCCCTGGCAGAAGGCAGTGAGGTCCAAAAGCAGCAGGAGAAGTTCAGGTGTATGCAGTGCTTCCTTGCCCCTCCAAAAAGATAATTTCCCTGGTGTTTGAGGGCTGGAAACACCTTGGCCAATGCTCCTGCACCGAGTTCCTGGGCCTTTGTGTGTCCGGGAGGCTGCTGAGTGCTGGAGGGGACATTTCTGGGGGTTCGTAACCTGACTTGTACTTCCTGCACAGTTAAATGCTTGGTGGCAGGATTTGAGAGCACACAAGTGACACCCCTGTGTCTCAAGCCCCTGTTGGAACCTTCCCCTGGCATCTGTGCCTCCACCATGCCTTTGGTTGGTGCCCTTGTGGGATCTCTTCCCTCTTCCGTTTCCCATCGGCATCTCCCTTTCTTCTCCCCCATTTTACAGTCGTGGTTTAAAGGCTAGATGAAAGCTCCTGGCTCCAGCACATCTACAATTTCCCTGGCTGTGGTTTCTGGCAGCCAGCTGGCTCATCTCCAGTGCCACCCCTCTCATCTTCCTCCCCTTCACTTCACAGGTTCCTCTCATTTATGAGTCTTTTTAATAGGAATCCTGTGTTGAGGGATGGTTTAACAAAGCTGCCCGGAAAATCAGTGTATTTTGAAGCTCTGCTGCCCTCTCGTGCTGTGTCCCTGAACATTTTGAGCTTAATGGGATTCATTAAACCCTTACCTTCTGCTTCTGTCATTTGTCTTCAGCACAGGGAGACCCCCCAGGACACAGCCATGGCCACGGGCAGCCTTTGCCTAGCAGTGTTGTTTGTTGTTTTGCCATTCCTGCATGGTGTTTAATGTCTGGACTCGATCTTAGAAGTCTTTTCCAGCACGAAGGATTCTGCTGTTCAATGTACAAGATTGTTGGGGTTTAAAACAAAAAAAAAAAAAANAAAAAAAAAAAAAAAGGAGTTCTTCCTCTAAATTGAGTAAAAGTCAGGGTAAAATAGCAGCTGTCAGACTAATTGTGGTGGAGCAGCAGTTGATTTTTCCCTGTTGCAAACACTCCTCCTGCCAACAGCAGCCCTTGACAGCAGAACTCCTTGACCTTGCATAGCCCTGGGACGCTGCAGGATGCTCATGGCCAAGCTACAGATGAAACTCTTCTGTGGAGACACACCTGGAGCTCACTGTGACCATTCCCCTGCCTTTTTGGGGCCCAAGGGATCCCAGCACTGTGCTGGGGGTGCTGCTGGGACCCCCCTCGCTGGTGGGGCAGGGTGGGCCGGGGCTGTGGATGCTCAGTCACACCCCAGCAGGGCTGAGCTGGGGCAGGTACGCAGTACCAGCCCTGCAGCAGCAAAGAGCACTCCTGCGTCCTGCAGCTGTGCCCGGGGTGTGAGTGTCCCCCTGAGCCCTCCACAAGCTGCTGAAGCCCCCAGGTCCTGCTGGCCCCGGGTGGTGGCCGTGGGTGCACGTTGATGGTTTCTCTCTCTCTTGCCAGTGGAGAACACAACACACTGTGAGTTCGCCTACCTGCGGGACCTCCTCATCAGGTCAGTGCCCTGTCCCCAGAGCCTTCAGTCACCAGGTGGCATCCAGGGAAAGGGGACAGCCCAGCCCAGCCTGAAGCAGCTGCTGCTCTGCTCTGCTCCTCCATCCCTCCACCCCCTCACCCCTCCATCCCTGCCTTCCCTCCCAGCCCGCTGCCCCTCTGCAGCATCCTCCATGGAATGAGGCTTCAGGGGGCTTTTCCCAGCTGCAGTGCTGAGTTCAGGGAGGAGAGGAGCAGTGGGTGGGTCAGGACACACTCCTGGATTGCAGGCAGTGTGCAGTGTGGCTCCAGCTCGCCTGCAAGCAGCTTTTGGCCTTAGTGATCCCTCACTTGTGCCAGGTCTAAGCCCAGTTCAAAGACATCACCCTCCCCTGGGGTGTCCTTGTGGGGTCTGGGTGATCACTGGGCGCTCTGGAAAGAGGAGTCCCTTCTGTGGGGGAGTGTGGGGCTGAGCCCCCTGGGCTTGTTAGAGGGGGCATTGGGCTCCTCCTGAATTTGGCTGCAAGTTTGCCCTGCACACAGGAGCTGTTGCTATCCAATAGTTGTGTTGGGCTGCAAAACCTTATCCCAGGACTTGTGGGGTCGGGATCTCCCTGGGTGGGTGTTGTGCAGCCACAGCTCCCACGTGCCCAAGCACCAGTGAAAGCTCCTGCTGTGCATTATTGCCTTGATATCCCTCCTGTGCACTAAGGTCACTGTTCACCAGTGAGACAGGAGGGGACACAGGGGCTGGGGGGTGTTTGGTGCAGGGTTTGGGGTGCAGAGGCTGGGCTGGCCGAGCTGTGCCCAGCAAGGTGTGACTGCTCCACCTCCTTTTCCTGCAGGACACACATGCAGAATATCAAGGATATTACCAGCAACATCCACTTCGAAGCCTACAGGGTGAAGAGGCTGAACGAGGGCCAGAGCTCTCTGTCCAACGGCGTGGCCGACAAAGAGCTGGTGGCTAACGAAATGTAACCGTCCCGCCCGCAGCCAGGACCTTGCTCGCTCACGCTCGCTATTTCTCCCCTCTCCCCCCTTTATTTTTATATAAAATCCTCTGCCACTGTCCCCTCTTGCCCTGGTCCCTGACCCCCTGCCATGTTAACTGACCAAATAACCAGACGTGGAGCGGGGTGGCCGCTCTGCCCCCGCTTTGTGCCATGAGTTTGTCCCCGGCCCCCAGAGCTGTCCCTGGGCTGGGGACAGTCCCTCCGTGGGGTCAGGCTCTCGCTTGTCCCCAGCTCTGGCCCCACAGCCGAGCCCAGGGGAGCAGATCCGTGGGGCTGGTGGGGTTGGGGTGCCCCAGGAGCCCTTCCAGCCCCTCCAGGCAGGGGCTCTTCTCCGTCCATTGAGGGCGAGGGTCGCTCCAGGTGCACGGAGCCTTCGGAAGCAAGGTACGGTGGGAGGAAGAGAGCAAGCCAGTGCCATCCTTGTCTCCTGCCGCCTCCTCCGAGCCCTTCGCATCCCTCTGGGACCTGGCAGCCCCCAGCCCAGCCCCTGTACCCTGTATACATGCAATAAACTGGGAGTGTTTAGGTGTCACCTCGCCTGTCACCAACCCCCGGCCAGGCAGAGCGACCTGCTTTGGGAGAAGTGCCTTTTCAGACTGTGACCTTGCAATAGCGTGGGAGAGGGAGGGAGGCTCTGCCTTGTCTGTCTGTGCAGCCTGCAGAAGGCTGTGAACCTCCGCAGAGACTCTCGTTCCCTCTCCCTTGGGCCAGAGATGTGGCTGATGTCCTGGGAACACTTGTGTATTTATTTTTCATTCAGTTGGGTGGGTTTTTGTCCACTGAAGGCTCGGAGTGTGTTTGTCCAGAGGGGGCTGAGTGTGGAACTTTGTCTCTGCAAAGCAGTGGTGGGAGGCAGAGGGTTGTCCTGTCTGACCCTTGTGATTCTTGGGCTTTTCCCTGCGTCAGAGGAGGCTCTCGGGTATCTGTTGATTAATTCCTTTTCGTTTCCTGGGTCCCCTGTGTGATGTGTGTGCAGGGAACACTCTCCTCTGTGTGGCTGCTCCTTGTGTAGGGCTCTGTGCATGTGCTGAGCGAGCCCTGCAGCGTGGGGAGGGCTGGGGGTGCTGTGGGTGCTGCCCCCCTGCTCTGCCCCCAGCCCCTCTCTTTGTGTGTGTCTCCAGTAAATAAGACCCTGCGAGCATTAGGTAGCACTGTGACTCGGGAGCAGGGGGCCCTGGAGCAGAGCCCTGCTCCCCTCCCCAGCTCCCCTCGCCTTTCTGTCGTCCATCAGTCTCCAAATCCTCTCTGAGGGATAAAACTTCTGCAAACCACCCGTTTTTGGGGGCACACACTAAAGCGGCAGCGTGTCCCATCCTCTAGCCCTGGAAGGCACTGCAGAGCCCCGTGATCCCCACGGGGACAGAGCCTGGCTCAGCACAGGTGAGCAGGAGGAGGGAGGAAGTTGCTCTCCCCTTGCTGGGGATGCCCAGGCTTTTGGGGGCTCCCCACACGTCCCCCCAGCAGCCAAAGGGGTGTGCGCAGAGGGGTGCATCGTGAGAATCCGTTCTCCCCTTCAATCATATTCCCCCTTCCACAGCAGCCCCACGGAGCTGTTGGGGAACAGCGACTCTCTACTTGCTGACTTGCTATATTTTAGCAAAAACGACAACAAAAAAAAATGTATTAACTGAAGAAAAAATATGTATTTCAAGTGTTTAAAAAGAAAAAGACTGAAAGGGGAGAAAAATCTCTTTTGTGAGGCACTTCTGCAAATGCCATCTTAAACTTTTTTTTCCTCTAGTTGATATCTCAAGCTAGGCCAAGCAAGACACGCTGCTTTCTCCTTTGTAACCTGACTTTTTTTTTGGAAGAAAAAAAAAAAATAATACAATAAAAAGCCCTTCATCCAGATCTATTAAAATGGCCTTTTGGGGGTTATAAGCATTATGAAAATTTAGTCCATTTTTGTATAAATAATAGTGTTTAATATGTATTTCCCAAAATAAATGTTTCAAATGCAAGTAGAAGGAGGTTTGTTTGGAAATGTCTGTTCCCAGCCATGGTGCAGTCGTTGCTGCATGGACCCTGTGGGGCTGGGGATGATGGGAGAGTCCAGCCCCAGAACTGCACTCTTTGGGGTGGAATTTATAATTCCTGACCCCCTTGGTTCATCCCAGCTCAGATACCTGCCCCAGGTCCCAACATGCTGAGCACCTTCGGGATGGGACCAGCGTGATCCTGAGGGAGGCAGGTGGAACCCTCCCTCTGCTCCCGTGGTGGAGCTGATTCCACTCTGCTTTCTGGGGTTATTATGGAGCAGTGCGTTGCTTTTAGCTCAAGGGCAGGTGCAAGCTTGTCTTTCACACAAGAGTGGCTTTGGTTCCACAGGTGGATGGTCTTCAAAACCCTTCATGACTGCAGAGTTGTCCCTGGGATGCCCTTGGGAGTTGGCTTCACTTGGAGGATGAGCCAAGTGAAGACCACGTTTCTCCCTGGTGTCACAGATCTGACACTGTCCACTCGGGTGGTTTCATCTCTCTCTGATGTGTTGATTGTATTTTTTTCCCCAGAAAGTTGAACGCTCCTGGGTGACCGGCTCTAAGTGGCCTTGCTTACACAGGGGCTGGAGCAAGTGACCTCCAGAAGTCCTTTCCAGCCTCAGCCTCTCTGGGATTCTGTGGCTGTGGAACTGGATGAAAACAAAGCCAGCAGGACAGCACTCAGTCAGGTTGAGTCCCTGTGGCGGTCTAGAGCACAGGACAGCCTTATGTACATTTTTCCTCTGTTTTTCTGCTGGCACCAGGGTTTTGGTGTGGGGAATCGTCTCATCTCCCACGGCATCCAGTGAGGTGTGCAGTGATGGGTGCCGCTTCGCCCCAGTGCCAAACCCATCCCTGGCGATGCCCTTTCATTTCCTGTGCTGCACTGCAGCTCTATGGTTGCTTTAGCTCAAATCCCCCTCACCACCACAGCTCACAAATTATTCCAGGGGGAGAAGCAGCAAAATCAAGGTGTTCTCAGTGTTGTAACCAGAGAAAACCCAGAACAAAAGCTCTTACGAAGGGAGAAGGGAAAATCGATGTGTAGCTGTAGTAACTACAAACATGGACCACGGGCCTTGCTCCTGGAGTTTTTACAGCAGTTTTTCCCTGAATGTGGTTTTTCTTGTGCTGGGATTTGGGGTGTTTTCACGGTTTTCCTCAGTGCACCCATGGAGGGAGATGGGGCAGAGGGTGCTCCAGGGGCTCCAGGCAGACACTGGAATCTGAGTGTATCCATGGAGGGAGATGGGCAGAGGGTGCTCCAGGGCTTCCCAGGCTGATGTCCTCCTGGTGACACATTGAGAAATGGTTTGTGGACAGTGAGAGGGGAAAGCAGGCAAAATTCCCCAGCTCAGCAATGAGGGCAGATTTGTTTAGCCCAGAGCAGGAGCTCAGCGGGTTGGAGGTCCCTTCATGGGAATGGTGCAGGGAATGGCTTCCAGATGTTAGGAAGCTCTGGAGAGGTGGGGTTGGCGAAGGGAGAGTAGCAGCACCAGATGCTCTGATGGAAAAGGGTTTTTGTGGTGCTGTGGGAAAAATCCCAGCTGGGGGAAGGGTTTGCTGTTGCAGAATTCCCCCTGACTCCCCAGAGCCTTGGCCAAAGGGCAGGAGTGGCCTGGGGGGGATGGATGGGGAGGGTTGGGGCAGAGCAGGGGGCAGGAGGGGCTGCTCCCCCTGCCCACACCCTCCCCTGCTGTCTCCCAGGGAAATGTGCCTAACGATGCCTGGGCTGACAGAAAGGACCTTGCACTAATGGCTTATTGAGTGGCCTCACTTTAACAAATGAGGGAAATGAAGATGAGTGAGAGTTTAATTACTGATCTCGAGCAGGGCTTTCCACGGCAAGGATGGGCCCTCATTTCCCTTGCCTGGCTCTGGGAGGGGATGGGGACCCCCCAGCACAGCCTGGCAGCCCTGGAGGAGGCAGCTCTGGGTCAGGGAGGGCTGGGGATGGGTCAGGTTCCAAAGAGCACCTCCATCCGAAGAGGATGACTATAAATAATAAGAATAAAAGGGAGTATAAATAATTAAAGCAGCTCACTGTGAGTAGTTCCCGAAACGTCTGCCTGATTTAAAAACTAATTACTTGGAGGGTAATCACCACCAGAAGCGCACATATTTACCCACAATGCTGCTCTTCCCTCCTCTTCCTTTCGCTCCCTTCTCCTGATTGCTATCCCAGGCATTGGCGCAGACTTATCACTCACCCACAGCGCACAATAAACTGGGTTGTACTCGTCCGTCTCCCTGATTAATAATGTCATTGGAGACCTGCTCAGGGAGGAATAAATCCTCTCTGGGTAGGAGGCCAGGTGCTGGCAGGAGGGGAAGCTGCGCTGTGGTACCTGCGGAGCCCAAGCCTCAGAGCCCCAAAGGGTCCCTCCTGCTCCAGGGATGGAGCCTTGGGATGAGCCCAAAACTGAGCACCAGGAGCCCAGGGGATGTGCCAGCACCTACTGGGTGCGAGCTGCTCCTCAGGGACCTTCCTGGGCCACCACAGTGTGCACCAAGCCCCTAATTCCCTGGCGTGGAGCTGTCCTGTGGGAGCCATCTCCCTTTGATGTGCGAGCCAGGCTGCAGCAGCACGGGCAGAGCTGCAGAGCTCAGCCTTTAATTACTGCCGAGCTGCAGTTGAAAGCTCGGGGGGTTTTTGATCAGCTCCAGTGTGGCTCCAGCAGAAGGGAGGATTTGTCCCTCCACCTCCGTGCCTGTGCGAGCTCCTCACGCTGCCTCCATCACACAAGGTGCTGGTCCCACCCTCCTGCTCCTTCTCACAGCCCAGCAAAACATTTTCTTCCATGCCCACAGCAAGCTCGAGTTGGTAACTCTTTCACGCAGTTTAGTTTGTATTTATTTGCCTGAGCTTCTTTCTGGTCCTGTACAAATTAATAAATAATTCTCACCATCAGCCTGATTTACGAGCAGCATTGCACTGCGCTGCTTCATTTGGGAAAACAGAATAATTTATTCCTAACTTATGGGATTCAGGAGACTTCCACCCGCAGCCCATGATATTTTCTCATTAACATTACCCAGCTAAGCTAAAAACTGCAATTTCATAAGTCATACTTCCTTCAAAGGCACATTACCAGCTTCCCAGGGACTCCAAAAGTTTACTGAAGCTTAAAGACATACCTCATAACGTGCAGAAATGTGCCAAAGTCCCTCTTCTTATTACCACTGAAACCATCTTTCCTGCAGGTTTCCCTCCCCTGAACCCTTCCCATCAGGAGGATGTTTAAGTGAGTGATGCTGGTCAAAAGAATCGCATTGAGTTACACTTTAACGAGACGATAAAACGAAAATTTTTAACTGGAAAACAAAAGTCCTTTATCCCCTGCTTCAGGGCATGTCTGTAAATGACATAAACCAAAATATTCCTTTTTTGTAAGGGTGGTTTTTGGTTTTCTTTTTGGTTCTGGGGGCTACCCACAGTGAAAATGTGGGATGGAGGACTGGGGTCCAGGGAGATGGATGATTCTGTGGGAGCTCCTCACCACAGAGGACCAGCAGGACCCAGGGCTGAGCAGTTGTTTTAATCTGTGCACCATTTTTAAAGGAGGTTGGTTTGATTTGGAGGTTTTTTTGTAAGCCACAGCTGGAAGCTCTTGCTGGCAAAGTTTATAGACCCCGTTCTTTCAAAAGTAAAAATTGTCTCCTTTTTAGGACCATGTCCAGCTTTGCAGAGGACGAGGACAGGGAAGCAGAAGGAGCCTGAACCCCTTGTGTACATCAGCCCACCTCCCACTGCATCAGCCCAGGGCTCAAACCGGGGGGAGCAGAGGAGCATTCCCCCTTCCCTGCCCTTCTCCTCTCCTGCCACCAGCCTCAGAAAAAAGTCAAGATTAAAATCATATTCCTAAAGCAAAATTACACATTGGAGACTCCACGGCCCTCCCAGGAGGATCAGGGCATTCCTCTATAAATATCTGTCTCGATATGTTTAATTTGCAGATGAAATTAAGCCTGGGAAGAAAGGGAAGGATGTCTTTTCATGTGTGGGCTGTCCGGCTTTGCCTCGAATATCAAAGTGAGGCGCGTTACAAAGCACCGGCTCTCCGGGATTATCTGAGAAACCTTGTAGGTCCCAAGTGACGGCGCTTTCGGGATCAAAAGGTGTGGTACTTATGCAGAAAGCCAGGAAAAGCCAGCCCCAAAGAGCCAAATCTCGGGTCAGTTGGCAGAGTTCAGAGATTTCCAAGGAAACGAGGAGGTAGGTGAGGAACCAGGAGAGGTTGGGCTTTCACGTGGATTTTGGATTAAATATTAACTTGCTGCAGTGGGTTATGAGGATAAATATTTTCATTAATCATGTATGTGCTCATTATGATGGTGAGAATAGACCGTTCAAGATTCATCTGTACGAGCTTTTCAACTCCAACCTCCCATTTCATGCTCGTAGCTTTTGGTAAAACATCATCTTCTGTGATTTCTTTCTTCAGAAAACTTTTTCCCCCAAACAGTTTTATTGGTTTCAACGTTTTATTGGTTAGACTTTGAAAACACCAGCTGGAAAGATTTAGCTTGAGGGTGAGTGGAGAGGAGAAAATGCACCTCTAGTTAAAACAAGGGAAGGGGAGTGGGTGATGGTTTTGGGGTGGCCCATAGAGGTGGGAGCCTGACCTGGGGTGGGAAAACACATCTCACATTCCAGGGATCTGCTGCCATGTACCAGTGACACCTCACCATCCATTTCATTAAAAATTGCAATTTTTCCTCCTTTCCTCCCATTTTATTGAACTTTTCAATCATTATAACTTTCTTTAGCTTTCCTTCCTTTCTGTTTTTAGCAGCTCTTTTCAATTACTTGGTGCTTTTCTTTTTACTCCAGTAATTTTTTTAAAGACTTGTCAAGAAGGAAGAGGGAAGACAGATTAAAATTTATACTAGAACAGAAAGTGGATGTATGGCCGAGAGTCTAAAACCCTGTCATTAGCAATATTTAATAAGGAACAAAATTATTGGGCAAGCTGAGATATTTGCAAATTACTTCTGAAAATCTCCAGGATGGAAGGGACCTTCTCCAGCAGAGAGGGCTGACTGAGGGATGAAGGTACAAAGGATTTGGAAGGAGCATCGCTAATGACCATCTGCCCCACTATAAAGATTTATGCGTGTTGAGCAAAACTCTGAGGGACCCATCTCTGGGTGAGGGTAAGACCAGAGATGACACCTGAAATACCCCCTGTCTGTCTGTCCTTCCCCAGGGCTGGCTGCAATGGCTTTTCCCACTGGCACGTGCAGAAGGAGGCACCAATCCCAATTTCAGCCCTGTGGAGGAAAGGAGAGGCCATGTTTGGTGTTTGATGTTTCCTTTTCTGAGCACTTCTGCAGTCTGGTGTGGAGGAGGAGTGGGCAGAGTTGGGGTCGTGCTGGTGGTGGCTGTACCTGGGACATTTCCCACTGGTTTGGAAGCTCTGGTTTTGGACCTCTCCTAGCTCAGTCTAGCATCTCTGACATTTATCAGAGCCCAGCACACTCTCAGTGCTTTCTGCTGGAGAAGAAAGCTTTTTTAAACAGGTTTTTTTGCTGTTGTCAGCCAGGCCACTGTGCTGGATTGTCAATGCCAGCGCTGGAGCAAGTGCAGAGAGCGAACACCAGGCTGTGTGAGGTTTGCCAGAGTCAGGGCACACAGAGAGCTGCTGTGCTGTGGAAAGGCTCCTCCTGGAGCCCTCCTGTGCTCACAGAGCCACTCTGGTGCTTCCCTGCTCCTGCTGTGCCACTGAGGTGCCTCCGCTCCCTGCTGCAGGATGTCACAGCGCAAGGGCCAGGGACTGGGGTGGCCCGAGGAGCAGTTGCACAGTTGTGTCCCCTCTGGTGCAAAATTAGCCTAATTGAAGAGCAGTAAGCGCCATCAGCTGCTGCTGCAGGTGCTCCACTCCTAAATGCTCTGGAGGGCTTAAGAGCAGCAGCTGTTTGCTCTTGGGAGTGAGTGAGGGGGGAAGGAAGTATATTTTGGAGTCAGGATGTGAGGGATGGGGCTGATCCAGAGCTCCTGGGATGGTTCTGTCCTGCTGGCAACTTCTGCGAGAGCTGGAGCTGGTATGCAGGAAGAAGTAAGTTCAAGGAGTTTTTATTCTGCTCTATCTATAAATGTAATTTTGTGCACTGTGGCTCAGCTTTCTCCTAAAGCCCAGGGCTGTGCAGGTACCTCCCCACAAGTGCTTTGCCTCAAGCAGGGATGCAGGGGGGCTTGAGTGTCTGGTGCTGATTATGCAAAGTGGGATATTTAGGGGGAAGGGGGAAAAGTTGTTTTATATCTGGTAGAATATTTCTCCTCTGCAACCTGAGCTCAGATTAAGGGCTAGCTCCAGAGCAGCAGAGAGGCACAGGGGAGCAGTGGCTGCCCAGACACAGTTTTGGCTTCTGCAGTTTTCCAGGGATGTGCCAAAGCTGAGTGCTCTGAGTTCGGTACCAATTTGGCCCTGCAGGCAGTGTGCTGGTTCTTGCTGTGTTGGTTTTGGTTTGGCAGAGACTGCATTAATTGGTGGCTTCATCCCTCCTAAACCAGGGTGAATGTAAAGAGCAGGCAGGGCCCTTTAGCCTGCACAGACAGGCTGTTATTTAAGCACAGCTTATATATACATGTTTCATACTGCTTTGGGGGTTTTTTCCATCAAGATTTCCACGTGAAACCTGGTGCAGATGGATGTGAGAGTGTCCCTCTAAACCCCTAGAGCTGTAATCCCTTAATGCTGGCTACTTTCTCAAGCACAGGGGTGGGTCTAAAAACTGCTCCAAAGTCAGGCCTGTGTTTGGTGTGAGCCCTGTCCTTTTTCTGGCCCCCCATTTCTGTGCCCTGCTCCACGTGGGTCAAAACTATTCAGTGAGCAAAGTGTTTCTCAGTGAGCACAGAGAAGGTGGTGACTGAGGGTGAGCTGGGCTCTGCAAACCTGCACTGATGAGTGACTGATTGCCCCAGACACAGGCCTGGGCTGCAAAATCCTGTGCTGTAGTTAAGTGCCATATCTAAAAGTCTTGGAAGGCTCTTGTAGCTCTGTTTGCTCTGCTGCAGCTGCTCTTGCCTGGGACTGCTGGCAGCAAAACCAGCAGTGGCTTTGTGCTGCAGGACAGGAGGGTCCTTGGGGCTGCTGCCAGTGCCAGCATTATCAGCTGTGACACCCAGCAGGACGGGCAGTGTGTCCAAGCTCCAGCTGCCCGAGTGGTTGTGCTGAAAATCAAACCTGCTGAGCTGGGATGGGTGGGACTATAGTCACAGGTTGGTGCCCACTAGAGCTCTCCACCCACTTAAAATAAAAATGGGGTTGAGTTTAGAACACAAGGGCTGCACTGGTGGTGCTGAAGCCCCCACCAATCTCCCCAGAGAGCTCTGACCGTGGGCACGGTGAGCTGCTGATGGTCTCTGCAGCCCCAGGTGTGAGCAGGGATGGAGATCTCTTCCCCCAGGTGACTTTCCTGGAGGATGAACACTCCCCTCCATCCCTTCCACTCCTTCGCTCATGAGGAGTGATCAAAGCGCAGCTGTTCGATTTCGTAACCCGAGTAAACGCTCAAAAAAAAAGAAAAAAAAAGGAATCACTCCCGAAATATCGCAGGGATGGTGTTTTGAGTCTTGGCTGCTTCGCCTGGGAAACAGTCTCTTCTGATTCAGCTTGTTCAAATCATCTTAACAGTTCTCAGCAAGAAAAAACCCTCTGTATCCTGAAGGCAAGTATATTTGGGCAGAGCAATAAGAGAGACTTTAAGAGGTTTGGAGGTTACAGTGGGAAATAGCAGTTATTCCCAATAAGCAGTGTTAAATGAAGTGCTGCTGACAGTAGCCTGAGGCAGGTTCAAGAGTTTCAAGATTTGCAACTAAGAGATTAACCAAAATAGATGTCTTATTACAGGCAAGTTTGTATCTAAATCATTTAAAGTACCTTTAGATGCTGTAATGTTTTTCCTCGTAAGTGCTCATAGTATATCTGCAGCTTCCTCCTGGTTTTCAGGGGCGAGCAAAGAAAGAGCCTTTGATCTTGGAGAGTTTGAGACCCTCTGATGAGGGAACAAGGGCCCAGAGGATTGGCAGGTTCCCAATGGATGGGAGGCTGTCTGAGCAGTGATCCTGTTTGACATGGAGGAGGATCCTGGCCCAGCTCCTCCCCTATGGATGCTGTGCTGGGTGGTGGCTGACAGGCACGGTTTGGAATGGATGGGCCCAGCAGCAGGTTTTGCCAAAGATTTGGATGTAAAATTCCTCTGGAAGGGTAGCAGCAGCATGGCTGGGAGCTGAAATAACCTGGCCCTTAATTTTCAGAGGCTGTAGGATTTCAGGAGAGCAAGTGCTGTGTTTGGGGTGTAAATAAGAGTGGCTCAGGTGAGCACAAAACATCTTCTTCCCCTGGGATATGTCATCCTCGCCAAGCCCTGAATCCAGGTGCTGATATCCAATCTCTGCCATCCTGTGGGACTTTCATGGGCAGGGATCAGCCACCAAAATGTGTTTGGGAGGCAGAATGTTGCGTTTTTCCTTCTGCACTCAACCGGACAGAAATTCAGTGTAGGGCCAGCAGCTTGGGGGTTAGTGGAACAAAGGATCTGGCACCAGCACGGGCAGTCACTGGCACAGAGTCTTGGCTGCAGCCTGGATAAGGTAAATTTAAATTCGGTGGATGAGGAATCAACAGGTCCAAGGAAATTCTCTGCAAAAGAGGGGCAAGCTCCATGTGCTCAAGAATGAAGCAGGGGAGAAGGTCAGAGGGGTTTCAAAGGAGCTGGTCTGAACCTGAGGAGCAGCCTGGGGTGCTGGTGCTGAGACAGGAAAATGGGTGTGCATTATTTGGATGAGATCCCTGTGCTCCTTGTGTTCGTTCAAGTTGGCAGCACCTGATTTCTGGCAGCTCTCCAAGCAGAGGTGCCAGTTTTCTTTGGCAACCCCACATCCCTGTGGGGCTTGCAGGATGGGAGCCCTGGAGAGGGATGGGCTGTCTCAGGGACCTTCAGCAGCTGTGCCAGGTGGCACAAAAGGTCTGGGAGAGGGAGGTGGAGGTCCCTACCAAAGGATCCACCAACAGAGCTGAAAGCAGGGACATGACTGGAGAGCCAAAGAGGTTTCCAGCTATTAAATATATATAGTGTGCTGAAATGAGTTAAATGTGCTGAAGCCATCCTGGAGCAAGCTGCTGAGGGCCTGACAGGGCTGGGGGACACCATCTCATGTGGAGTTACTAAAGCTGAGCTCTGGGAAATGGGTCCTCCTCTATGAGGTCACATTGAGCCATATTCAAAATATAAAATGCTGCTCTTTCACTTTTCCCTTGCTTGCTTCCAAATTCTCAGATTAATGACATTTCTGTGCCATGCAATGGGCCTGAGATTGCAAGCTTATCTGTGTGTGAACAAGGAAAAATGTCACCAACTGTCTCTGCAATGTTACCCTTTTTAAAAAAAGCGAGTCCATGTCCCTCCAGGCAATCAGATATTCATAGTGACCTGGCGACAGTGCCACCTCTCCTGTCCAGCCAGTGTGCAAGATGTCACTTGGAAAGCAGCATAAAGCAAATGAGAGTTGTTTCATTTTCAGTCTCACATGCTGGGTGAGCTGGTGGCAGTAACTTGCTGCTCATGGGCAGGGAGAGGTGGCAGAGTGTGGCCTCACCTCCCCTCCAGTGCTAATGGCTTTTCCAGGGGTTGCCATGGAATGTTGCAAGTGTCAGGTACAAATTATAGCACCTCTGTGAGCTGAGGAAGGGCTCTTTTATCTTGTTATTTGATAGCTGAGGGAACTGCATCCCAGAGGTCCTGTGCTGCCACCAGGAGTCAGTTTTCCCTTTCAGTACAAAGCAAGGACTCGGCTGTTGTGCTTGTCCAGGCTCTTCCGTGGAGTTTACAAGGGATATCTGGATGACAGCCGTGCCACAAGCCCTCTTTAAATATCATGGGAGGTCCTGTGCAAGAGCATGAGGGAAACAAAGCTGAAATGTGTGAATGACTTTTGCCAGTTTGAAGGACCAGGTTGCTCCAGGCTTTCATTTCCTGCAGTGGAAGCACAGACTCCAAGCTTTAACTGGAACAGATGGAAACCTGGCTCTTCTGGAGACTGTTAAGGACATGCCCTGACAGCCACAACCACTGCAGGTCCATGTGCTGGGGCTCCCTGAGCTTTCACTGGCCAAATCCCCCCTTCAAGCTGTCACCCCACATGAGGCCCATCACCTTGTTGGTGTGCCTGCCCCCCTCCTGGGGCAGAGGGTTTAACTGTAGAATAGCTGGAATGATCCAGTCCTTGAGGCCTTTGACTCCAGGATTCCATCCTTGTCCTGTTGGAGCAGGCAGGACTGTGCCATGTGGTGGGAAGAGTTGAGTTTGGATTGGGCATCATTCTACCTGGCCCCAAGCATGTCCTGCCGGGTCATTGCTGCTGTATTCATCAGGAGTCATGGACAGCTGGTGTCTGCATCTCCCCTGGAGCCTGGTGGGCTGAGAGCATCCCTCCTTCCCAGGGGAGGCTTTCCAGCCCTTGGAGGGGCAGAGGGGCACTCCAGCAAGTGAAGCCTGGCACCCTTAAAGTATTTATTTTCCGTGAATACAAGGAGTACGGGTTTATTATACCCAAATACTGCTAAATCATCTGTTAAATGAACTGTTTGGACATTCTGGTTTAGTATTTTGGATTGCTTGAAAAGGAAGACAGCCTGGCACTGCCTCACAGAGCTGCTGGCACTGCCCCCAGTCTGTGTCTGCTGGAAGCATCAGAGCTATTGCCCAAGGGTATTTGGGGATGAGAGGGCTCATCCCAGGTGAAACCATTGCCACAAACCCCTCTGGAGTGCTGCAGTAATCCCAAGCAGGTGCTGTGCCTGTGGGATGTTTGGGAGCAGAGCTGCCAATAAAGTTCTTGGCTTTCTCCAGAGGGAGCCTCAAGTATTTGAATCATGATCTTCTGAGAGAGGGGCAGCCTGGGAAAGGCAGCTCTTGGTCTCCATGAAATGTTTTATGAAGTCTATGTTTTACTGGAGTCTGGCAAAAGAGACCTTGATTTAACAGGAGTTTTTAAAAGTGGGAAATGTGGAACAGCTGCTGTGGCTGTAAGCAAGCCAGGAATGGAGGGGAGGGCAATGCCTGGGGCTGTTTGGTTATGGACCTTGGCAAATGGGAGGCTTTCCTGATGTTTTAATTGGCATCAGGAAGATCATTGGGACCTTGAAACCCCAAACACCATTTGGGAGGGCCTGAAAGATGCTTCTGCCCTGTGGAAATGTGACAGTGGTGTTAAGGCAGGGAAGGGGCAAAGGAAAGTGGAGGAAGTGCAAATGGAGTGGGAGCACTTCCATCCATCCTTGGCCAGATTGGTAAAGGCTTAAAGGTACCCAAAGCCCAAGGGCCCACTGAATTTGGGGGTGTGCCACAAGCAGTTTGTGGGCCCCCCAAGGCATCTCCCATCTGCACGTGGTGTCCAGGGCACCGTGGGGATGGATCACCCTGGGACAAGCACTCACAAGGACCATCCACCTCCCAGGCATTGCACTTGGAACAAGATGAAGCATTCCTGTGTGGGCTGTTGTCTCAACTGAGTGCAGAGACAGCCAAGGGTGGCTTGTGCAGACTCTGGTGTCCCACTCATGGCCACACACAGTAGGGCAGGAATCCCCCCCTGTAATCTCTGCTGGAGACTTGACACTGACAGAAAATCTCAGAAGGGCTTGTCCACCTTGGGCTCTCCTTTCTGGCCTTTCCCATCCAATGCTTTGGAGTAGGATCTAAGAAACCTTCTCCAATCTGCCTGGAGGGGAGGCTTGTCCCGGTTAGGATCCAGCAGGTCTTGTCCTTTGCACTAGAGGAGTATTCAAATAATTTAGCAGTGGATTCTCTCATCCCTCGTATGCCAGTGGAGTTGTTTTTGTGGCTCTAATGTTTCCCTGACCTCGATAATGTCTTCTGTGAGTGCATTGCTCAGGTTAATTATGCATTAAGTTTACATAAGGCTTTTCCGTTTTTAATCAGCTCCAAACCCGCTGCCTCGGGATGTGCTGGATGCACTCGGGAGCTGAGGGGCTCACGGGGAGCTGCACCCACCCTCCCACCCTGCCAGCTCTTGTGTGCATACGGGTGTGGCTCCTTTATTTGTCACCGTGGTGCACAACCCCCCTGAGACTTCTGTTGTCACCTGTGCAGCATCTCTGACACCCGCTGCAGTCACACAGCACCTGAAGGGAGGTGGCTGCTGGATGTAGTCAGCTCCCTTTCCTTCTCTACAGCCTGGAGAAGGGTGTGTGTGCTCTGTGAGAGGCTTGGGAGCTGCTGAGAGGTTTTTCTTAGACTCAGTATTTCCCATGAGGCCTCTGTGAGTACAAGAAAGTGAGGAAAAATACAGTGTTTCTCGTTCTTCTGGAGACCTTTCTCTTCTCTTTCTCTTCACTTTCCTCTGGGTTTCTCCTTTGGTTTCACTGCAATGCCTTTTGAGCTCGATGAGCTTTCCTTCTCTCTTCTAAGACCTTGAAAGTAAAGGTTATGGTGAGATTGCATAGAGGCAAGTTGGACAACGTGACTCTCTTAAAGGCAAGTGCTTCTGTTTGCAAAGTAACTTGGCAGCCTTGTGTATTTTGGATTTAGGCATCCTGGAGCATAAGCCAAAGCTAACAGATATTAATTAGCTGGAGGACTGATACTGTAATGAGAGCAGTTGCTCGCATAGGTTGGCATTTTTATTTTCAATGCAAGTAATTAAAGAAAAAGTTGTGTTGAAGAAGTCGATGTTGAAATGTTGTATAAATAACACACCCTGGGTGGTGAGAGCTAGGGAGGAAGCGGAGGGAAAGAAGAGCACCTGTGGTGGCTGCTGTGATGCCTGGCTGTGGGAGGAGAGATTATCCCTGCAGCAGGGAAAAAAGGAGCGAAGGAGAAGAGTGTTTTGAAACCATGTCAGAGAAGAAGGATGGGGAGTTGGGAGAGCTTTGCCAGTGTGTTTGGAAATGCACAAGGGAACTGTATTTGCAGGATCGCAGGCAGCAGGTTCAGGGGGCAGGGATGCAGGAACTGAGTGTGCAGTGGAGGCTCTGGATCTGGATTGGAGGAACAGCACAAGATCCTGAGTGTGCAGCCTGGTGTTTAAAAGGGATCTCCTAAAACACCTCCCAGCCCATCATCCCACCGAGCTCATGCAGGAGGAAGTTTGGAAGATTGTGTGGAGGGGAAGTGCTGAGTGAAGCCTGAGTGAAGTTTGGTGGCTTAGTTAAACACTGGCACAACCTGGGAGACATGGGTGAATCTGTGGAGCTGCTTGCAGCACAGCCACACCTTTGGTTTGGGTTCCCAGGACTGTGTGTGATGTGAGGAGATGGAAAACAGTCAGGTCTGGATTTGAGATACCTGGCAGGGGTGTCCTGGAGGTGCCCAGAAGGTCTCTGGATCACGGAATGGCAGTTCTTGTCCTCTTAGCCCAGGGAAATGCCAGCTGGGGCTGCAGCTCAATTTCTCTGCCCCTGCTGGTGATGAAACAAAGCTTTGGTTATCTCCAGGGTTGTTTGTCTCCAGCCTTGAGACAGAGAAGTGTCTCTGGAGACCACACCCAGCCCCAGGAGCAGGAAGCCACACAGAGAGGAAAAGGTGCAGTGCTGAGCACTTCCCATTGCCCGTGGGCTCTGCAGCCCACCCTCAGCTGTCCCTGGAACCCCTCTGCCACCAGCCAAGCCAGGCTGGGCAGAGCAGGCTTCCCACGGGTACCCACAGAGTCAGGGTCTGGGTACCCACCCAAAACTCACCTCTGAGCTGAGGCAGTTCGCATGATGGGGACCAGCATTTACCTGATGTGCCGTGATGGGAGGCTGGATGCGCCAGATCCTGCTGGGCACTGCAGTCATCGAAGGAATTTTAACCATTTGTTTCCCTTCTCCAAAACCCAGCTGTTGGCAGTGATGGCCAAGTCCTTGCTCTTCTCGGAGCGATGTATTGTGAAGGAGAGAGTGGGTGAGGAATGCAAATCAAAACTAAACAATGTGCTTTGCCATCTTTTTTTTTTTCCTTTAAGAAGCTTAATATATTAGCTAATCATGTGTGTAAACAATCTCAATATGCAAACTGAAAGGTAGCATCCATCCCCCAGTGTCAGCTGGGTTGAGCTTCCCCATTAAGCTCTCCAGAGCAAAAAAACCCTTCCTGAACAGCCATTTCGGAGTGTGCAAAATTGATTTGGTATTCGGCCTCCGCAGTGGGAGAAGATGGCGGCGTGGCGCCGCGGGCGCCTCTTCCCTCCCTTGTCATTTTTTTGGGATATCCTCTTTTCCTCGGTGATGGAGGACGGGTGGGTCTGATGCCAGCGGGTCACTCCCACCGCCTGGGCACGCGTGTCCCCCCGGCGCCTTCTCTCGAGTAAAAACAATAAAAAACAAATTTACGGTGGCCCCTCCTTGGGTAATTTCCACAGCGCAAAGACCCCCTGCCTCCCACCCCCTTCATGTGCATCTTCTCTTAATTAATTAATACTGCATTCATCACCGCTTAATTCCCGTTTCCGTAGCACCCGAGGAGGGGGGCTGCCAGCAAAGGCGGGTGCTGAGACAGTCTAGAGCTGCTGTCTTAGTGGAGGAGCTTAATTAGCCCCCGTGACAATATGGGCTCGTTTCCCACAGCCCGGGAATGGGTGGCTTCAAATGGCTTCTCGTGCCCAGCAAACGCTGCTCCTGTGCCCGTGCCAGCCCCTGGCAGCTGGGGAGGAAAGGTGATCCCCTGCAACAGCTGCCCAAATTTAAAAAAAAATTAATCACAAATTGGCCTCCTTTTGAGCCGGATGAGGGACAGGAGGCAAAGCCGCCAGGTTTGGTGTGTCTCAGTGGTTTTGGGGACCAAACCCCCCTGGGCTGTACAGGGTCCAGGACACCCCTCACTGCTTGTAGCTGCGTCTGTTGGTGTTGCAGGGCTCCTGCTCTCCTTTTCTCTGTTTCTTACCTTAAACACAACTTATTGGCACTTGTGGTGCCTCCTCTGCTGAAATCTTGCTGCACTGTGCTGCAGCCCTGGTGGGACAGGGCTGGAGAGCCCTGCGGTGCTGATGGGACAAACCAGAAAATGTGAACTGCTGGGGTGACTTCAGCAGAACAGAAGGTTTCGAGGACTGTCAGGAAGGAAAGATGATGTGCTTGTCAGTTGGTTTTGTGGTGTGCATCAGAGTTTAGATAGGTGACCATATTTCAGGTTTTTACCTCCCAGTCTTTGAACTCCTCTGCAAAGAGGGAAAACCCATGTGCCTTGACAGGTTTTTGAGATGGTGACCATGGGTGTGTGTGCTCCCACCTGCCTGGGCACCACGTTTAGGGCAAGATGGAGAGATCCAGAGTGTGTGTGTGTGTGTGGACGGAAGATGGAGAGGGAACAAAGCAGCAGATCCACCGCGGTGCTGGGCTGGGCTCCTTGCCAAGAGCGGCGGCAGGATGATGCTTCCCGCACCAACGCGGCCGTGATGCTCCATGCTGCCCTGGGTATCCTGGATGGGCCGGGGTGTGAAGGTGGCTCTGGGGTGTCGATGAGGGGATGTCAGTGCAGGGATGTCGCCTCGGCCGCGCTGCCCACGGCGCACGTCCCGCCTGACTCGCAGCCGCAGCGCAGCCATGCTCAGCCAGCGTGAGTACTGCACCAGGCGGGGGCTCGGGCCGTGGGGAGCGCTTGGCGTTCGGGGGGTGTGTGTGTGTGGGGTTTGGTTTTTTTTGCTTGAATTTTTTTTTGGTCTTTCATTTCCGTTTCCTGCCATGCTTTTATTTTTCCCCACTGCCCAGCCCATGGTGTTGAAATTTGGCCACCTTGTTGGTGGTGGCTTTGGGAGGGCCGAGGACATGGGGGTCAGTTGGCACAGCAACTGCTGCCTGGGGACAAAAGGAGGCGCTTTTTTTTTTTTTTT
>VZRL01002167.1:226316-367373 GCA_013397895.1 Origma solitaria
AGTAGCAGCTGCCAGCCAGAATAGCAAATCCATGTGACTTGGCACCACTCCAGCTTCCTTGAGGGTTGCAGAGGGATGGTATGTTGGAGGGTAAGACTAGCTAATTAATCTTCTGGCAGGGAACAATGTAATATCAGACAATTACAAAGACAGAATGAAATTGCTATAGTGGGAAGGCTGGCATATGAATTTCTCAAAGGGTCCATCCCTCAGTCCACTGCCGTGTTACTTTGTATGCGGGAAAAGCACCCACCGTACATGTGCTTTTCTGTTGTGTGGGGGGTTTTGTGCAAGTTAAATGATGTGTTTGGAGGAGGGGCAGGGGGAGGCAGGCTCGCTCACAGGAGAAGCTTTTTGAGCAGCAAAAGAGAGGAAGAAGAGCATTCCAAGCAGACACGTTCCCTATCAACCAGCCGTGCCGAGAGGACAGACCTGGTGCATCGCCATCCTTTGGGCTCACGGGATTTTTGGGGATTTTTTTTTTTCCAGTTATTTTTCGTGCTTGAGCTGTGGTGTGTGATGGCTACGGCTTTTGGAAGGAAGATCTGACTACTGGGCAGAGAGGGAGGGAATTTCCTTCAGCCGTTCTTCACAGAGAAGCCTTCAAAGAGCTTTGGAGCTGCGGAAAGTTCTTGGGGGAAAACACCTACGAGCTCCGCGGTGGTAATTGCCGATAATGAGCTGTAATCACCGCTACCTACAGTCGGGACACGGTGATGGATAGGGCAGTGTGAGCCGCATGGTGCAGGCTCCCCGTCTGTTTATTTGCAGCGGGAAAAGAATTAGGAAAGTCTCATTTATCCTGGAGCACAGCGAAGCATCGGTGGGAGATCAGCCAGTGCAGGATTAGCATAGGAAAGCCCTCCTCCCTTCTCCTTGTCCTCGCCGGGCGCTGGGGATAAGCTAATGACTCTCCTCCCTCTGCATCTCCCTCCCAGGATGAAATTTAAAACGGTGGGATCTCTAGAAGTGTCACTAAAAGACCAAACCAAACACCAAAAAAATACCCCCACAATACCAAACACGAAAACAGCATCAGACAGATTCTCTTTGCGATGCTGTGTTGGCGCCTGCGCTCCAGGGCCCTGGAGACACGGCCAGGAGCTGCTTCCAGCCAGAATTGGAATTGGAGCAGCTCCAGCTCCCTTGTTCTTTCTCCTGAGGAATTCGAGTAGGTTTTTGTTTGGTGCCTGCCCAGATCAGATGGTGCAGAGACGATGTTTAGAAACCACTGCAAGCCCCCCCGGCTGCCTTGGCGGCTGGGCTGGGCTGCCACTTGTCACTGGAGCTGTTGGAGGGCTTAGCTGAATGAGTGGCTCCTTTGAGGGAGCAGCAGTGTCAAGAGCTGGGCTGGCAGGCTAGGGGCTCTTCCAGGGTGCAGAGGAGGAGGAGCTGCACACAGCTGAGTCCTTGACCCGTGCCCTGAAAGGCATCATGGTGGGTGCCCATCTGGGGGTGTTTGCCTGTTTTTCAGGGCTGGCTGGATGGCAGGAACATTTCCCACTGGGTTTTGTTAGGGATGATGGTCCCAGGGCAGGGTCCCATCAGATGTCCCTTGGTGTGGTGTGTGCCGATGTGTAGCTCCTTCTCTGGCTACAGGTGCTCCCTCTGCCCCAGCCTGGGCTCCCTGTGGGACACCAAAAAATGCCCTGCACACCCAAAAGTGGGATCCCAAAATTTCCCACCATCTGCTGAACCCTCCCTGTGTTTGCTTTGAGCATCCCAAGCGCTCAGGTGCACAGTGGCTGTTCCTCCCCTGGATGCAGAATGGGTGCATCATTTCTGTCTGGAGGATGCAGAGCTCAGCCCAACCATCCCTTTGGTTCCCATCCTCATCCACCTACCCACAGCCAGCAAGATCTCCAGGGTTGGAGGGAAGCTCTTCCAAGATCAGCCCAGCAGAAGAAAGCCTTGGAGATTTCCTATTCAGATAGTTACGGCTCTAGGAATGGATGTTTATGAGCAGGAGTGAAGAAACTGAAATCATCCCAATCATTTAATAATTATTTCAGTTAGAAATGATCACATTCAGTCCCTGTCTGAAGTCCTGTTGAGGACTCTCCCTGTTTGGTGTTGTGCCCAGGCCCAGCCTTGCCCTCAGCTCTGTACAAAATCTGAGCCAGCAGCACTGCTCCTGCATGGAGGTGGAAGAGACAATCTGAGCCTCTTCATAGTAAATAATTGGCACCAGGGATGTTTCTGTAAATTAGTGTATATCTTCTTGACTATACTTCAAAGTTTTCACTTTATGAATCTTTTATGGAATTCTCTACACCGGGGGAAAAAAAAAGAAAACAACAAACCCTTGTAGTACTGAAATTTTACCTTTGTAAATGATACAATAAGAAAACCCGAAACCCCACCCTTTCACAATCAGTTGACTTGAGAAAAATCATCCCCTGGTTGCTTCTTGTATGCACACTGTGGGGCTGGACTTGGCCATGAAGGTGGGTACATCCAAACATGCACATGTGCTGAAGGGTTAAGAATGGTCTGGGCACTCTGACCTGAACCTAAATGCTCCCAAAATTCCCCCCTTGCAGTAGGGTATGTCCCCCCTCAGGTCCTGCTGCGCCTCTCCAAGGAAACTTCTGGAGTTAAGAAATTTAATTTGTAATAAATCTGCATTACAGTACAAGTAAATCTGCTTCAGTGGCTATAAAAATTAATTCCTTATCCTAAACATTATTATATAGCTTTCAAAATGAATTGACTGTGGTTGGTAGTCTAGTATGTGCCATTATTGGTAATTAGTGTAACAAAATAACGTTGCTGTAATATTTCCTGTCTACCCCTCCCCCAGCTGGGAGCTGTTTCCTATTAGAGAATCAGAATTGCAAATGCAAGGCTTGTGTGCAAGCTGCTGGCTTTGATTTTTTTTTTTAATTTTTTTTTTTAAATATAATTTTGTGTATGTTGGAAGTCAATCCGTTCCTGTCTGGGGTTTTCCAGGAGCATTTCCTTCTGCAAAAGCTTTGGAATGTCGCAGAGCATCATTAGAGCCTGCTGCTGGAGGGGCTGGGTGCTACTCAATGCTCTGGATCCCCTTTGGAGCTCTTCCTTGTGAGCAGTTGCTGCTGAGATCAGAACCCCAGGATGGGTCAGCTTGGAAGGAACTCCAGGCGGGATCATCTGGTGCCACCTCCCTGCTCAAGCAGGGCCATCCCAGGCACAGGATTGTGTCCAGACGGTTCTGGAATATCTCCGGTGGCCATTCACATCTCCCAGGGTGTGACATTGTCTTGCCCATAACTTGTGTCTCAATAGTTGTTTACCGTGATCCACCACACCCTTGTCTTTATCCAAAGGTTTGGCTTGTCCTAAAACTCCTGATGGACATCCCCATGGAGACATGGGGCAGCTCTGAGTCTGCCAAGAGGGGGAGGGAAACAGAGGTTCTCTTTTCGGGATGGGCTGGGGCAGCAGTTTGGGGACAGCTGGAGGAGTGTGCAGCAGGAGGATCCCCACATGTGGAACGTGGGATCTGAGGAACTTTCCTGGGTGTTTGCAGCTGGACAAAACTGCTTTTCACACTGTATTCTGTTGGCCTGACTAAGAAACCTGAACAGGATGAAAAGGGGGATGGAAACACAGGAGGAACAAATAGCATTTTGTTTATACATATATAAATTATATACATTATATATAAATTATATACATTATACAATATATACATGGGCTGGAGGGACCGTTTATACATGTATATTTCTCCCCCGCTGTTGGAGTTTTTCTGCTCAGCCCCATTCTCAGCATGTCCAGTGCCATCCTGCCTTGGGTTGCTCCTCCCCACTGTGTGCCCAAGAGTTATCAAACCACAGTGCCCATCCCAAATGTCCTGAATAATCCCTCAGGAACATTCATACTCGACACTTCAGTGGTGCTGACCAAAACAATTCTTGGCATTTAATTTTCAGAGTGTCCTTTGGGATTGTTTTTTTGTCTACCATCATAGGTCTACTTTTTTTTTCCTGGATTTTCGGTCTTTAGTGCTGCCTCCTGAAATACTCCTCAGCAGCCATGAAGGTTAGAAACTTGATTCTCCATGGAATCACAGAATGGTTTGGGCTGGAGGGACCTTGAATGTCATTTAGCTCCAACCCCCTGCCATGGGCAGGGCACCTTCCACTAGACCAGGTTGCTCCAAGCCCTGTCCAGGCTCTCTTTAGGGAATGAAAGTTCAGATTCTCCTGTAATTTTCTGATTTTGGGATTTTTTTCTATGAAATGACCAAATCAAAACCTAGCCACTCTGTAATGAGAACCTGGGAGCAGAGAAATGGGAAGCTGTGGGGAGATGGGATTCTTTGTGCTGTCCCCAGCATGGAATTATTTCCTGAGTTTTGATGATGTGACAGCTTCAGAAGGCTGGAGATATGCCCTGTACTCAACCACCTCATATATCACAGAGCTAAAAAACGCAGAGACTAAGCAGTAAAACTGAACAGGAGATATATTTGCCATCCTGGAAAACATTTAAGATGTAGATACAGAAATAATAATAATATCAGTATCATTCTTGGCTGAGACAGGACTGGTAAATCATAATTCCAAGTATCAGCCAGTTCCAGAGTGAACAGGCAGTGCCATCTGAACCCTTTGATTTGGTCCAGACTGGGTTTGGGAGCTGAGCCTGGGGTTTGTGCTTTGGCTGGAGTTGGACAGATGCAGTCAGCTTAAGCTTCAGAATACAAATTCCCTCCAAGCTCAGGGAGGAAAAATAATTGTATGTTGGAAGTGATATAAACATGATTTCAGGACTTTCTCCAACTTTCTTTCCCCTTAGGGCAAAGGATATTGAAATGTTTCAGAGCAGGGCTTTGCTGGGAATTAACTAATTGATTTTTTTCGACATAAACCCCCACACAGGTACCAGTAGGGCCCTGGGGTGCTTGAAGCCTCCACCCCAGAGCAATGCTTTGGGTTTTGTTGACTGGCCAGGAAACTCAGGATATTTCCTTCTTCGTCATTTCCTCCTTGAAAGCTCTGTATCTCAGGACTTTGTCTGGCATTAAACATTTCTAATCTCTTAGACTAGTTCCTTTCTCTTGCTTTTGTACAGAAAGTTACTTTTCTGTGCCGCCAAAGAGATCTTTCTAGCTGGGAGTTGGTGGGGTTTTATTTGCTTCCGTGTCTCGTGTCACTGACACTCAGGTTTGCTGAAGTCTTTGTGCATAGACTTCAAAATGCTCAGATTTTTCATCAAAGTGGGAAATACCTGTTTTTCTTCACATGCGTATTTTTGCATTTCTTCTCAGTTTTCCTCCTCCCAGCCCCAAATCTCTCCCTCACCGTTGCTCAGCTGTTTCAAAGGAGTCCATCAAAGTTATTTCAGCTTCATTTTTGGTGTGAGACCAATATTTCTCTATCTTTTTAATGAGCCATATAACTGTGGTGGAGAAAAATTAAGTGAATGAGTCATTACTGGAGATAGCAGAAAGCAGATCTCCTGTTTGCATGAAAAACTCAGCAAGTCTAAATTTCTCAAATAAAACTGCTCTCAAAGGTTAAAAAAATCTGAAACAATATTTTGAGTCAAATTAAATATTTAGTTTCAATAAAATCAAAGCATTTCAAACAGATTTCTTTGTTCATTTAATATTTTATG
Source organism: Origma solitaria (assembly GCA_013397895.1). NCBI lineage: Eukaryota > Metazoa > Chordata > Aves > Passeriformes > Acanthizidae > Origma > Origma solitaria. The sequence goes on from VZRL01002167.1 coordinate 231,921, forward strand.
AGAGAAGCCTAAAATTAAACATAGAGTTGTTCCTCTGGGGAAAAAACAGAGGTTGTTTTTGTATGTTTTAAAGAAATAATAAATCCATCTAGTAAAAGTACATTTTTCCCCCAGAATACTTTTTTTAAAACACCGTGAGCATTTCAGAGTGAGGTTGTCACTGCATCCTTAGCAGAAGGATTGTGCCTCTGTGGGTACCACATCTCCTGCTGCTCCAGGGACAGGGATGAGTTTTGCTGCTGCAGTGAAGTTTGGAGAAATAGATTTTCTTGACAATTATTCCTTTTCCTATGGGGTCTTGCTCACATGAAACAGGGAGAACCACGGTGGGAGAGGGGCTCTGGCATCTCCCAAAATCTGGGAGCTGTGGTGGTTCTTGGAGGTTTTCATTCACTGCTTGGAGGGTTGAGCTCAGCCCTCTCAAAAACAGCAGCATATGTGGCGAGAAACCTCCCAGTTTGTCTGATTTTCAGCTGTGTGAGTGTTTTTCTTTATTTTCTTCGTGTGCAAAAAGGAAGAAAGGCTTCTGATAAACTCCAAAACCCATCAAGACACGTTTGGGCCATAACATCAAATCTGTGTGTGCTTCCGAGGGAGAGGTCTCTGCCTGGCCTGGGTTTAGGGATGCATAGGGTTAGGATTGTTTGCTTGAATATCTGAATATTTGAAACAAGGAGGTTGTGCTTTATTGTCATTATATATATTATATATATTATATATATATTACTTCCTAAAATCACTTTAATCACTTAATTTATGGCTTGCTCTCTCATCTAGAATTTCCTTGTGGTGACTAAAAATCCTGGATTTTGGGGCAGTAATAATGGGGCAATGCAAAGAAATGCAGGACTAAGGCAATGCAGAGCAGTTCTTTAATGTGGCTCATTTATGCCTGTGCTGCCCTGGTGCTATTTCTCCTCTGCTGTTTGGCATATGTGCTATTTTTCTGTTTGCTCTGACCCTAAATCACTCTGTCTGCACTCAGCTTCTACTTCTGCTGGGAGATTTGTGGGGGGAAAGCAGCTGCACTTAACCTTCTGTTTTCTTTGTAGGGTTTCTGACAATATAAATAGTTTGCTGGTCGCCAGCAGGATCGTTGCACTGGCAGAAATAATTTGGTTTCTCTCAGCTGTGAATCCTCAGGCTTTTCTTGCTGCTTTCCCCTGGTCACTACTAAAATGGGTGAGGGTCTCTCAGAGGCTCAGCAAGGATGGGAGTCCACGGAGCTGTTCTCATTGCCAGGCTGAGCTGAATTGCACCAGGCACAGGGGAATGGGGGTGAAATTAAAGTTATTGCAGCCCCATGGCTTGGGAGCAGTGTGGAACCTGTGGTGGCTGCGCTGGGAAATTCTGATTTGGGGATAAAAAAGTGAGGCTCGACTCCTCTGCAACTTCAGGCAGGGCACTCGGTGTGATGCTGCCTCTGCTCCCCACGGGCAAGGGAGTAAGAGCTTCCAAAGGGGAGCGATTTCCCAGGATTTTCTGATTTTCTGGGACATGGAGCCACCCACTGTCACCTCTGGCAGAGCAGAGCAGAGAGCAGGAGCAATACAAACAATTTACTGTCCTGCTGCAAGGATCTGCAGCGAGGCCCATAAAGGGCCACATAAAGGGAATCCGAGTGGGAGCTGGGAGTGCCCTGACAAACACAATTCTCCCGTAATTTAATAGAATGGTCCATTCAGCAGAGAATATATTGTAAAGCGCTCTCAGGTTGGATGGCCTCCTATTGTGTCTGGCCTTTGAAGTGCTGATTAGCTGGGCTGGGAACACGCTGATAAAAAGTTAATTTCTATTTGCTGTTGCTTTGTAATTGGATGAACACGAAAGCAATTAAATATTAAAACATACAAACAAATAACGAAGTCACTGTAATTAGCCAAAGTTTGATCACTGTCATATTTATTTAGGAGGAGATGATACGTCTCAGCAGGTGACATTTTAAATACCCTTGGCTGCTTTGGTGTTGTCTTCAGAGAATGCTGAATAATGTACGGAGGATTTAATTAAACCCCATTGTAAATCAGCTGTGATGACAGGGAAGTGACAGCCACATGTTGAAAAGAGAATTAGGCCGCAGCAAGAGAGATTAATTAACTATTTTCTACAGAGTTCAACCTAGGGGTTGTGCAGGGAGTTGGTCCGAGGAGGAGAACTTGGTTTTTAAGTTGTTCCAGTTGAGGTTGGAGCTCGGTGTGGAGAAGGATTCTCTGCACCTGGAGATGTGGCAAGCCCTTGAAGAGGTGGCTGGGATCATTCACTGAGAGTGAAAAAGTGAGGCACACATAGAGTGTGGCCCTTTTTTCCCTCTGGGACCATCCCTTAATGCAGAAAAGTTCTGCCTCGGTGGTGAATCACAGAAATCCTGAAATGTCCTGGAAAGCTTCTTCAAGCCTTGAAGCAGGAGGGGAAGGGAGGCTCGGGGATATTTGCTGCACCAGAAAACCCCAAAGTTTATCAGCCAGGGTTCTCCGAGCTCCCAGGACACACTTCCTGGAGCTCCATTTGGCACTTGTGAGTGTCAGTAATCAGAAATAAAGTTAACCGTGCTGGGAGTCTCCTGTGTCCAGTCTGGTGAGGTCTAATCAATAATTCTTGCTGGCCCTTGCCTTTGGCAGCTCTTCCCTGCTGCTGTGGCGGTGGGAAAAGCACGAGAGGAAGGAGTTGGTGTCTCTGGGAAAGGACAGGACTGGGAGAGGAGCTGTTCAGGTGGGAGGGACCCTGAAAACTCTCAAAACCCCTCCACCACTGCTGGAGAATAATCAGGAAAATGGGAAAGCAGTGTGGGATGGAAATGAGAGAGAGCCCAGGGAGGAGGGAATGAGAGGAACTAAAAAGCCAGGATGAGGGGGAAAGGGACAGTGTGTGTGGTTAATCAGCAGCATCTGCATTTGGAGATTATCGAGGCTGTAGGGTAATACTCCTAACCAATTTGGTCATTTTTAAAAGCACTGCTGCCTTTGTGTAGGCTGTGGGGCAAGACTCTCATGCAAGGCAAGACCTGGAAAAGCATTTTATCCCACAAGAAGCTTGTTGGGGTCCATAAAGCACTGGCTGCCACTTGCAGAAGGTGTTAGACCTCACCAGGCTTTTCTTCCTCTCTTCTCCTACCAAGCAACAATATTTCCAGTGTTAGGCGAGAGAAAACCTATTCCAAGCTGCCAGCTCCGAATAGATTTCTTCTGTGTTTATGCACTCAAGAAAAAAAAGAAAACAATCCTAAATGTAATGATAAATGAGAAAGTTGAGGTGAAGGATATCAAATCAGTGAAATTGTACTGAAACCCCCCCAGACAGTCCCCGTGCCAGCTTTTCCTACTGCTGTGCTTCGTGTTGGGGATGTGGTTAAGATGTGGACTCGAGCTCTGAGATGGAAGCTTAAAATAACGAATGACCTGGGCAGTGGAGCTAAGGAGGGTGAACTGGGGAGAGCCGCGCAAGGGGAACCCTGTGACCATTTTATGGGATGCTGCTGTGTTTTGGGAAGGCACGGGGTGGTTTGGTCCCTCGTTGAAGGATCCCATTCATCTCCCGTGGCAGAGCCATGGCTGATCCGCAGGGAGCCAGGGCGAGGATGAGCCTGGGTGGCTCTGGGAGGGCAGGGCAGGAGAGGCAGAGCTCCTTGCCTCACAGGTGAGAGGCTGCCTCACCTGGGATCAGAACACGAGGGGGAAGATTTTGCTGCTGGAGAAGATGATTTGCACAAACGACTTTGCATTTCAAAGCCTCAGTCTCCCCTTCTCTTACTAATGAAAACTGGGAGTAATTGTACACATCGCCAGGAAAAATCCATTTTATTCCCAGGGGTGTAAATTAATTGATTCAGCCCAGGAAAAGGACCTGGGCACTGTTATAATCAGCTCCCTGAGGGCATCTTCTTGGTGTATGGGTCTGATCAAAAATGGAAATAAGATCTTAGGAGGGGTAAGGGACTGGAAAGGATGAAAAGTAAAAAGAAAATATAATATTGTCATGATGTAAGTGAGTAATTCTTCCTTCTCTAAATACAATACAAAATATTGACTTCTGGTTCCCAAAATGGTCTTGTGATTCTTCCAGGTGAAATGAAAATAGTGACCGGGGCTGGAAAACTCCCTGTCAGGGCAGGGAAATGGCAGGGTTTGCCATGATGGGATTCACCAGGGACTGAAGCTCTGCCTCTCCCAAAGCCGTGGGGATGAGCAGCAGCTGGGGCTGAGCTCTGCACTCGTGGGCAGTCACTGCCTGAGCTCTCCCTCTCCTGAGTGGCTCTGGAGGCTCAGCCTGGTGGATGCCAGGGCTGCATGGGGAGCAATAGGTGTCAAGAAGGGATTTGTCCTTTCCCCTGCCCTCATCCATGACTTGCTGACTCTTTTTGGGGTCTCTTTTGCATCTTCGGGAGCTTAGAGAGCTGCTGTGACAGTGACCTCGTGTCCTGGCACTGTTCTCTTGGTCTGGGCTTGGTGTAACTGCTCCCGTGGGCTGGGTCATGCTGCTCACTGGATTTAGGGGTGGGATAACACCTTTTTCCCATTGCACAGAGAATATGGGTGAGTTTTTCCTGTCTCCCTCGGTGCTGTATTTATGGGATCTTCCAAATCAACAGGAACTGTTACTCATTGGAGGCAGGGCTCCAGTCTGTCTGTGCTGCTCCTGCTCTCCCCTCCTTTGGCATCTTTTTGCTGTGATGTTTCCTCTTCTTACCCAGGTCTTCAGCTTGCCAGAGGTGTGTGAGGAAATGTTCTGTGGTGGATTGTGTTATGGGGAAGAGATTGTCTTTGGGAAGATAATCCCATTTACACATTGGGAACTAAGGGTGAATTTGTCTGCCCCAAGCTGAAGTGATGATTTAGGCTGTGGTCAGAGATGACCGCCTCAGGGGGATGTGTTTCTCTTGGGGACTGTGTCTCTTTGGAGCTCGTGGGCAGCCTGGAGACTGCAGAAATCTCAGACAAAATGTGGAGAAGCTTCATCTCAAACGACTCCCAGAGCTGCAGGTGGTGGTTGTGGATGTGGTGACCAAAAAAGCTCTGACTTGTATAGCTCAGAGAAATTGGTCCTTTTTATATCTCAGTTCACACAGCCAACCCCAGGGTACCCTTCTGATTTTAAACTGGCCGTGCCTCAGTTCTCCATCTGCACAAGAATAATTCCACTCTCTTGCAGGGCTGCTCTCAGGCAAATTAATGTTTGCAAACCACTCAGATACTGTGATAATAAATGCTGTGAAAGCCCAGGAGAAAATTAATAGCTCATTATTTAGCCCAGGACTTCAATAGCATGCCATGCCCAGGACACAGGACTACATATTGAAGTATGAGGATAAAGAAAAATATTGAATAGCTGCTCATTAAGACAGCACTATCCATCTGGTGTACGAAAGGGGCTTTCTCCTGCAGAAAAAAAGTGCCCCATGATCTTATTATTCCACTGTGTGTTGTGATGCACCTGTACAAGGGGACTGGGCTTGGGTTATCTGGATTCTGGCATTTTTCAAGTGCTTGAATGCAACCTGACTGCTCTTTTAACACCGGGGTTGGCTTTAATTTACAGAAAAGAGATAAAAATGCCAGTAGATGGCACTCCAGAATATGGACCGTCGTTCCCGGCTCCAGGAGACCAGTGAAATATGGTGGTGTGTGCCACAAATGGCTTCCCCTGCACAGCTCTTCGTGTTGCCTCTTCTTCTACCTTTTTCCTGCCTCCAGTTTGGTGCACAGAGCAAAGGAAAAATGAGTGGGCGAAGCAGCAGACGTGTTTAGTGGTCTCTGTGCTTTCCTTTGATCTCAATTTTGTTTCTACCCTTTGGGTTTAAATTACTTGTCTGGAAACCCTGGGCTCTGCTCTCCTCAGCTGACCCTTTTTTTACGCTTTGCTTACAGCTTGTCTGTAAAATGAGATGAGAACTTAATTTGAAAGCTGTAGTTAATTGACCTAAATAAGCTAAGAACCTTCTGTTGGCTTTAATGTACAAAAAACCTGCATAACCCTGGCTCCCCTTAAACGTACCGTGGAGCAGAGTGGTTTTCCTGGTGCATTTCCAAGCTGCTGCTGTTTCCTAGCAGGGGTTTGTGGTGTGGAATTGTCTGGAGAGCCCTGCCCTGGGGAAGTTGCTGTGCTCGGTGCTGATGTGCAGGGATGGAGAGGCAGCACCAGCCTGCGACAGCTCAGACTGACTGGGAGAGATGGACCAGGGCAGCGTGTCTGAATCAGGAGAGGGTCTGGGTACAGACTGCTCGTGGAAAGCAAATCCTAGAGCTGCAGGAGGTCCCTTCACATCTGCTTTGACGCTTGATCTGGCCACAGAGCGCTGTGCAGGCAGATTTCCTCACCCCAGGAGGTGTTGCAGGACCGGCAGAGGCAGCTCCAGCCGGGCTGTCGGAGGTGAGGGAGGAGCAGACCCCTTGCTAGGAGGGGCAGGTGCTAGAAAAGCACCTGGTTTTCCAAACACAGCCTCAGCCTGACCTTAAAGATCCGTGATAACCTTTCTGATCGGTGCTACATCTCCCTGCTGGGAGTGCAAGCCCAGGCTGACCTCTCCTCTGCCCTCCCCAGCCACAGCCACCACCCAGTGCTCCCAGTGTGCCTGAGCAGTGTGTCTGAGCCCTGCGCTGGGAAAACCAGCCCCAGTGTGACTGCACAGCTCCTCCCTGAGCCAGCAGGTGCTCCCGTGCTGGTTTAGCTTGATTCAGTGCTACCTGGAATAGCTGAAGCCAGGAGGAGGAGGACTGTGTCCATACCTGTATCAGCACAGAGATCTAAATGGTTCTTTGGCTGCATTTGTATCATTTTTTAAATCCAGACAAGTTCCTGGACTAGGCTAGGGAAGTGCAGAGAAGAGGATGGGAAGATAAAGGGCACAGCATTAGCCTCCAGCTCAGCTAGCTGTAAACCTGTGCAGCTGGGCTCTGGACATGGGCCAGGGATGGCAGACCTTGGTGTCACCTCTGAGGCTACTGGAAACCCACGGGGTGAGCTTGGCCAGCCAGGAGTCAGCCCCTTCCCTTCTGGGCTGCAGCTTTGCTCTTGTGGGGCAGTCAGACAACGGCCTGGCTCCTTTGTGAGCTCTGTGATGGAGATTTCCCTGCCTTACACGTTCTCAGGTGGGAATTCACCACACTCGGGGCAGGCAGGGAGGACAGCCTGGGAATGAGACAGCAAAGCAAGATCATGGATTTAGATCCAAAATACAGACATAGTTGGGTATGGCTTTTCAGACGTGTTTTTCAGCAAAACCTCCACTCCTTAAGTATTTGCAGGCTCTGGGGGTGGAAGGGGCATCGGGAGGCTGTGGTGCTGGTGGGGGACTCCTCTCGTGGCACAGGCTGAGTGTGCTCAAGGTGTTGGGAGCATTGGCTTGGGTTCAGGGTCAGAATGGATTAACTGGTTTGAAAAAAGAGAAGTGTGCCCAGGAATAACCAATTCAGCAGTGATTTGCTGTCTCGAAGCCCCTCCTTTCCTGCAATGCGATGACAGCTGATGGCACTGCTCATTGGAGGGGAGTCATGCATTGTCAAAAAATTGCCAATGCCCTTCTAAGCTGGGTGGGACCAGAGAATTCCAGAATATCCTGAGTTTGAAAGGGCCCTCTGAGGATCAGAGTCCAACCCCTGGCTCCACACAGGACAACCTTGAAGTTGAGCCATGTATCACAGAGCATTGTACGAGTTGTGTTTGAACTCTGGGGCTGTGAGCACCTCCCTGGGGAGCAGTTCCAGTGCTCAATTGCCTTCTCAGTGAAAAGTTTTTTCATCACAGCCAATACGATCTCCCTCTGATGCAGCTTTGAGCCATCCCCTCGCTGGACACCAGAGACAGAGATCACAGCCTTCCTCTCCCCAGGAGGGAATTGCAGACAGCAGAGGCCACCCCTCAGCCTGCTCCTCCCCAGGCTGAACACACTGAGTGTCCTCAGCTGCTCCCATAAATCACATCCTCTATCCCTTTCACCACCTTTTCGCCCTCCCTTGGACACATTCTCTTGTGTTTATATCCTTATCTGGCGGTGTCCAAGGCTGCACAAAGGTGAGGCTGCAGCAGTGCTGGATGCAGTGGGACTGTCCCTTTTTGGGCTGGCTGTCTGTGCTGTGCTTGGTGTCCCCAGGGTGTGTCTGACCCTCCTGGCTGCTGGCACCCTTGGTTGAGCTTCCCATCAGCCAAAACCCCCAGGTCCCTTTCTGCAGGGCGGTTTTCCAGCCTCTTGTCCCTCATCCTGTGCGTACCTCCAGGTTTACACAGTCCCAGGGCAGAACGTGGAAGTTGTTAAATTTAATTCAATTGCTGATTGCCCCGAGCTCTGCTCTAGCAAGATCTCTCCATAGGCCTCTCTACCTTCAAGGGAATCAACTGGACCTCCTAATATAATATTGTTGGCAAGTTTACTTAGTTTGTGTCCAGCTCCCCTGTCCAGGTCACTGATAAAACACAAGAGCAGCTCTAAAACTGAGAACAGCCTTGGCTGGCTGCCAGCCAGATGTTACCCCATTTGCTTTTGGAGCCTGACCCTCCAGCCAGCTGTTTTGTGCATGTCTAGCTGCCTGCTGGACACTTTGTCCAGAAGGTTACTGTGAGGGGTGGTATCAGGAGCTTTGCTAAAATCCTCAAAAGCCCACACTCCCTGCCTCCCTCTGCCCACTGGGTGGGGAATTTTGCTGTAAAAGGATATTCAGGAAGTGTCAGGCCTGACTGTCCCTTCATCAACCTTGGCTTCATCCACTGACTGAATTGTCTCTCCAGTGTTTTTCAATAACTCCTGGAATGATCTTCTCCATAATTTCACCAGGCACTGATGTGAGACTGACAGGCCTATAATTACCAGGGTTTTCATTCCTGCCCTTTTTGAAAATTGGAACGACATTTGCCATCTTCCAGTTGACTGGGACTGCTCTGGATTCCCAGGACCACTGATGGATAACTGTGAGAGGGCTCAGAGTAACATCAGCCAGCTCCTTCTGTCCCCTGGGATGAATCCTATCAGCCCCCATTTGCTTAAATGCATTCAGTTGCAGCAGCAAATCCTGTACAATTTCGAAGCTAACTGGGACCTTATCACTCCCTCAGTGAGGATCCTTCAGCCTGGGGCTCCAGGCATCCCAGGGGGGGATAAAGAGAGAGGTGAAGGAGTTAAATGTCTTTGCTTTGTCTTCATCCCTTTTTGTGAGGTGACCAAACTCATCAGTGGTTGGGGTTTGGAGGGAAAGGGAGCACAGTGTGAGAGGGGTCCTGGGGGTGACCCGAGCTCACCTTCCAGTGGGGTCACCTCAAACCTCCGCTGGGCTCAGAAATGTCCCAGGACTGGCACCTGTTGCTGCAGGGAGATGTCCCTGCTGTGCTAATTGAAATAATTACAGCCCACGGTAGCAGAGGGGAAATCGCTGGCCGGGGACGTCGCCGGAGCCAGCAGCAGGAAACAGATGTTCCCCACTACATTTACTCTCTAAGTGAGAGTACAACAGATGCAAAACAGCATTAAAATGGTAGCAAGGCTGTAAATACAGCTTCTAATTACTGCAGCAGGTAACGTCAGTCACAACAATCCAGATTCCTCCCAAGGATGTCTGTGAGCAGGTGGGATGTATAAAGTCTTTTAAAAACCAGATTTGTTGGGTTTTTCCTCTCCCTTTAATTGCACAGAGATAAACTTGCTCACGTAGGGCAGCAGAGTGGAGCGTCACAGCCTTGCTGCTTGGTGTATCTTTGGTACATGGTGCTGAGAATAACCGAGGAGATGGGAACAGATCATCAAATACAGAGATTTGGGGATGGGGAGAGGTGGGTGGAGGAAGCTGCCTAGGATGGGAATAGTGTGAGCAGGAAGGGAAGGGAAGGAGCAGCAGTGAAGAACTCTAAGAGACAGCGTGAGTGACAGAGGCAGAAAATAGCACTGAGCTGGGTGGCCCCAGCTGACTCCTTGGAAGTTACAGTGTTTGCTATGGAGAGGAGCATCTTGGGATTCTCTGGGCTCTGTCAGTGCCTGAGTCACCTTGGTGGGGATGTAGTAAAAGGTAATTGATGGAAATATTCCCCCTGGTTTCCTGCTAACCACTCTGTTCATTAGTCTGATTGGGGTTTTTAACTGCTGAACACAGACTCAGCATCTCTGACACCTTCACAGCACTGGAGTTTTGCCTGTACATTCTGGGGTCCTCCCCTGTACAATTTGGGATGTGCAAGTCCAAGGGGGTTTGGTTTGTACTCCATTTTTCTTCTAAAACTGGAGTCACTCTGTTTTTCAGACATGACTTGGTTTGGAGGGATCGGTAAAGATCTGTTGTGTCGCAGTAGTGTCATTTTTAAGGTGGAAAGGCCTTTCCAGAGTGGCTGCCCAGGTCATTGTGAGCCTGGGAATCACAGCTGCTGAGTGCTTTGCAGCTCCAGGTTTGAATTTCCTGAGGTTGTGTGTTGGCTTTTTGATATTCAGCATTGGCATCCTGCTGGGACTTGGGGCTTGTGGAGAGACCTGAGCCACAGAGCCAGCCTTGGTTTGGAACACCAGCAAGGCCATGGGATACCCTGGAGAGGAGATGTGCATTAGCATGGACGCACCTTTGTCTGCTTCTGACAGAGCTGAGTGGGGATTCCTGCACTGCTTTAACAGGTTGGGCAGGTTCCATGGAAAAATGTGGCTTATAGCAAGATATTTGGAGCCTGAACAGATCCCGAAAGAGAGAGGAAAACACATTTCCTTCTCTTCCTTCCTGTAAGTGCTCCTCCAGCTTTGTTACTCTCTCTGCTGATGGTGGGAATAATGTGTGGGCACTGAAGTGAGAACCTTCAGGATAGTCATGTATTACAGGCAAGTGCGAAGATCAGCGCCTGCCTGAAGGTTATTTTGGATAATATCGTGTATTGCAGATATTTCTGGAGCTGATGCTCAGCTTTCCTTTGTGCTCCAGAGCTGCCTTGCCCACCCACCTGCCCTCAGCCCTTTGTGTGGAGCTGGGGAGGCAGAAAGCCCTGGCTGAGCCCGAGGGGAAGGATGTGTGGGAAAGGATGGTCCTTGTGTTGCCCGGAGAAGGCAGGGAACAGCCAGCCTGTCCTGTGCGTGGCTGGGACATGCCACAGCCCCGGGGACCAGTGAGGAGCAGGGATGTGTCACTAAATACAGGAACCAGAAAACAGAATCGCCCCTCTCTCCTCCCAATCAAATTAAGAGGAGGGAGCAGCAGAAAAGTGCATTAACTAATCAAAGTGCGGTTTCAAATTGATTATTGCAAATTGCCAACCATAACAATTCTCCTAATGGCAGCGATTTGAAAATAAAAAATAATAAAAATAGAGCCTCCCTTAGGAACTGGGCTAACCCTGTCCTTGCTGGTGGGCGAGGGCTGGCTGTGCATCCTGACCCTCGTGCAGGGCTCGCTCCCTGGCTCTGGAGACTTGGATCAGCCCCTGATCTGGGTGGTGTGGGGGCAGATGCTTGGCTGGCTGCTGTTTCTGCTCCTTCCACACTGGGAAGGAGCAGCAATCTGTCAGGGCAGGGCTGGAGGCAGCGGGATGCTCGCCGGCAGCGATGGTTTTGGTGCCCAGATGCAGGCAGCAGCCCTGTGCACTTCCCCAGCGGTTTCCCTGGCAACCAAGCCATCCTGCCAGCAGCCTGCAGTGCCAGGAAATAAAACAAGATGACACTACAGCTCCTCAAAAAGAGGGAAAAAAAAAACAACAACACTCTAGAAAAAACCCCAACAACCTGTGTCCTCTTTTCCCCGGCCCAAGCTGTTGGCCCCTCGTTCCTGGCTCCCAGCCTCTGCTGGATATGCCCTCGTCCGGGGAGGAGCAGAAAGCCCTTCCTTTGAAGGATTTCAGTGGGCTCAGGAAGATGCTGGAGCGCTGGGAAGTGGCTCCCATGTGATCTGGGGTTGGGGCCCTTGGGCAGGTTCCTCCATGCTTGTTCCCTGGCCAGCAGAGAGGTTTGGCTGTGCATGTTGGCAGCACCACAGGGAAAGGAGTTTGAAGGCACCTGAGCTGCCTCAGATCCTAATTTGGACAGGTAACAGCAGCAGTAGTCCATCTCTGCCACAAATATGATGTATCCATCTCTTTCTGAGCTTCCCACTCTGCTGCTGTCACGGCCAACCTTTGTGCTGCCTACAGTGGATGTGAGAGCTTCTGATGAAAGGGCTTTGTCTTTGGGTCCCTCATGGGTTCCCTGATGTGCTTCGTGGGGTTACATGGTCCTCTGTGGTGGTGGCATTGTCAGGAACCACTGCCTAGAAGGTGTGTGAGGGAGGTCCATGTATTGGAGGTTCACCTGTGGTTATTGTGGAATGATCCCTGCTTGCTGCCCCATAATAGTAGGTCCCAATTCTTTCTTTTGGATGAGTTGATGTTGTTGGATGACATAGATTATCCTCTCACTGTGTCTCTCTCCTGTTATTCGGTTCTTGCCTGAGCAAAGTGTTTTGTTCCAAGAGCGTTGGTACAAAATCCAGAGCAGGCATTTCCCACCCTGTGTTCCTTTCCAGCTTTGTGGAGGCTCTTCCAAGGACATGAGCTCCTAGTGAGGTTGTGAAAAGTAACTTTTGAGATTAACCATGACTGAGAACAAAAAATTAAATCATTTCGATCTGTTTTCCTGTTTTGAACAATATACAGGCAAGTTTTTGAGTAATGGGCATGGCCTTCCTACTTTGAGCAATGCAAAGGTAATGCAGAGGTATTTTTTAGATCCATATGAGGGCTTCTAGATACAGCTGAACATGTAGGGATTGGAAATCTTAGAAAGTGGGGTAGAGGTCTCTGTAGTGGAATCTGTTGTTCCAAGTAGCACCTCCAGGCTGGGTGTCCGTGTGCGTTGACACTTGCAGAGATGGTTTTTACATGTTAAAACAAGCAGTGTTGGGATTGTTTTGTTTCTTAGGCCACACTGTCTTGGGGGTTTTCCTTCTCTTTTTTTTTCTTCTGTTAATATAAATAATCTGTCTGCAGGCCTGTTTGTCTGACTTTTCCCATGCCTATGCTCCTTCTCTGAACTTCTTGGATAATTCCTGCAGATTTTACAGGACAGCTTTCTTGTGTACCTCCTTTCCTAGCGAAGCAAGACAAGACTTTCCTTACTCTATAAACAGTCCATCTCCCTGCTATTTTGTGTAATATAAAATCTCTAATCACTGTGAGCGTCTTGTCCAGAGCAGTTACACTTGCAAGAGTAAAACCTCGTAACTCCTCCTTTCTCTGGGAGACATGAAGTAAAACTGGAGATCTCCTCAGCTGCACATGTCGAGTAAAACGTGTGCTCATCAAATTGGTTTGTCTAAAGCAGTTCTGCTTGGATAGATCAAAACACTCCACTGGCAGAGCTGTGTTTGGGAACAGAGGTCCTACTTTCATTTGCTGCTGATGCCTCTGTTTATATCTAATTGGCTTTATGAGTCCAGGAGCTCATAATCATGAGTACTTGTGCCCAGGTTGCCTGATACTCGTGCTCACCCACTGGGGTCAAATATCATCACCATCTCCCTCTGATTACCATAAACATTTGATAACCTGCCAGTTGGAGGGGTTTTATCACTGTTTTCTGGGGAGTTTGCTCCTCTGGCTCAGGAATACCCAGCTAATGTCAGGGAGATAATTTCTATGGAGAAGCTTATCCTGTTTGTACAGGACAAGTCTTGGCACTATAGAGTTACCAGGGAGGTTCTGTTTGTCTCCACGTGAGCAAAATATTTCTAAGATGAGCAAACCATTGCTGTCCTTGTGTGCTTATGCACTTGGAGGGTCCCATCCTCCTTGTGTCTTTCCTTCACAGAGGCCTGGAGATCCCCCCTCAACCAGGGAGGGAGAACGGCATCTCAACAGGAAAGGCAAATAAGTTTGTCTGATGACCCTCTTCTGGTAGCTGCCCAGCTTTGGAAAGGCCAGATAATTCTTCCAATCATGTCCCACCAAACGCTGTCACCTCCTTGTCACACAGCTCATGAGCTGTGTCCTGCTCCCTGCCCAGGGCTGGTGCGTGCTGCCTCCTCCAGCTCCCTGTCCTTGTGAGAGAGCAAGAGAACAGACAGCAATTCATCCTGGGAGAATGGTGATGGGGTCATCACTGCTGCTTTTTCCTATTTCTTCTATTCTTTTCATTCCATGGTTGTAGAAAGAAGCGGGGGGAAAGTGAAAGGAAAGAGAAAAGATGCAGTGAAAAATCTGAAATAAATAATCTCAGAGTGAATGGGGAAGTAAAGAAAATATTGACTAAAAAATTCAAAATTGTGGTTTACTCTGAATGCAGAAAACAAAGCCAGTGTCTTCATATTGCCTGTGGTATTTTTTCTGTTTGTTCTCCTAGCTCCATTAAAACCTCAATAATATAAAGAAGTCTATTAGAGATTTCCAAGATGAAACCAAGTTTGGTCATTATCACAAATGGCTCTTTGGCGGGCTGTATCAGAGGAGTGAATGGTCTCACTGTGGTTCTTAGTGGAAACACGCCCGAATTACAAACGCAGGATCTCTGCTGTTCTACAGCAGGACCTGCAGGGAGTGAGGGCTGTTCCTGGCTCTCCTGCTGGCCTCAGCTAACACCCTCTTTCAGGACTAATTCTGCCCCAGGCCCCGAGAAGTCAGCACCTCTGGAGTCCTTTTCTGGGGTAATCCTGTCCATTTTATTTCTGGGAATCCTCAGGGAAGTCTGAGCCGTGGCCACTCCTGCTGCTCCCGCAGAGCTCTCCGGGGAGCCGGGGCCCAGCAGCTTTCATCGGCACTTAAGTCAGACTATTACCATGTATTTTTTAAACCTGCACATCTCTTCCACATGCAGAGCAAGGCTGATGAACGCATCATTTCTGGCAGTCCTTTCTCCCTCGTGTCTCTGCTAGGACTCTCTCACCTGTGGAGTGGATCCAGTGCTGAGCCTTCCCTTCAAGCTGGGTGCAGCCAGCAGGATTCCCACGGGGTGGTGGTGGGACCTCACACAAACCCTCAGCAGTCCTTAACTGTGCTCCCCAGGGCCAGCATGCAAATCCCACTTGTCTTTCTAGTGACTGAGGAGACCCCAAATGCATCTACAGGAGCGACTGACTCTTGGAGAGTCTTTTTTGTCTACGAGACAAATCCCTCTGTCACTTTGCCTGTTAAAAAGATGGGAGAGCCAAATTTAGACCTGAGAATGAGACTTCTCTATGGGATAGCAACAAAACCAACTCTGCCTCTTGGAAGTGAAAAACAGAGGCAGCAAAAGAAGAGATTTGCTGGGATCTGGCAGTTTATACTGTCATTTTCTTTGGTCTATTGCCAAACAGCCACAGTCTGTGCTTGGGGAAAACATGGGGATGAGTCAGTCTCTGCACTCAGGTTGTTACAGGCACTTCTTGCAGGCTCTAATTTAGACTCTGCTCGGTGGATTTGAGGGCTCAGTTCCACAGTGTCCTGCTGCTTGTGGGAGGACAGGGGCTGGCTGCCCTCACACTGCCCAGGCTCATCAGGGAGGGGAAGTTAAAATCCCCCTGGGCTGGTGTCTGGAAGAACTGCCCATCCTAGTCAAAGGAGCAGCCAAATTCCCCTGCTGGAGGCAGTCCCTGAGCAGGGATTAGGGTCAGGGCAGGGGGATGGATGCTGTGCCTCTGTGGCTCGTGGCATGCCTGGCTCTGGTGCAAGGGGCAGAGGATGAGGATGCACGAGCGTCAGTGCTGCTGTCCCAGAGCTTGGCCCCCCTGCACCACTGCCAGGTTTGGTTTGTGTGGGATCCAAAACCCTCCTCAGGGGCCAGCCAGCCCTGCCCAGGGCCCCTCTGCAGCCCTGCTGCTACTGCTGTCCCTTTCAGGAGCAATGTCAAGAGGAGTACAAACCAGGAGGGATTTCTTAGGGATTTTCGTGCGAGCTCCTAAGCCAGCGAGGCTGCCTAAGAAATGCAGCCTCACGGCTGAGTCCCCCTGCTGCATGCAGGTCATGGTGGGCACAGCTGCTGCTCTTCTGAATTGTCACCTCCACAGGCTCTGGAGGGGTCAGTGCCCATGCTTTTGTGGAGGGAGGTGCTGTCCAGACCTTGCTCTGACAGCTGCTACAAAGTCCTTTGTGGCTTAGGTGATTCTTTTCCTGCTAAGAAGGAAGAAAAATTTTTTTTAGTGCTGTCCATATTACATTTTAATGGTAACGAGGTGATAGAAGGGATAGTGTGGACCTGTTAGGATGCTGGTTGTTTGCACAGCCTGAGGCTGTCTGGAAATCCCTACAAAAAGCTTCCTGAGCAAATATCCTTGTAAATTTGGGGAGCACGAGTAGGGCTGTGTGTTCTGTGCCCCCTGCACACCACAGCAATGGGTGTGCTTGCACCGCAGGTCTCTCTGCTGTACTCTGCTCTGAACAAGTGAGCCAAACCCAAGCCTGGGTGGAAATTTTCCAGACTTTTTCATCTATTACTCATAAAGTTTTGATGAACAGATTGTGATCCAGAGAGCTGCTTTTCTCTGCATCATGCAGTAAGTCAATGGACAAGGACAAAGTTCCTGCCTGGCCAGCCTGCTCAGAAAATGTACCCATTCCTTTTGTGCTTTCTCTGAGCTTTTCTTTTCTGTGTGTACAATTGTAGCTGCTGTGGGTAGAAATAGGAAATTATCTCATACAGTGTATGATGAAAAATAAAAATAAAAGGAAGGAAAAAAAAAGTTTCATTTCTCTGTTCCCAGCAGAGAACTTCGTCTGGTGTATTTTACTGCAAATAGCAATTCCAGTGGACTTACAAAAAATAATTTTCTGAGCTTAGTTTCTGCTAAAAAGCAGGTCTGAATGCAAGCTGGTTTTTTTAATTAACTAGGTGGTTTGTAATCAATTCTACCCTGCCAGGAACGAAAGTGGCTGATTCAGTGTCATGATTGTGAAAATAGTAGCAGGAAAATGTCTCTATACCCAGACAAAAGAATCCTCCACAAACAAGTGCTCGTGTCCAAAGCTAATTTGAATGTTAAACACAAAAGATATTAAGAGTTTTTTTGATGTTTTACTCTTATTTGGACACTTGTGCTGCTTAACTCTGCAACTACCTGTTTGTTATTGGGCTGAATTAAGCCCTGCTGCATTCGTTAGCATATACAAGAGCTTAGTAATACAATCAGGCACTAATGCATTCATTTTCTACTTGACTGCTCATTCATTGAGATGTTAGTACATAGGAAGAATATGATCAGGGTGACTGTGGGATGAACTAATCAATTCATAATGAATAATCCAAAAATACAGATGTCCTCGGCACAGACTGAATTCAGCAGAGCTGGAGGAGAGCAGCTGGAGGAGATCCCAGCAAGGGGGAGAAGTTCAGCCCTGAGCTACCACCACCTCATTCCCCAAAAAACCCTGGGGCAGAGCTCACTGGGAGCCAGTTCCAAAGCTGCAGACTGGGTGCATCTGGAGCAGCCTTGGGCTGCGCAGACCTGGCGACCTTCACTGGAGCTGCAGAGATCTCTATTTGCAGGGGCTGTAGGGAAGATCTGCCAGGGTTTCCTCAATGACAACCCTTCCCCATTTCTGTTTGCCTCTCCTCATCCCAGCCCCTGCCAGGAATTTGTCATCTGTTTTTTTGTTGGGGTTTTTTTTCTGCTTGTGAGCAGCTCGCTCTCACTGTTTTCACTTTAACTCATCTCTCAGGAGTTAATTATTACAGATAGTTCTGAGTAATCCTCCTGACTGCAAATAAGAAAGCTGAGCTGTGGCCAGAATCCATTTGAAGCTGGGGCAGCACAAACACTTGTACAGCAATCAGAGTGGGTGCAGGTCATTGTTTCTGAGTCTCTCCAGTGGCAGCAGAGCTTTTGAAAGCCATTTTTTGAACCTCCTTAGCAACTCTTGTCCAGCTATCTGCAAAAATCCGCAAATGCTGTCGCGATAGGGACTGAGCATCGCCCCTTTATCACCACCTTTCAGCAGAAGATGTGGAGAGCAGAAAGGGCTGGATAACCTCCTGGAGGCTGTCTGCTTGTGTGCTACAGCTGATCCAGAAATAAGGGGCTTTTGTCCCCTGCAGTGCCCCCGAGCCCTGCCTGCCTCTTGTAGGACTCTCCTGCTCTTGCAGGAGGGTTGGAGGCAACTTGTAGAGTAAGGCTGGGCAAATTGTTCGCATGTTTGCAGATTTTCATAGCTCTGCTTTGCAGACCTTGGACTTCCCCTCCACACTCAGCGCTTTCAGTACTGCTGGTGGCTCTTTTCTCACCCTTGCACTAGAAAATGCTCCTTCTCATTTCAGCACCTCTGTTCCTAGAGACAAGAAGGTCACCTGGGTTACTCTGACTTGAGAGTGGATGTGACTGGAAGCGTTTCCCTTCTTGAGTCTTGGCATGTCCTGGATTTCCTGGGAACAGCCAAGAGCAGGTCCTGTGCCTCACAGACAAGTCCCATTTCTGGTGTCACCAAAAATCAGGAGAAATAAAAAAAACCTCTAGCACTATATTTGAAGTGATAGAAAATCAAGCATTACTTTATTTACTGGCCAGGATGTGCCAAGGAAAGTATTCCAAGAACACATCCTTTTACAGGATTTCCCCCCAGTTTTTATACAGTTAAAACCCATAGGGATGTATTGTTTCAAAGTTCATTGGTCCAGAGTTGGGCAACTCTCAATATTCAGTTTTCTATTGGATCCAAATCCCCTCGCCTCTAATGTAAATTAGATCTTCGGTGTTCAATTTTCTTATCAGTCCTTTCTGGGTGAGATGTCTTCAGCTCTGTCAGAGGTGCTCTGGGGTGGATGTTTGTAGATGGCCACCGATGTTCCATTAATATTCTGTTGATGGTCTTTATCTCTCTGGGGATCTTTGGGCTGCTCCACTCTGTCCCTGTGTTGAGCCCATCTCCTCAGAGTGTTGCTATATCTCCTAAATAAACTAAAGAAAATTCCCTTCCTCAAAGCAAACTCAAGTCAAGCCTAACTAGAGAGACAAAAACAAAAAGTTAAAGGTTATACAAAATTTTTTTAAACTGGTATATTTTCCAACACTGGCACACAGCAGTGCTGCACCCCGGTCTGTGCAGTGCCAGGGAAGGGATGTGCCAGCAAGTGAACTTCTGCCTTTGTCTCAAAACAAAGCAAGATTCAATCTGGGAATGGGGTTTTGGTGCCCAGGAGCAGTTCAGTGATGCTGGTGTGGAATGATTCCTGCTGGCAGGGATCACTGGGGGTGATGGTGAGGTGATGAATGTGTCTGTGATTAACCCCAAAGTGGTGTAGGGCTGCCCTGCCCCCCCTGTGTGTCACACCTATAGCAGTGTGAGCACTGCTCTCCTGGGTTGCTTTCCTAGAGGGATGGGGTTGTGTGGATGGGATTATCCCTTGGGGAGTGAACCCCTTCCTGTATGATGCCTCATTCACCTTAAACCAATAGATTTGCAAGAAAATTCTAAGAAGACTGAAATGCAGGGGTGTATTTGTCCTCTAGGGTGGAGGCTGCAAGGTCAGGGGAGTTGAGGGCTCAAGAGGAGAGAGATTCAGTAAAAACAGGGAAAGTTCAGCTGGAGCTGTGTGAGATCTGAGCGTTCCCGTGCGCCTGTGCAGCTCCTGTGTGGGATTTTTCCTTCCCGTTCTTTCACCGCCCAGTGTTCTTTATTGTCTCTTGCAGGTAGATCACTCATTGCCATAAATTTTCTTATCTCTAGTGCTTTTCCAATTATGGATAACAACAGGAAAGCAGTCATTGGTTTCTAAAAGGTCATCAAGATATAGGGCCCGATTGGGAAGGGGATGACTTATGGAGTTGGCTTGTATAAATCTGGGGAAGTTTTATGCACAAGTCAGGCACGAAATGTAAGTGAGATTCATAAAAAACAGAGATTTACACTGGCTTCAGTTAGCAGAAATCAAAATGGTTGTGAAAATTTGCTGTTCTCTCTCTGCCTGTAAGCTTTAAATGTGTTTTTCAAGTGCCCACGGTGCTGGGGAAGGGCCGTCCTTCCCCTCTGGGGATGGACCGTGCCTGGCCAGAGGATGCTCTGGGTGCAGAGAAGTGGTAAATGAGAGCTTCTCCCACACCTTGCCATGCCAGCCATCGAGAGGAGACCTCCTCCATGCAGGAGAGGGAATTTGGTCTCATCCGAGTGTTGGCAGCACCCGGTGACGGTGACAGCTGGGGCAGAGCCACTGCTCAGGTGACACCAGGATTATTGCTGCTGTCTCTGCACTCACACAGTCACTGCACATCTGTGGGGCTTCAGTCATTGGATTTGTCAGGTTTGTATGGGGTCACAGCTGCAGACTCGTGGTTTTCCATCAGGTGCCAGGCGCTGCAGAGTGCAGGAGCCCTGGGGGCTGTGAGCAGTGGAGACACTTCACTGTGGCACAGCAGTGACATCCCAAAGCGCTGTTTGCCTTACACACGTGCTGACAGTGTCCATCAGCTCTGTGGCACGGCCACCACTGCTGTCAGGGACACAGGGTGACAGCCTGTCTCCCATTGCTGTGGCACTGCAGGCCCTAGCTCCGGCTCGAGTGGTGCAGCCCACGAGGACAAGAGTGAAATGTCTCTCCCACTTTGTGTCCTGACTTGTCCCACAACATCCTCCGAAATCAGGTTCTCCTGCTTCCCCCTGCTGCCGACCTGCCTCTCCTTGGCTTTTCTTCTGGCTGCAGGAGTCCAAAGGATGTCAAAGTACAAGTTTATGGAAGATCTTGTGCATACAATGGGCTTCCAAGCTGTAAAATTACATAGTTTGTGCAAAATGCAGTAAATAACAGGCAGCAGTTCACAGCAGGGGGAGGGCTGCTGACAACTGGTCCATTCTAGGCTCCTAGCTGAGGTACTGAAGTCAAGAACCTCATCAGCCCAGCTACTGGAGAGTCAGAGGGGAGAGAGGAAGGTCTGCCCTTGTCTGGAGACCTGCATGTCTTTCTGGAGACCTGCATGTCTGTCTGGAGAGCTGGATGTCTGTTTGGAGATGGTTCTTGCTCTGTTTCTCATGGACAAATCTGGGTCACAGTCACCTCAAGTGACGTGGGAGGAACCTGGGCTGCAGGGGTGAGCTGATGGGTGAAGGTTTCAGCCCTGCAGAGCTCAGCAGAGCTCAGCAGGGCACTCACAGCATTTCTGGAGGGTTTGATGTTTGCGAGACAGGCCAAGTTCAGCCACAGCATGTGAGATAAAGACCAGGCAGAAATGCTGTTTCACAGGTGCCTTTTCCAGACAAGCAGTTCCCCTCTTTTCAACAAAAATGCCATGTAGGCACAAATTCCAAGGCAGCTGATGTGGCCAATGGCTGGGAGCAAGGCAAGGAACCAGAGTTTTGGTACCTCTGACCCTGTGGCCTCTCGGCACCCAAACGGGATGTACAACACAGCAGATCTGTCTGCCCCTAAAACTGCTCCAGTTCAGAGGGGCTGGAAACAAAAAAGGTGTTGGGAGCTGCCATGAGCCACTTAACGTCCTGGCTAATGCACAAAGTCGTTTCTGTCACAGCTGTCTGAACAATACATCTGCCAATTAAGTTAATTCAATCAAATCCCTTGTATCCAACAGAAAGGGCAGAGCAAATCCAGGTGAGGCAGAGAGAGCAGAGCCAAAATTCCCCTCCATGTCACACAAAAGCAGAACAAAAGGGCGTGTGTGTGTATAAATATTTATGGATAATTGCACTGCGCAGCCATAGCATGACCAACAACTCGAAAGCCATCCCTGGGATGTGTCCTCCCCACCTGGGAAGGGATGGGGTGACCTGGGGACAACAGATGCTGTGCTGAGGGTGTCACTCCCCCTTCAGTGGCTAAAATACACAAAGAATGTGCTGGAGGTTTGCTCACCCTGTGCTCAGGGATGTGACTCCATCCCTACTGTCCCAAGCAAATCCATGTGGTGATGCCAGCGGCCATTTCCAGCCATTCCCCAGGAGGGCAGAGGGGTGGTTGTGCATGGGGTGGCCATCAGCACTCCTGAGTTCCTGTATTTTTGGGTGTCGAAGCCTCCTCTGCCTGCAGAGAGGTTCACCAGGTACCTATGTCAGGAAAAACTGAGGTTTATGTCCAAAAAGGAGACAGAGGAGTCCTGTAACTTTATTCATGAATAAAGGGAGAGGTCATGGCCATTTCCCATGGGGCCTCTCAAATTGCTAGAGGACGCAGCCTCTTTTTATCCTGGCTGCATTTCCCTCTCTCTTTTCCCCATAGGCTGAGGTACTCGAGAGGCACAGACTTTCCGGAACACCTAATGCAGACAAAAGTAATATACATTTCTCCTAATGCAGACACTCTCAATACACACATCCCTTTTCTTCTTTTTCTTATGTCTCTGTTCCTGTAGTTTATTAACACAGTCTTGGGCAAGTCAGTCACTGGAATTCCTACGAAAATCATTCCCATTGTTTCTTCTATCTCTCAGTATGGGCCTGATCTTACCAACAGTTTGTTTGTAAAGACACTCCCTTATTCCTTTCACCTCCAGGTGTGTTCAGGGTTGGACATCAGCACTGCAGGGATGGGCAGGGTAGAGCCCATGTGGTGCAGCACAAGTTTCAACAGCCACTGACAGACCCAAGTGTCGCCAAAACTGTGGGAAAAACAAAAACCCTCCAACAACATTTTTAATGCTAGAGACTCAAGGCGTTACTTTATTATCTGGCCAGGATGTTGCTCTGGTCAGGATGTGCCACAGAAATCATCTCATCCACACATAACCTGGGTGTGCAGAGAGAATCATTCCATGACATGTGACTTTCACTAGATTTTTAATATATTTTATACAGTCAAAATACATAGAAATGCATTGGGTCAGTGTTCATTGGTCCGAAGTTCATAGTTCTTCATATTTGGTTTCTTATTGGATTTGGACTTCTTCATCTTGGGTGTTAATTAGTTCTTCTTTCTTATCTGTCTTTTCCTGGACCAGGTGTCTCTGACCCACCAGGGGTGAGGTTCGGAGGTGATGTTCTGTTCATGGCCCTTTATCTTTTGGGCTGCTCCAGTCTGATGATATGTTGAGTTCATCAGACCTCACCTGACAGAAAAATGCCCTGGAAAGAAACTTTAAATTCCTTTTCCCGGGGTAGAGACAAACAAAGCTTTTGACTAAAATCATACAAAATTTTGTAACTGGTATATTTTCCAGCAATGGGGCAGGGGAAAAACAAACGAGACTCTTCTTCCTTGACCTGATCCACCCTGCTGGGGTGGCCAAGGTGTGCCTAAAAGAGGCTGTGCTGCAGTCCTGAGGTGGGAAAGGTCAGCAGTCAGGGGCAGCCGATTGGAGCAGGATGATTAAATTGGGCTCTGCCAGCTTGGGTCGCATTCGGCTTGCTGCCTGTCTGTCCTGCCAGCTTAAATACATCCAGAGCCACACGGGGGTCACGGCCAAACCCAGGAGATCCAGCCTCCTGCAAATTATGGTCTTTATCCTGCAGTCCCACAAGGGTTTGTACGAGTGGTGCTGATTGCAGCATCCCCGGGGTTCCTACAGCATCCTGCCAGCGGCTGTCCCCTCCAGGGAGAGAAAAATTGTCACTTCCTTTTTTTTGTGCCTTTCTCCGCCGCTTTTAGGGCTTGTTGGCAGGACAAAGAATGGCAGGGGAGCGGAGATGCCTGTTCCAGATTGACACCCGGAGAATACGGCCACTCGTAATCACAGCCGAGGAGCATTTATCAACTCCTCAGACTGTAATGTGGGGAGCAGGTGTCTGACCCGCGATGACAAAAGCGCGGAGTGGCGGCAGGAAAGAAGGAAATAGATAAGATGTCATTTTTCAGCACGATTTTTCTCTCTTTAATGTTCCCCTAGATTATGGGAAACAATCATGGGATGGGGGATGCCGGTTTTATGGTGTCAGAAGGGTTTAAGGTTTTAGATGTTAAAAAAAAAAAATAAGTTATGTTGGATCCCGCTATATTATGGGGTATTTATAGGACACACTAAGTTGGTTTTTTTTCAATTTATTTACTTGAGTCAGGAAAGATAAATGGGCGTTTGGATCCCAGTACTTGTATCCAAAGGAAATTAAAAGAAACACAGTTCTCTTGAACTTGGCCTCCACTTAGGGCAGAAAAATGACACAGAAATGACCCTTCTTAGATTAAAGAACTGCTCGTGCTTCGAAGGAGGTGACAGAAATTAGTTTGTAAAAATCTTTCCTTCTCATATTACACATTTTCTGCTTTTTTCATCTCTGCTTTAAAAGATACAAAAATCCACCAACTTTGCTGTGCTCTCTTCCACTGCCATTTCTGAGCTCACTCCTCTGCGTGACCCATGAGCGCTGCTTTAATGCTGACTTCACTCTTCCATCGTTGAACACATTTCAAGATGGAAAATGGTTTTAACTTTCCTGGTCTGCAGTTCTGGGTTTAAAACCTCATCTCTCATTTTAATAATAGTAATAATCCTGTTCTGAGCTGCTTTCATGTTTCCCATCTGAAGAGCTGGCAAATGTCCTATGCATTTAAGCATCACAACATCCTAAGGGCCAGTGAGTGCAAGCTGCCAGGATTCAGATCTGGTTCACTGCACAAATCAGAGCTGTTTGTGTCTGAAACCTTGTTCTAGACTCATTATTGCAATGGGCTGATGGGGAAGGGGGAGCTGAGAGGCAATGGGATCCTGCCCTGGATACAATTAGATGAGTCACAGAGTCATTAAGGTTGGGCAAGAGCCTTAAAATCATAAAATCCAGCTGCCAGCCCAGTACCAGCGCCACGTTCACCACTAACCGTGGCCTCAAGTGCCACATCCACGTGGGTTTTGAACACTTCCAAGGATGGTGACTCCACCACTTCCCTGCATAATCCATTCAAATGCTTCACCACCCTTCCTGTGAGAAAAAAACTCCATGTAAAGGTGAAGGAGCATATATCTCCATGTCCCTGTGCTGCTGGGCAGGGAGAGCTGTTTGCAGTCAGCCTGGCCGTGGGAAACGCTCCCTGGAGATGCTGCAGGGACGTCAGCCCTTGTGCTGTCCCCATATGCACGTGAGTTCCTGCAGGGCTCCCTGGGAGGGTCTGGGAGCAGTTGGTGCTGCTGTTGAACGCTAAGAGAACGGCTTCTGCAAGGAGCAGTTTCCTCCTCTGTGGTTTATTTGATTGATGGAGATTGATTAGCGTTAACTAATCCCAGAGATAATTTGGAGCCAGAGGCTGCACAACACGTACGATGGGGCTGTCTCTCCTCTTTGCTAAATGGGAATAAACCAGATTTTCTTTCAGTGCACATTTCCAAGCAGAGAGGTCTCTGTGCCCCCGTGACACACCTGAGTCTTGCTCTTCCCCTGACCATGGCAGTGTCAGAGATGAATGCCAAGATCCGTGTCAAAGAATGACCCCGTCCTCGCCAGCACCGCTCCAGGCACACTTTCCATGCAGAGGAGGAGCTCCTGTGGGATGCCATGAGAGAGAGGAAGGAAGGAAGGAAGGAAGGAAAGAAGGAAGGAAGGAAGGAGGGAATGGTGCAGAAGGAAGGAAGGAAGAAGGAAGGAAGGAAGGTGTTCTCTGTGCTGTGAGCAGGAGCTCAGGTCCCTCAGCACAGCTCACCTGTGCAGGTGCTCACCGTGCTGTGTCACACATTGTCACACGAGACCACAAGGTGCTCTCTGCATATCCACATCAGCCTCCAAGGCACATCTCCATATCCTTGAAACCGAACCCCGCAGAACTGACAGGAGGAAGGAAGAATTTACAAGCCCACCTCTTTTCATCCTTGATGGGGTGTTCTGTGATGGGATTGCTGTGGGACAGAGGCTTTTTGTCTTGTTCTACCAAAACGAAATAAAAACAGGGACAAAAATTTTGGCGATGGTGGTAATGAAATTAAGGGGGCTGCTTGTCTCTATCAGTAACAACCTTCTGGTTAGCAATCTGAACAGAAATAATAATTTGAAAAGGAAGATAATTGAATTAAACAGGCACCAAACTGGAGAAATAAGACTTTTGATGAAGAAGGGCAGCTGGGGGAAAAGTAGAGGAGGTGGCAGGGAAAAGAAGCACATCTCTTTAAATTGTCAATCTCTCAGGGCAAGGTTGCTGCAGACATAATGAGTGTCCTAGTGAATTATCTCCCACTTTTATTGTCTGTTGCTACCATGGAAGGATGGGGAGGTGGGGAAACTAACTTTTTTTTTTTCTTTTTTTTTTTTTAAAAATTTGGACAGACTTAAAGAAGTGGCATCAAATTTGAAGGGCACCCAATCAATCTGTTGTCCTAGCTGCATGAAATTGTATTTCCTTGCCACTTCATATCTTATTTGCAGCAGCTGGGCTGTAAGTCATTGGTGATAACATTCTTTATTATGCAGCCGTGTTTATGAACTGTGCCTGGAAAGAGATGATAGAAATATGCAGCAATATGCAAAGGGGGGGATGCTGGGGGGAGGGGGAATAAATGCTTGTTGCTAGGGCAACCATGGGGCTATTTTGGGCATCAAATTTTGCAGATGATGAAAAGCATTTTCATGTGATGGTTGGTCTCTCTGGGAAGAGAAGGGGAGAGAGGGCACACAGTAAACGGGAAGATAATATTCAAGAAGGCAGTCATTTAATTTTTTCATATATAAATACATCTATAGTTTTGGCTGCACTGAAAATGCATTAAAACCAAAGGAGTTGCTACCTCTTAGTTAGGGGGAAGGAGAGATGTTTTAAATAACTAAACAGGGGATGGAATGCTGGTGATTTGGGAGGCTCTCCTACATCACTTGGCATTGCCTAAATGCAGCCAGCACTCTCAGAAAGTTCCTCAGGAGTCACACTGGTGTCTGCAGCCAGCCCTGCTTGCCCCCTGTCCCTCTGGCCACAGGCAGCTAACAGCTCCTTCCCCCAAAAGCTTTATCCACCTCTATCCCGGCGGAATTTGAGCCAATTAATTCACACCCCCTTCTGTCACAGGTTAAAAACCACCGAATTCTCAAAGACTGCTCTTGACTCTTTCGAGTATCTAATGACGCCCATACTTATAGCCATTAAAATGCAGAATTCATGAAAAATGGGAATTGCTCTCCGGCAGTTATGCTCAGTCAGAGATCTCATCTGAAGGATATGAGCTGCTCCCACCAGCTGACACGGGGGGCACAGAGGGAAGGGCTGGATGTCCCCTCCGTGCACACAGCTGCTGGAGAAGATCCTGGGGACTCTCAGGATGAGGTTTAGGCATGGAAACCAGTCTGAACACTTGGTGCTTTGAGCCCAGGGTAGTCCTGAGGAGTTGTTGGGGCCATGGGTGCTTTTACAGAGCCACCACAAGTGTCCCACTGTTGTCCTGTAACAGAGCAACACCAGCGAGAGCAGGGGGATCACAGTGTGGGGGACAAGGTCAAATCATCAGCGTTTGTCCCAGCTGGGACTGGGGCAGGTGGTGGGAATGTAGAGGGTGACCCCAGTCAGGGTTTTGCACCTTCACCTGTGGAGCTCCCACAGCAATAAAAGGGCAGCAGGGCACAGTGGGGACGCTTGGGAATGTCACCGAAACTGCAGGAAAAACAAAAACTCTCCAGGAATATTTAGTGTTAGGGAATTAAGGCATTACTTTATTCTGGCCAGGATGTTGTTCTGGCCAGGGTGTGTAACAGAAATCATTTCATCCACATATTGCCCAGATTGTGCAGAGAAAATTCCATCACACATCCTTCTTTTCTAGATTTTTCACATATTCATGCAGACAAAACCCAGAGCAATTCATTGGCTCAATATTCATTGGTCCCAAGTTACGCAGTTCTTAGTATTTGGTTTCCAATTGATTTTTGTTCCCTTCACCTTCCATGCTTAGGTTCTCATTGCTCATTCTCGTACCGATTTTTTCCCAGGCCAGGTGTCTCTGACCCACTGGGGGATGTTCGGGGGTGATGTTCTTTAATGGTCGCTCAGCCCTTGTGTACCTTCTTTCTGCTGCTACTCCCAGTCTGTCAGTGCTGAGCTCATCAGGCCTAGTCTAGGAAACAGAGTCTTTTGAAAAAAAACTTCCATTCCCTTCCCCCTGGGTGAAGACAAACAAAACCCCTGACTAAATTAGCCAAAAAAAAAAAAAAAATTTAAAAAAGATTTGAAGTTGTATAGTTTCCAACAGGAACAGTGGAGCAGGATAAGAACTTGTCCTCATTTCTCAGCGTCTGACTCCCGAGCATCAAGTTTTATGCTCTACACTCTCTCTGTTGCAGCGCTGCTCTTCTTAATTTGATCTTAGTGGAATTGCTCCAAGCAAGAACAAGCTCATGAGTGTTGTTTGCAGCCCCTGGATGATGACTGGTGCTCGAGCCATTCTTAAAATCCTTGGGACTCCAAATATATTGGCACATTAAGCTGGTTAAAATGAACTGCGCATGTTTACAGCAAGAAATCTATTTCAAATGCAATATAATGTGACTCTCTTATTGCTCTAAAGTTGTGTTTTTAATTAAGTAGTTATCAGTGGCAGTGAGATTCTTCTTGAATAATTAAATCAAGGTAGTTTAGTGAGTAATTGTAAAGCGAATTGCTGAGACCATCAGGCTGCTGTTGAGACAGTCTGTTTTCTTTCAGAAAATTAATTCAAGTGACGCGTGTTGCTAAGAAAGTAGCAGCACATTGTGCTGGGTAATGGGCATTTGTCTTGGAATGCTTTGTGTCTCGGTGCTTCTTTCTCATTCTGCCTTCCCAGCTTTCAGTTGTCTTCTCCAGAAACAAATGCTGATGGCTTTCCACTTTGCATCTTCTCTTTCCCGTAATCCACCGCCTCGAGTAGCTCAGCACAGGAGGATGGAGAGGGAGCAGGTGATAATTGAGTTACTAAAGAACATGAGCACAGACCTGCTCTGACAGTCCTTGTGTGAACGAAGCAGGACTTTCTGGGCTGAATTTCACAGCTTTCGGCCCAGGAAGAGCCGAGCCAGCCCCATCTCTCACACTGCCGACATCTGATTCCGAGTTTTTACTGCTTCTGTCTTAATGCGGTATTTAAGGTGTCTCACTCGGCGCGTAGTAATTCTCGCGCTGTTGGATATTCGGAATACAAACAGCCGGCAGATATCTTCCATCGTATTAAACTTTGTTTGCCAGGAGATCAAGGGGAAAACCCCTGTGCAAACCCCAACGTGTGCAGCTGCCTAGGGCAGGATGTCCAAATACAGCCACAGTGAGGAAAAATTAGTGCACGCTGTGGAAACAATATTTTTGATGCATTTTTAAAATTATTTTTTTCAAGCCTACCTCGCGTTCTCTTAGCAGCTTCCCTTGCTCTGCCTGAGGAATATGTCTAACAAATAACTCCAGAATTACACTAATTCTGAGGAAGCTGAGCTCACTCCGGAGCAGCTTGTTGATATTTTCCAAGACAAAATGAAGAATTAAGCGAGGAGAGTCCTGACATTATCCTCAGGCATCAGCAATCACACAACAATTCACCAGCTGATGCTTATTTTAGGGTGTTTATCCTGTAACCACAAAGTCCACGGGGATACCCATACTTCGTGGAATTACTTCTGCAAAGTGGGATTTTTCTAAAGCATCTCAGTAATTTCGGAGCTCAGCAAAGCACTCAGGTACCTCTGGCAATGCCATTCGCCGCTCTCCGTTCTGCTTTGCGAACGCGCTGCCCTCAACGGGGACGTTATTTCATGCTCCAGGTAACAATGTAAAACTTGGCTTTTTAGCCCCACGCTGGCTTTCCATCAGGAGAACGATTTGTGGAGCTATTGCTGCCACAGCCGGCTCCGTTCCCCGCCACTTTCCCGCAGCCTTCCCGCTGGCACCTCTGGCTATTCTCAAAGATTCCAGGATTTTCTGGCAGATGGGGAGGCTTTTCTGCAGCTCTGGGCTCTGCTCTCGACGCCGTCCTTACCTGCCGAGGGTGAGGATTTGGAGGAAACAGCTCTTTCTGTCTGTGTTCGCAGCTCTAAAATATAGATATTGGTACAACAGAGGAAGCTTTTGGGGAGAACAGAGGTTGCAGAGCATCCTCAGCTGTTAATGGCTGCTCAAGTTTTGATGAAATGTCACACTGGCAAAGTTTTTAGAAAAATTGTTCCACTTTTTGCTGCAGAAAGTGGCAGATACCTCACATTTTTCAGTCCTTTTTTTTTTTTTNAGAGAAAGTTTAGACAGGGAAAATGTTTCCATTTTATTCTATTTTTTAAGGCTTTTTCAGTGTGTTTCCAGCCACCTAGTCCCTCAAGAATGGGCTGACAAGCTTTTGCTTATATGGGCTTATACAATCTTTTGTTGTATACCCATATCAGTGCTGAGAAACTGGAAACTTTTATTTCATCATTTCTGGTCTCACCCACACTTAAGTCACCAGAAACTCTGTGCACAAAGCTGAAACCCTCTTTGTTCCAACAATATTTACACTACACAGCACACAAGCAGGTATCAAATTTAGGAATAACACAAATTCAGGCTCTCTTAATATATTTTTTCCAGGACATGGAAGATTCTGCCTGTGAATCTAATACCAAAGACAGCCAAGATCTTGGTGACAGACAGAAGGTCAGTCTTTTAGCTTTGTTTATTCCAAGACTAAATCCTGCCTCTTAACGATTGCATTGATGTCTTCTGCTTTACAAACAAAGCTGTGTGCCCTGGTTGGCAAAAACGAGTCTTTACCACTGCTGGGATGAGCTGGAGGCAGCCAGGCTGGGTCCAACACAGGTTTCAGCTTTATTTGAAACTCAGGTTTAAGGTTCCTTGTGACAGGCTCTTCATGCAGCTGCTTGGTTCAGTGTACAGAAATGGATGCAGATATCTTGGTCTGGTTTTTGCATCTGGGAGTGCAAATCTTGCCTGTTCTCCTGGGCTTACCCAGATCTCCTTCAGTAACACACATTTCTGCTCTTTTTTGTGGAGAGGGAGGAAAAAATGGTGTTTTATGACACTCTGTGTGGTCTGTGAGTCCTGTCTAGGGTAGGACAAGTATTTAAAACCAAGTAAACCCCCCTTGCAAATATTTGTTTAAATGTTCTGGTTTTACTGTTTCTGTTCCATGTGGGATGTGGAAAGACACTTTAATCCAAACAGGGACAAAGGGGATGGCTTTGCCATCTAACATTTCAGCATGACAACTTGAACTTTTCTTCTTCTTAAAATAACCTTATTTATAACAGAGGAGTGTAAATGGGAGTAAGAAAGAGAATGCATTTTCATGTGCCAGTTTCTATCACCTCTCTTCCAAATTTAGTTTTCTGTTTTAAATCAGTCCTTCTTCCCTACAAGGCCCTTTAGCTCCTCTGTCAAAGTTTGTCTCTACCCATGCATTTGTGTCTGACCAGCCTTCAATTAAAACAGGCTGCACTCCAGGCCTTCTCAGAGCATCACTGGGGGAGATTTTAGGCATTTTAAGAAGTTGGGTTTTTTGTGTGTGTATACATGTGATGTATTTATACACCTAAAACATGAAATAAATATGTATATTATTTATATATTTATTTTGTGGCAACTGAATGTCAGTCCCTAATCTCTCAGATCTCCATCCCATCCATTTCATTCCCACCCTGGACAGGAACAGTGTGCTTACCCCTTAGCAGATGCTGTTAATTGTTGGTACCAAAGCCCACAGGAGCCCGTGGAAGTTTGGGTAAGAGATTTTGATTTGATGATAAATGAAGCAGGAAAATCAAACAAGATATCTGAAGGCTGTCCCTAGGCAACAGCAGCACAGCCAGAGCATCTGGTGTTCCCTACAGCAACAAGATGGTTCAAAAGAAAATGCAGTGAATATCAGAAATCATTACTGGAATAAGGGGCAGCTCCAGGATTTTGGTTAAAAAACAAAACGAACAACAAAAAGCAAAACACAACAACACAGCCCCCCCACCATTTTTGCTCAGAGAATGTTTCCTTCGCTCTGGTGACCCTCCTGCAGCCACCAGTGTGCACTGGGCAGATGGTTCTGCCATTCCTTGTCCTTCCTGCTGTGGGCTGAGCCAAACCTTCAGCTCTGGCACTGGTGCAAGGCAGAAATGGGGAATTAATGGCTCTTGGTGTAACTTTGGATTTGGGGAGAGTTGAGGTGAGTCAGTCCTGCTAAAGGGCTGTTTTCTTAAAGGATTTGGAGAGAGAGGTTCATTGAAGCTTTGGCCCCTGTCCTGTGTGTGTCAAGCGTGGATTATGGGTGTGGGTATGTGTGGGGTGTGCTGTTTGCAGGTGCAGACGCGGAGAAAGAAGAGAAAGTAGAAAGACAGAAAAGTAGAAAAAGTAGAAAACTAGAAAAGTAGAAAAATAGCATCACATCGAAGAGAAGCTTCAGAAGGCAAGAATTCCTCTAAGTCACACTTGTCCATCACATCAGCAAAAGAAAACCCTCGGTGCCCAGGGGTAAAATGGGAGGGTGCTGCTGAGGGAAGGGAGGGCAGGCACTGAGAGCAGGACACAGCCCTGCAGGCTGAGCAAACCCAGCTTCATGCCCTGGTGGATACTCAAACCTAAAGGATATTGCGGTGTGTGCTTGATTTTTACCGAAGTCTCAGCTGCACAGGGCTGGAAGGAACCTCAAGCACTGCCAGAGCTCCCCTCCCTCCTCCAGTGATGGACCAGCTGTGCCTTTCCCTATAATTTCAGCTCCTAATGCCTTGTCCAGGTTCAGGGGGGCACAAACTTTTGCCTTTTCATTTTGAGCCTGAAACAATGGCTGAGCTCTCGGCCTCCTGCCGGGGTGAAGGAGGTAACCTTCCTCCTCGTGGTGTCCTCATGAATAATTCCACCGCTCGCCCACTTGATTTCAGGTTTCCCAAAATAACTGACACTTTTCACACTGAGAGCAAGCAATCCTGGGGAAAATGAAATACATTAAACAGCTACACCACCTTGAGAGAGCCCTGAGTGATTAAAAAAAAAAAATGCAGGAGAGGTTCTGTAGGAAATGTTGAGAGTTGATGGGAAGAATACCATATCCCTCCATGCTCCCGTTTGCAGTGAATATCTGCCTTGGCTGCTTTCTTTCGGGGATGTGACTGTCTTCTGCCTGTGAATCCACATTTATGGAGCTGGATCCCTGGGAAGATGGGGAGGGACGACATGGGTGATACTCACAGCACGGCTTGATTTGCCTTTGGGATCTGTCCCGCCTGCCTGAGCAGCCTTTCCCCTTCAGACAATTCAGAATTTCCTCTCCGAGTGTGACTCCCCTCTTCAGATGTGCTGTACAATGTCTCTCCACTGGATACCCACCGAATGCCTAATTTTTAACCACTCTGTCTGTCAGATCCACAAAAGCTGTTAGTGGAGGTGTTTGCATAAAAGAGCTCCACTATAGGTATCTGAGAGCAGCTGGCGATGCTCTAGACAGTCTCCAGCAGTGCTGAGCCAGGCAGGATGCTTTAGTCTCCCTGGCTTAATGGCTACGTGCCGTTCCTTAATGTGCCCTCCCCCTCAATTGCCTCCCAAATTAGCATGCAGAATGTGTCCAGCCTTGGAAAGAAAAAAAGTTTGGAACCTCTTGGATTCAGACAAGACAGGTTGTGGTATTATTGGGAATAAAATGCGATTCTGACAGAGGGAGATCAGAGAATGATCAGCCCAGGTCTCCTGCAGCACAGACTGGGGCATGTGGGGAAAGAGATGGCTTTGCCTTGGAAAACCCATCTTGGCCATGGGAGCCCAGCCCGGAATGAGGTGAAGCGTATCCACAATGGTTTTATCTGGTTTGAACCCCACTGACAGCCTTCAGGGCAGTGCTGGTCTGGGGCAGAATTCTTGTCATGCACAGTGGTGGAGAAAAGGGAGAGCGCTTGGGGGTGTGCTTCAGAGGTGGACCGGGCAGTGCTGGGTCAAGAGCTGGACTCAAAGGTCTTAGAGGTCTTTCCCAGCCAAGATTATTCTATTTTTCAGTTGTTGTTGCAGCTGGACACAGGACAGGAGCTCAAAACGTTG
This sequence comes from Origma solitaria, assembly GCA_013397895.1. Classification (NCBI taxonomy): domain Eukaryota; kingdom Metazoa; phylum Chordata; class Aves; order Passeriformes; family Acanthizidae; genus Origma; species Origma solitaria. The sequence goes on from VZRL01002167.1 coordinate 265,609, forward strand.
GATTGGCTCATGTGGGTGATAAAATCAGTGTCCACAGGCTGCTAAAGGCTTTCAGGTGCCCACTGTGAGATCTGACCTGCTGGGTGTGAATGAGGCTCCCCGAGAGCCCTGGCCACAGCTAAGCTCCTCCTGGCTGGAATAAAGCCCACCAAGAGATGTGAGTGTCCCAATAACTGCTATGGCTTTGGGGGATTGGCAGAGTTAGTGTGTGCTGACCCACCCTCTGCCCGGCAGTTTGGTGGCTGTTGTCCTTCCTGTTGAGTGATTTGGAGCTCACATCACTGCATTCAGGGGCTGGGTAAGTCCTCCATCAAACTTCTCTGCGTGGTTACAGACCACGTACACAAGTGCAGTAGCACTTGTGGCATTTGATGTTGTGTTTTCTTCTCAAATCCCTTTTTCTTCTGTTCTTCACTCTCCTGCCCTTCAGTGCTGTGCTTTTAAATCAATCTGGCTCTAAGTTAAGGACAATCCATAAGGTGCAAGAGCAGAAATCCCATAGGTGCTGGGCAGGAGAGCCCCAAGCTGCCGCTGACACCTTCACTGCGACCTGCCTCGGTCTCACTCCTTGGTGATGCTCACCAGTAACACGCGAGCTGTGTGTTAAACAAAAAACTGCTCCTCGAGAATTTATGCCTGAAATCACAGGTTTTTGGAGGTGTTGGTGGCCTCAGGAGCTGGAGCTGTGTTTCCCTGGCAGTGCAAGTGTGCACGGCGTTTAGTCCATCATAGGTTTTTTGCTCCAGTGGCAACCTCTGGCATTACTGGAAACTTCCAGATGAGATGGGATAACGATAATAACAGTGGAAAAATGCTAAGGGAAGATTTGCGTTAATGAGTGCAGCTACCCAGGGAAGCAGGTACTGTTTTGGTCCTGTGGCTTTCTGAAGAAAAACCACCTAAGGAGCTGTTGGTGCTCGCAGGGCTCGTGGTGTGCTCGGAGGTGCAAAGAACTGATTCCAAAATTGATATAATCAAAGAATAAAAGAAGATTGGGTGTTATAGGTTAAGCTGTTGTAAATTAAAGCAGCTCTGCTGAGCTCATTGCAGTTGGTCTGGGTTATTGCAAATGTAAGTGAGAGGAGTTGACTCTGTTTTTCCAGCAGTGATTGGTTGGAAAATGCCATTTTCTGGTATGTGAGTAAAAGTGAGTGGGGCAACTTGGTCTCCATAAAACAGAATATTTCCTGTTAGGGTCTTTGTCTGTGTACTGTAAGCCAGACAGACCTGTTGTCCTCTTACAAGCTGCAAATTACAGAGGCAAATGTAATTACCGATTCTCTTTGTTATTAGTGTGCAGTTGGAAGCTTCAAGCAATCGTCCCTTTCTTGGTATTTCAAAGCTCACTCGCAAGATGCATCCTTGATATTGAACACAATGAGATGTCCTTTTTTTTTTTTAAATTCAATTAAACATTTGCCTACTGTGACTCTTTATTCACTGCAAATTGTCTCTGTAAATAATCTTCATCAAAAGTCAGAACCAATCCCCATTAGTTGTTTAGATTAATTAATGAGTCCCCCTGGAGCCACCCAAATGAATTCAATTTAAACGTCAACAACTTGGCTATGGAGTTTCCCAGGTTGGCATTAAGACAATATTAAACCTGCAATAAGTCACATTTAAAATGTTAATTCAAAGAAGCTCTCCATTTAGAGCATTTAATTAAATCCTTAAATAAACTGCATGGGCTCAATACCAGATGGTTCTGCATTTTCATTGCAGCAGAGAGCCGTGAAGTCATTGAGGGAAGTAATATTGGAGGCATGGTGAAGATAACCAGGATATATAGTGTAATAAAATCTAATCTTGTTTCCAGCAGGGAGATTCAGTGTATGTACACAACCTAGGCTAAAATTGTAAGTTAATTACATTAACCCCAGTGTACTCTGGTATCTGAGCAGCCAGAGATGAAATTAGTCTTTTTCCTATCATAAGATTCTTTTCAACTTCACTATATTAATTTTTAGCCAAATACTTACTCATAAGGAAAATTGAAGTTAATGTAACCAAAGACAAAGTAATGCAGTCTTAATATTCTGAAGGGATTACGGAGGGCCGTGAAAATACACTTTGCAAATGTCACTCACTTTGAATGGATTTGTGGTGGGAAGGTGGGGGAAAAAGAATTATGGCTGTGATCCGCACCATGCTGGGGTTTAATAAAAGTCATGATTTAAGAATTTCGGGCCTTGGGGGAAAAAAAAAAAAGTTTAAAAAAAAGAAGAAATAAGATAAATACCTGTGTCCAAAGGCCCAGTTTCCTTGCTAAGATGTGGTGAGTGTTCTCTTCTGCCAAGTGACAGAGGTATGAGATCCTTGAAATCAAGCTGAAATTCTGGGAGGTGATTTGGGTTAGGATACTCCATTCAAATATCTGTATGTTTGGGGATTTTTTTGGTCCTTGTTAGAAGAAACATCCCTTTTACACCACCCATTTGCATGGTAAAAGTTCTTGCAACAAGTAAAGACAGACTGTTACCTCTTGGCAAAAATCACAATAATATTGGGACGTTAAAGTGGGTTTTTCTCTTTGTTTACTCATTTCTTTCAAAGTTGCTTTTGTCATGAGTCTTTAGGTGCCAGTGTCCTGATCCCACTGGCTCAGAAGTTGTCCTCCAGGTTCTGTCCTGCCTCTAAAACCCATCCCCTTTCCCAGAGCTGGGTGCCTCCTGTCCGGGTGTTGGACACAGCCTCCTTGAGGAGCAGATCAGCCCTCTGGGTCTCAACTCAAGGACTGAAGGCCACCACGAGAAAATTTAGTCTGTTCCCTCCCTGCGAGCTGTAAACCAGGGGTGTTATTAATGCAGCTCAGCGAAGGGAATAACTTTTTCTCTTAGTATTCAAGGGACTGTAATTCGATTTCCAAAAATACGGGTTTCCGTCTGCTGGCTAATGAAACACATCAGGGAGGAGAAATTACTTGGCTGTTGTGGCAGGGCAGATTTGCATTGTTTGGGCTTCGCTGACATCGGTGGGAGCCCAGGGAGGGACCTGAGCCACCTGCAGCACCAATTCCATGTGCACCTCCTGCCATTCCTTGTCCTTCCTGCTGTGGGCTGAGCCAAACCTTCAGCTCTGGCACTGGTGCAAGGCAGAAATGGGGAATTAATGGCTCTTGGTGTAACTTTGGATTTGGAGAGAGTTGAGGTGAGTCAGTGCTGCTAAAGGACTGTTTTCTTAAAGGATTTGGAAAGAGAAGTTGTTCATTGAAGCTTTGGCCCCTGTCCTGTGTGTGTCAAGCGTGGATTATGGGTGTGGGTATGTGTGGGGTGTGCTGTTTGCAGGTGCAGACGCGGAGAAAGAAGAGAAAGTAGAAAGACAGAAAAGTAGAAAAAGTAGAAAACTAGAAAAGTAGAAAAATAGCATCATATCTAAGAGAAGCTTTAGAAGGCAAGAATTCCTCTAAGTCGCACTTGTCCATCACATCAGCAAAAGAAAACCCCCAGTGCCCAGGGGTGAAATGGGAGGGTGCTGCTGAGGGAAGGGAGGGCAGGCACTGAGAGCAGGACACAGCCCTGCAGGCTGAGCAAACCCAGCTTCATGCCCTGGTGGATACTCAAACCTGAAGGATATTCCATGCACGGAGGACCTGGTGAAGAGTGGCCTGAGCCTGTCCCTGTTGGAGCTGAAAGAACCTGGAAAGGTCTCTTTAAAACACTGGCAAAAAAAAAAATAAATAAAAGGGGTGCCCACAGAAGCTGTGGATGCTCCATCCCTGGAAACATTCAAGACCAGGCTGGATGAAGCCCTTGAGCCGCATGGAAGGTGTCCCTGCCCATGGCAGGAGGTTGGACTAGAGGAGTTCTAAAGGTCCCTTCCAGCTCCCATTCTGTGATTCTATTCTGTGATAACTCTCCATCCTGTCCCTGCCCCGTCCCACCCCATGGTGCTGGGGTGACTTGGCCTCGTGCCCACGTTCCTTTCCTGTTGTCACAGCTCTGAGTGATGCTGGTGGCACCAGGCTCTGCGCCCCAGGATGTGGTCACCCTCCTCCAGAGAGCTGAGCTCTCTGTGCTGGGCCTGGGGGGATGGAAACACCAGAGCTTTCTTGCTTTGGTAATCACGAGCTCCTGACATGCCCCAAAATTGAAAGGATGGCTGCAGTAACACCTCTGGTGCAGCTCCTCATGGTTAAAGGCACCTCACTGGAGGAGCTGATGGCATCAAAATTAACCACGACAAGTTATTTTGCACAACTTAAAGATAATAAGTAACCCCAAATTTCCTTCTACATCCCCGCCTGTCTTCTCCTCCTCCCTGCAAGGAAACAGGAGCTGTTTGGTGACCTGAAAACAGCTGGGGACAGTGGATGGCACAGCCTCGTGCAGCTGCTTGCAGAGCCCAGCCTCCAGGGAGCTGCAGCCCTGCTGCTGTGTGGGGTCACACCAGCTCCCCTCCGCAGGGTCAGAAGGAAGAGGAGCTGCTTGGGGCGGTTTGGGACTAAACTGGGCCAAGCATCACTCTGGGTTCCTTTACCCACATGTGTAGGAGTGACAAGAACGATTTGTAAAACTTTCCATCTCTGCTCTGCTCAGAGGAGCCTCAACTGAAACAATCTGGAAATCCCCCAGACCCTGACCGACAGGAAAAGTAACTGCAGTTTAAACAACCCCCAGAGTGACAATTTCAGGATCACTAAAACTGAAAGTTTCTGACTGCAGCTTTCTCCCCACTCGGTGCCTGTGCTGGGAATGAGGCCAGCAGCACACAGCGTGTCTGGAGGTTGCTTTGGGAGGGATCCCCCGGAGGATTAGCTTTCCTCTCGGTGTGTGTCATGGCAATTGGGAGATGCTCTCCACCAGGGAAGGCATCGGAAAGCGTTGGTGAATTTTACCTTTTTGTTTGCCTTCTCAGATAGCTTGGTTTGATTATTAGTTTTTAATAAATCTGAGGGTTACTTCTTGCTCGTGTGTTTCCTGGTTTCACCTGGGATAAAGTTGATTTTCTTCTTATCTAGGACAGTGCTGTGTTTTGAATTTAGCATGGGAATAGTGTTGACAACACACTGATGTTTCAGTTGTTGTCCAGTAGTGCTTACTGTAATTAAAGAACTTCTCCGTGTCCTGTGCTTTGCCAGTGAGGAGTTGCACAAGAAGCTGGGAGGGACATGGCCAGGACAACTGACCCAAAGTGGCCAAAGCGATATTCCAGGCCATGGAAAGTCAAGCCCAGTGGATAAACTGGGAGCTCCCAGCTGCTGCTCAGGGACAGACTGGACATCATTCAGTGGTGAGCAACTCTATCGTGCACCACTTGTTTCTCTTGGGTCTTATTCCTCTCCTCCTCCTTTTCATTACAATTATTATTGCTGGTTTTATGGTTAATATTAAATATTATTGGTATATTTATTTTATTTCAATTATTAAACCATCTCAAGCCCCAAGACTCACCTTTTCTCCCAAATCTCCTCCCCAGATGTGGGCAGAGCGAGCAAGGGAGTGTGCAGGTTAAACCCTGCCCCTGTCCATGCCCACAGTGGGGTTTGAGGCACTCAGCTCACCAAGGGCCTGGCTGGTTTTTGTGCTGGGGTATCACCCTCTGAGGAGCTCCCTACAGCAGATGGGAAGTTTTACAGGGAGCAGTGCAGGAATTACTGTGCTTCCAGGACCTGAAATACAGATGAACCAAGCCCTGCTGAGTGAGATGAAGATGAAGATGCTGCTGTGTTCCCTTGCTCGTGCAGCACAGCCCAGGCAGCTCCAGCAGAGGCTTTACTGCACTGGGTTCTCCTTTACTGAAGCTCAGTGCTGAGTTCCTCAGGTTTTCTATCTTCAATGAAGGGAAAATAAGTGCTGTCTGTGTCTCCTGTGGCTTGCCCCAGGTCCTCACTGAGCTGCTGAGGGCCGTGCAGGCTCCTCTGCATTGCACAGCACCCTCAGCACCTGATTCAGTCCTGCCCCAGGGTACAGGTGCTGTTTGCTCCTTCTCTCAGGTGATGCTCTCTCCACTTTTAATGTGTTCTTTGCAACCAGGACAGCTCCTGGCACCGTGATTAGACATGAGGAGGGTGTCCAGAGCAGTGGGAACGCGCTGCTGTCTTTATTAGCATGGGGCAGCAGGAATGGAGAGGTGCTGGGAAGTGTTCCCGAGGCCTTTCCCTTCCCTCAGGGGTGATGGATCGGCAAGAGAAAGCAGCGTGAGACTGACTGGGTTGTAGGGAGCTGGTGGCTTGGTCATTCACAGCCTGGTTTTATTTATTTATTCATTCAATAGCAATGTTGGGCAGTTCTCCAGGTGTTAAAGACAAAACCTTGCCCATCCCTGCCTGGTGCCTTGGCCCTGCTGGGCACTCTCACCTTCTTGCTCTGTGTTGGCTCTCCTGCATTTTGCTTTTTATCCTGTGGTTTGTGCTCTGGGCCTTGTTTTACTTACCTGAGGCTGTGGGGACACAAAACCAAAGAGGAGCAGAAAACAACCCCAGAACGATGCTTCCATTACCAAGCGAGCTGTTTCCCTGGCAACACAAAGTTCTTGCGATGTGCCTGCCCTTGGCTTGCCCTTCCCTGCCCTCAAACGCCCTCTCGGAGCTGCTGAGAGGGTGAGTGCTGCCCAGGGGCCATGGGAAACACCACTGTTGGTGCAGACCTGCTCTGGGAAGGAAAAGGATGAGTTGCTGCAGCTGTTGGTGGGGGTTCTTTTAAATATTTTTTATTATTTTTCCTTTTACAAGTCCAGCTCTGCCCAGTTCCTCCGTGCCAGAGCTGTCATTTTGAGCTCTCCCTGCCAGGTCCCTGCCAGGGGACACTCGTGCCAAACGTGTGGCCAAGCCTTGTGGCAGCGCGTTGGGAGAGGTCCTGCGGGTGCCACTCTGTGCTGGCTGGAGCCCAACGGGCTGGCGAGCTCTGCGTTTCCTCACACCGTTTTTAAGTGTCAAAGCTGCACAAAAGCCCATCCAGCAGTGGAATCTCACCAGCCCAGCTCTGATTAATGAGCTATCGTGCATTTAGCGGTGCCTTCCACAGCTCTGCTTGCCCCCTGTGTCAGCAGCCCTTTCCCTCCCCCCGCCTGGTGCCACCCTGAGCCACCTCGGGCTTTGGGGGACTTTTTGGGATGGCATCCAGATGGTATTTACCTGCAATTTCCTCTGTTTGACTCCAGCAATTATGTTTGTCCTTTCCTGTGCTGCTCTCAGCTCACCCTCCGTTCTGCTGCTCCCCTTGCTCTGGGAAGTGGTAGGATAGATTATATTTAAAGCCTCTTTTATTTCTCCAGGGCTTGCTGGGCAAGGATTTATGAGTGTCTTAATTCCACAGTACTTGAGGCAGGGGAGTGCTCGCCTGCTTCTTGGTGGCCAAAACGACTCCTGGTTTTGGATGTGTTCTCAGTTTTTCCAGTTACTGGTCTTTAGGATATTTTTTAAAAATTAATCATGCAAAAGAAGCAATGATGTACACACAACACAGGATTCAAATTGCCAGATAGAGAGGTCCCTCATGAATGAAGATCCCTGTAGAGTCACTCTGTCCTGTTCCCTCAGCTCCAAACAGCATTTAGGATAAAATACTAATAGAATTCCAGCCTTTAAGCATAGCTGTGTCTCTGTGAGCAGCACAGCTTTGGTCAGAGCGTGGGGACAGGCAGGCACACTAAGTTCTGTCAAAAAGCAAACCTCTGCTTCTGCTGCCTGCCCATCCCACCAGGCACTGATTCCCTGGGAGTTTCCAGGCTTTCCTCATGGTTTTCCTCACTTCTGAAATAAAGCTCTCTGATGTCAATGATTAAGGGTTGCTGTGGGTCTGCCATAGCCATTTGTGATTGGGTTTTTTTTAATGTAGGTGTTCCCCAAAGTCATTTCAAATGAAGTAAAAAGCAGAACAGATCTTGCCTGTGCTGTTATGAGTGGGAGGGTGTTGGAAGAGCTTTGCTGGCTCAGTTCTTTTCTTGGTGAAGCCAATGGCAAACCTCTGTTCACCCTCAGGGCTAGCAATGAGCTACTATTGTGTCCAGCTGAAAATCCCACCCCTCCTGCATTGTCAGAGTGTTCTGCCACTGTGTTGTGGCTGCTGCCTAAACAAAACAATCCTGAAGTATTTGATGCCTGAAAGAGAGGCCAAAACAAATTAGGAGTATAAAATGTGGACAAATTTATTCGAGGCCTTCAAGGTACATTCGGGCAAGCAAAAGTCGCCCCAGGAACTGCACCCAAAATGGACGCTGGGTCACAAACCCATCACCTTTTGTAAGTTCCGTCCCATTAGCACATTGGCCCTTAATTCTCCAATCGCATCCTTAGGTGATGATGTTCACCACCCCAGGCCTGCTCCCCCCATATCACAGTTGTTTACATATTTTCAGGCCCTAGGGCAATGAATATGTCCTTGGATCTGTATTCAGAAAGCTTTGTTTTGGCTAAAGGTGCTGGGAACAGAGGATTGTATCAGTTTGTAAGAAGCACTAAACTGCAGCAAGTTACAGATGCATGAAGAGGAAAAAAAAACCTAGAAATATTCAAAGGCATCATATTGATAGTAAATAAATATTTTAATAAATATTAAATATACAAAGGCATTTTTGCCAGTTTGACTTTTTTCCCCTCTCTCATCCCCTGCTGCATTCCTCTAAAATGAAGTAGCAGCAAAATGGCAGAGAAATGCATATTCAGTTAATTTTTCCCCTGAGCAGTCACTGGAGCAGTCACAGGGAGCAGTCCTGCTCACCTCATTCAGAAAGAGGTCCCGGAGCTCGTGGAGGGAGCACTGTGGGATGTCCAAAGGCAAATGGAAAAGTGGAGAGCATAATTTGTGCGGGACTTGGGGGTGCCACGGAATCGCTTTATATTCTGTGTGCTCAGCTTCAAATGAGATGTAAACTGAAGATTCTCCTCACCTGTGGTCATTAAATGTCTTATGGCATTTTTCATAAGACCAGGGGATCTTGGTGAAATCCCAACTCGATTAATTATATCCTGCTTCCCTAAAGTTCTTCCTGCGGTTCCGAGGAGACGTGGCATCTTTCCCTCCTTCCTGTGTTGTCAATTAGAGCGCAGGCTTGTTAGCTGATTTATTATCTCTTTCCTTTCTAAAGAGGCTCCGAGGTGGTTTTGTCAGTGCTGAATGAAGTACAGAGTAAATAGTTTGTACACTGGAACACTGTGCTTAGAAAAGACTTTGGGAGATCTGGGGATGAAAATGTCTTGTGTGCTGCTTTTTTTTTTCCCTGCCTTAATGAGGGCAAGCACAGCAAACATATCAAAGGGATCAACCACCAGGCACCTGAGTCCACCTGTGGCTGCAAAAACAGCCTAGGAACTCATCTGTAAGATGTGAATGACTTGTCAGCTTTCTTTTTGTCTTCCTGTGCCTGATCTGTGCGTGGTGGCAGAGAATGCCTGGCTCCCAGAAGCAAATCTCAAAGGGTCCTGCCCAGCATGGTGGAAATGGCGAACAGAACCTGCAGCAGCAACAAAGCCCTCCTGCTGCAGCCTGAAGGCTCCTACACAACAATTCTGGGGCTCTCCAAAAAGTTTAGCTCGCGGTTCTTTTTTTTTTTTTTTTTTTTTTTTTAAAGAAATAATTCTTGAAGTTGGAGGTAAAATTGTCAATTATTGCTGTCACAGTTCTGTGGTAGATGTGGGCTGCCCTGCCCTAGGCAGAACACTGTTCTTTGCTCTCGGAATGGGGAATGGGAAGCACTGGAGACCCTCACCCTGGGGCCTGTGCCAGCTGCCCGGGGGGATTTTGCTCCTGCAATGCTCCCAAATCCACAAATGGTGATCATTATGTGTGAATGCCAGTTCTGTGCCGTGCCCTTCCCTCCAGACCACTCTGTAAGTCCATGTCCATGGACTTGGCAACTTCTCTCGTTGCCATCAGATGCTCCTGTGCTTGCACATGTCCCCCCAGAGATAAGAACTTTTTCTTGGTTTTTCTGTTGCGTCTGTCACAGCCTTTCTTATACCAGACTTGCTGTTTGGCTTCATGGGCCAAAACAGAAGTGAAGTTTTAGTTTCTTGAACGGGAGAAACCATCTCAGAGCGTTTGCTGGGTGAGCAATTAGTGCTGCTGCAGGCGTTAGCAGATGTGGGAATAAGGTGTTTATGATGCTCAGTCAGAGCTCTTGGGCTGGATTTGGAGCTCTGCTCTCCTGGCAGTGCCTCTCGCACTGACCCTGTCCTGGTTTGCCCCTGGGGAGCCCTGGCCAGCCCTGGGCACTGCCCAGCTCCGGGTGGGGCTCCAGGCTGTGCCCTTTGCCCAAGCCTTGTCCCAAAGGCTGGGACACAGCGATTTGGGGCTGCCCGAGGAGCTCAGGAGCTGCAGGGAGGCTTTGGCAGGGCTGATCCACACCCCTCGGGGTCCCAGCGCTGTCCTGCTCATCCGGGGCATCCTGGCACGGGAACACTTCTCCACACATTTGTGGCATGTCAAGAACAGCTCAGTTCTGGTAGCTTCTCCCACCTTTGACTAATTGCTGACCTGACATCTTTCTGATAGTGACCTTGTTTCAGCTAGTAATTCAAATATCTTTCAGTGTCAGAAATAATAAGTGCCACAGTGAGATGAACAAGCAGAGCTTAAGTTGAACACAGATTAATAGGGTTTTAATATTCCTAATTTAATCACTCCTTTCTGTCTGAATGTGTGCAACATGATGTAGCAGCTAATTATTTTTTTAACCATGATGAGGATCTTTCCTAATCATTTTTATATTTAACATGAATGAAGGGAGGGCAGTGATTAATGAGGGAATAAATCTTACGAAACAGAAGCAAGCACATGATCAGTTAAAAATACAGCTGTCTGATTATTTTTTTTCCCTTTCCCTGTACTGCAAATACTTAACCAGCTGCACCTTCTCAGCTCAATAGTGAGCTGTCTTCAGCCCTAAAGAGAGACCTGAAACTTTGCTTATCCCTCCGGTGCTTCTGTTGGCATCTCTCTGCGTGATCATCTTAGTGATGAATGCAGAATTATTTTTCTTTAAAAAAAAAAAAAGAAAGAAAGAAAAAAAAAATTGTTCCACTAGATACATTAATGGTTGGATAGATGTCTTTTCAAATATTTGTTCCTGACAGGGTGTTTGGAATTGCAGATGAGAAGCAAACCAGCTCTCAGCATCTGTCTGTTGCTACTGTACGTTTCCATTGTGTGAAGCAGAGACAAAGCCAGGCAATTCAAAGCTTAAGTGGATGCTCTTGAGATCTTTTATTTCCCCCACTCTTCCCTCCTTTTTCCCACACTTGGCTGCATCTCTTCTGTCTAAATTCTCTCTTCCCCTCCATCCCTCAATCCCCATGTGCTGCTTTGAGGAGTCTGTCTTCCCCCTGTAATTTCTCCCCTCCCTCCCCCTCGAGTCCCTCTGCGCACCCTCACAAAATCCAGAAAAGATTTGAGGGTTTCACTGGGATGATTTGATTTTGGATGTGTGTTTTGGGTTTTGGGGGTGTTTTCTGTTCACTCGTTTGTTTGTTTGGGGGTCCTTTTGTTGCTGTTTGGGTGGGGAGCCTCTGTGCAAATGCTCCTTTCAGCCACGGAGATAATTCCGTGGGTTTCTCAGCAACGTGAGGTCACTTTGGATGTGTCTCTTCTCACCAGCTAACAAGCAGAATTTTAAAAACCTACCAAGATGAGCTGTGCCCGAGCAGTGCTGGCAGCTCCCCTCTAACCCTGGCGTCTTCTGCAGATAGTAAATATGATCTAATTGGCTAGAAAAGAAAGATAGGCTTAACTGCAACTTCTGGTGCTTAACACCTTGTCATTCCTTCTTGTTGAGCAGAGAGCAACCAAGCTCAGAGAATCAGTGTTTCAGGCACCAGTGACACATTCCACTGCCTTGATGGATGCTCGGGAATTTTGGGATCCTGTCATGCAGTGCAGGCACAGTCCTGAAGGGCTTTGGGCTAATACAGTGCAGAGGGATAGGAGAACGCGAGGAAATAATAGTGTGTTGGACCAGCTCCTAAAACTGGCTTTGGTTTTTTATTTTCTGGCGAGGCACTTAATTAAAATTTTGCTCTTGCAGATGAGATCTGGTTCTTGGTGTGCAAATGTTACTCAGTCTCAAGAAAAGCAGAGGGAGGATGGTTGTTTGCAGATCCAAGATCAGTAACGTGTGTTGGGAGCAGATGCTGGCTGGGGGATCCTGTGTATGATCCATTCCCAGAAAAGATCCATTCTCATGCTGAGGGAACAGAGAAACTCAAATCAGGAGCAGAATTCTTTCCAAATAGTTTTTTTTCCTAAGAATTTTTTTTCGTGAAGTTTCCTCAGCCACTTTCTGTAGAATTGCAAATGACAGTGGCATAATTACATTTGTCTTCCAAACTGCCTTTCCTTGAGGGCAAGCTCCACTTTGGCCTTGATTCGATTGTGTACTTTTAATCTCAAAGAAAAGCTAATGCATAAGTATTCATTACACAATTGCATTTTTCTATGGTCAACATCCCCTCTTATAATTACAGGTTCCAGCTGAATGTCATTTCTTTTCTCTCTACTTCAGTTCCCTCACAGCACAGGCGTCTCCTACTCCTGAAGCTTCCCCGCATTCATGTAATAAATAAATAATCACACCTTTTCTGCTGTCAAAGCTGAAAGCATGCACAGCTGTGTGCCACGAGATGCACTGGGACTGCAAGGTACAACATTTCTTAATTAGACTGACCTGAGGTTGTTGGGTTTTTTCTTTTTCTTTTTCTAATTTTTTTTTTTTTAAAGCAGCTTCATTAGCTCAGGAGCTTAATTGCAAATGACTAGACAAGCTCTGCTCGTGGTTATTGGGAAAGGTTAGAGTATTTCTCACTGGGGATTAGATCCTGGGAGACATTTTGCAGCTTGATTTTTGTGGGGAAGGTTTTAGGTGTGCTCAGAGCATCTTAGCACTAGGCTCAGAATTAGCAAAATAATTAGAAGTTCAAAGCCAAGAGGGGGGCTGGGGCAAAGCCCAGCCAACCTTTTTGATCTTACAAGCCACACTGCAAAATCCACATGGAATTGGGAGAAGCAGACCATGGAAAGTGAGCTCTGGAAGCAGGACTGGGGGCTGGCAGGTTTCCATATTGCTGTTACAGGATGGGCAGGGGATAAAGCCAGGCTGGGCTGGGCACCAGCTGCCAGCAAGCTCCCACAGACCCTGCTGAGCAGCTCCCTGCAGCAGTGGGGAGTTCATGGTCCCCACAGCTCTACACCCATGTGCTCCCAGACTGGGGATATGGCTGAGGTACCTGGCGGCCAAAAGTCCTGCTGGCCTCTGTCACTCCATCTGTGCCAGACTTTATCTGTTGGTGGCATCTCTGCACTGATGTTGCTTTAATTGGCATCAATAATGCAGGAACTTTGCAGTTCCTGTGTTTTGGGGGTTGTCTTCCTTGTCCTCATGAAGGAGCTTTGAAACAGAAAACTGTTCTGTGCCAAGAGGAGGAGGACTTGGGGAATCCCTGGGACAGGTTTCCGTGTTCCTGCATTGGATAAACAGGAGAGCCCCTGCCACAGAGGGGCTCCTGGGGGTCAGAAAAATTTGCAAAAGGGTACTTTGTGCTGATCAGTGTGTCCTGTCTTTTTGTGCTTTGTACCTGGTGCTGACCCAGGTGTGTAACCCCAAAGTGTCCCATGGGACATCCCAAGGGTGGATGGGGTTTGGAGCAACCTGGCCAGGGGGAAGGCATCTCTGCCGATGTGGAATGAGATGATCGTTCCCACCCAAACCACCCCGTGATTCTGTGATGTTAGAAGCATTTCAAAGACCTGTATTCAAGTGGATATTGTGATGGTTTTTCCTCCCATAATTCAGTTGCATAAAGCAAGGTTTGGATGTCTGCTGACCTTCAGTGCCCCTTCCAGTCCCCATCCTGCACTTGGCGTTCGTGTGTGGAAGCAGGGCTGGTGTCCGTGGGGAGGAGCACTTGTGATGGGAGGCTTTGGAGCTCAGATTTTGTACAAATGTGCTGAGAATGGTGTCCTGGAAGCAGCAAAAGCCTCCCTGCCCCCGGCACTGCCCAGCCCTGGGTCACCTGTGGGACAGGAGGTGCAGCTCCTGCTCCCTCTGCTCTCTGTCCTCTGCACGCCCTGATGACAAGATGCCTGCTGAGATGGAGCACATTATGTTTATGTCCTGGCAGCTGCAACTCTTCATGACCCTCTGCAAAACTGAGCACAAAAACGATGGCAATTTTTAATCTCTATCAGCCAGAGCAGTATCTGCGCTATTTGTCTGAAGGCAAGAGGATCCGTGACCTTATTTCTCCCCTCCCTCAGTCTTTTGGCTCCCAGACTGTAAGAAGGCCCCAGTAATTCATGTCCTTTATTAGTCCATGCCGGGGAAAAGAGGGGTTTGAGTTGCTTGTGTGACATCCGAGTTCTCCTGCACAACAAATATACTCGAGAGGCTTTGTCGTATATAACCCACTTGAAGTGAGAGCATTCAGGTAAGGAAATGAAGGGCTGCAGGGCTCAGCTGTGCAAGAGGAAAATAATTAGGGCATGTTTATCTCATACTCAAGCCTGCAGAGGTGAAAAGCAAGGGACGGGAAGGCTGCTTCAGAGGGAGCTGGGAGTGGGGAGGGCAAGACAGAAAGGACCTGACAAGGGAGTGAATTAAACTTCTCCAAAAGACTCGGATCATTGGGATAAATCCCCCCTCCCTCCCTGTTTCTGCTCTAATGGAGGATGAGCTCTGCCTTGCTGGCTTTTCTTTTCAAGGTCTCAGGACCTGTTGTTTTCAAAAGGTTAAAGCCCTCGAGCTACTGAGGGAAGAGAACACTCTTTAAAAGATGCCAGGTGAAGAATGTCTAGATTTCTAGGGGGTTCAGGTTTGCTAGTATAAAATGGAAAAAATATCTTACAAATGTGGAATAAGCCTTTGGGTTTGGATTTTTTTTCTTTCTTCCTTTTATTTTTTATTTTTTTTACCGTGGATGAGTTCTGACTCAGATGAGACTCCTGCCTCCCTCCCTGCTCTGAAGATCTGAATGCACACATGGTTAAGCTGGGGTAAAGCAGCTCCTTGGAGCCTTGGCTTGTGCTCTCCCGGTCCTGTCCCGGGTAAGGTGGTGGAGACTGCAGCAGAGCAAAGGAGGCTGAGCAGTGGGACATGGAACTCTGCCTCTTCCTTCCCCATGTGCTCTTCCCACTGACCCAGAGAGGAGGGTGGGGTTTGCAGCAGTTCTTGCTCCATCCAGGCACTTGGCACATCTTCCTCTGTGCTGTTTGCTCTCAAGCTGTCTCTTCTCTCAGGGTTCAGACCTGGCTTTCCTGATTTGCACAGGCACAAATCAGAGCAAACACAGCCCTTGCCAGTCTGCAGGTCTGGTTCAGAGGCACAACTCCAGGGAAAATATTTTCAATCCAGGCTATGCCACAAATCTCACAAAGCCCTGAAGGGTCTGTGGTTGCTGTCGCTTTCTCCGTGCCTTTACCCCTTCGGACTGCACATTTTCCTGGCCCCCAACACGGTGCAGGTGCAGGTGGTTCCTTGGGCACCTCGTGGCTCTGCTCTTCGCTGCTCCCTGTGCCTGCAGAGGGGTGCAGGGAGAGCAGCTGGCTCCCCAGAGCAGGGCTGCTGCTGGATGGACACTGTCCATCCCATCCATGGCTGCTGGTGATTGCTGGGGCCCAGGGCAGGTCTGAACCCCTGCTTTGACAAATGCCTGCCCAGCCCCGATGGGCTGTCCAGAGACAGCCCTGGGTGAAAACTGGAAGCTGGGACCACTGTGAGTTTGGAAATGTGGTTACTCCTGTCTTTTGATAACAGCGACAAGGTGAGGAGGAGGAGGGGATGGGATTTTTAGCTAGAAGGATTCTACCCTGCTTCTAGAGACTTTTGCTTTGTCTCCTCCCCAGGAAACAGATTCCATGCACAGCTCTGAGGTTCTGCCTCTTGCCCGCTGCCTCCTGGGCAATAAAAGCAGAACTGGGTGTCTCTTCATTTGCACAGCTCACCTTTTTTTTGGCCAAAAAGATAATCTATTTAATCCTACCATATCCTCCATGAGACGCAGCTTCCTACATCAGTTCTGTGCCCCTGAGGGTAAAGAATTATTCAAGGCATCAAGCCTGACCTGGATTTTGTGTGATGTGATCGCATCCAGAGCATGGAAATCCATGCGATCAAATGGCAAATCTCTGAGCCTTGGCAGATATGCCTCCTGCTCTGCAGAACTATGTTGCCATGGCTACATCTCAGTGTGAGCATCTCTCTCCTTATCCCAATGTCTTTTCTTCTGCCAGGGTCGCTGCCTGTGCTCAAAGCCCACCCTGCCATGGGCAGTGCTGGGCTGGGCACAACAGCAGCCCAGGGGCAGTGGGGAGTGGGTCACAAACTCACCCCACGTCTGAATCTGCGGTGGGTGAATTGTTGCCAGCGACTCCTTAAATGGAAAAAAACAAGCACAGCAAGGGCTTGAAACACCTGTCAAAAATGCTGCTTCTGTTTATGACTTGAGAAGAAAGAAAGTGAAAAGCAGAAGGGAGGTGGTTTCACGGGGAGCTGGGAAACCTGAGCTCCAGCTCTGCCCTTCCTGGTGCTCCTCTGCCTGCTGTGGTGCCCTGCACCAAGGGGTGACAGTTCCCTGCCACCTGAAGGCAGCTCGAGATTTATAGATGAAAGCCACTGAAAGTACATTTGGGGCTGTTACACTTGTCTGAGAGCAGCTCCTCTGTCACACAACAAGAGTTGTGGGTTTCTGTCACAAAAACACCCCTGGATGTGTTTGCAGGCTGTGAAGCACAAATGGAGGGAAGCTGTGAGAGTAATGGGGTGTATTTGGGGGGTGTCACTGCTGGGGTGCCTGAGTTCCTTGACTGAGCATGAAAACCTTCTCTGAGACCATGGGATCCAGAGCATGGATGTCAGGGTTGGAAAGCCCAGGGTGGTTCCTGGCTGGGGAGAACAAGAGCCCCTGTGCTGTGCTGGGAGGAGGGTGTGGGTTCCCACTGCTCTGCTTAAGACAAGTGGAAGCAAATCTCAGCATCTTCATAGGATGTTTGTAGTGCCAGGTTGGTCCCCATTCGGTTCTAGGGTTTGTATCGTTCCAAGCTATCCCCACTGAACTTATGTCATCTTGTTTGGGGATGCTGGTTAGGAATGAGAAAGGAGCAGATTTTCTGCCCAAAGGAATTGTACACAGAGGAAAAATCAGGTTGTCCCTGGTCAAACCCTACTGACTGCATTTTAAACTGCCAGCTCCTGTGCCACACGTGCCTCATCCATGCTGGATGTGCCACCAGCTCCTCTGTGCTGTCAGACAGCCTTTCTCAGTTGCAGGGAAAGCCCATGGCTTGTGCCCTGCACCGGCCAAGTCTCTATTGTGTGTCCTGCTCGTGCTGCAGCAGGAGGGGAAAGGCTCCGCATGGGAATTGGTGACTCAAGGAGCTGCTTTGGGCATTAACTGCCCCCAGGAACGTGTCTGTAACACTGATATGTGGGAATGGAGAGCCAGGGATTGCTCCTCTCCGCTTTTGGCTCAATATGAGCGGTGACTGTGGCTGCAGTGACAGTGCAGTGATGGCAGTGATAACAGTGACAAGGCAGTGACAGTGCAGTGGTGGCGGTGACAGTTCAGTGATGGCAGTGACAGTGCCGTGGTGGCAGTGACAACAGCGACAGGGCAGTGACAACAGTGCCAGTGCAGTGATGGCAATGACGGGGCAGTGATGGCAGTGACAGGGCAGTGACAACAGTGACGGTGCAGTGATGTCAGTGACAACAGTGACAGGGCAGTGACAACAGCGACAGGGCAGTGAAAACAGTGACAGTGCAGTGATGGCACTGACACGGCAGTGACAACAGCGACAGGGCAGTGACAACAGTGACAGTGCAGTGATGCTGCTGCAGAGCTCCCATCTCCTCTGCCCTCATCTCCTCCACCTCAGTGTGCCCAGCCAGCGTTTCAGGGCTGGGGATGAAAGTTCTGAGCATCAAGGGCCAAAGAAATACAGGTGAGAATTTCAGGTGGTTGGGCTGAATCTGTTTCCCCCCACTCCCCAGATTTCTGGAGTTTCTCCTGCAGGGAGGTAGAAAGGATGTGTGTTTTCTTCCTCTTCTGGTTTTAATTGTGTATTCTAATAAGCAACTGCAATACAGGCGCTTATTAAAGTCGCCTTGTGCTGCCAGAGTTGCTATGTTTGATAGAAACCCCAGAAAATCCCCTGAACCGCAACGTGGGAATCCAATTCTTTTCAGTTGATGAGACTGTAAACACATTTCCTTGGATTTGCAAGAACCATAGCAGGAGTTTCAATCATATGAATAAAGCAAAAGAATATCTGATAGGGAATATTCCTGCTTTGCATATTCAAAACTTGCAGCCGTATTCTAAGGCAGCGTCTTTTCAAAGGAATGAGCCATAAAGAGACAAAGATGCATTGCCCAAGGGATTTGGGCAAAGAGCCTCCAAAATTAGCACAGTGGGGGGTGTTCTCTCCATCAAATTTAAAATTTCCAAGTTAGATATCTGAATTTAAAGCCCAGGTGTCACTGCTGTGGCCAGTAGTGCCTCTGTGCTCAGCTCTGCTCCCAGTTCAATGCTCAGTGAGCAGATGGATCTTCAGAATTTCCCCTGCAGGAGCCCTGGGTTGGGATGAAGGGTCTGTGCTGCTGGGGGTAACCTCGAGGATAACTCTGCTGTTCGTCTTGAGTTGAGCTGAACCCCCAGATTCTGATATTTCCCATTTCACTCAAACTGGGGGCATTTCCCTCCCAAGCAATCTGGCCTGGTGGCTTCAGTAGAAGAGAGCTATAAATATAAAAATTATCTGACCCACAGTGTTTGCTATTGAATGTGAAATCCCATAATACCCGATACCTAATGCTTTTTTTCCTCTTTGAATCTTAAAAACAATTGGAAGAAGCTGATTCTATAAATGAATCCTATTTTGGTGAGAAAGTTCTTACATTTCTGAAGTAATTTTCCTGTCTCTTGTGTTTATGTTCCTTTACCAGCTGGCCTTACAGAGTCCCTGTGTGGCTGGCTGAAAAATGTGTCTAGTTACACTTCCCTTCCCTGTGCCCTTTGGGAATGCTTTTTCAAAACAAAACAACTCTTTTCCAGACTTTCACCGATTTTCTTGGTTAAAGCATAATCCAAAAACAAAGCTCTCATCTCAGTTTCTCTGAACTTCACGAAAACAAATACTAACTCAGCTCTTAGTTTATCTGCGCGCAGAAATCTACAGCAACGTGACAACAAGTCAAAATATTTCCCTTTTTAGTACCGTGGCAATTCCTGATGAGAGTTGTGTTTATTCCACGAAGACAATGAGCAGGGAACAGCGTGAGGAAGTCTGGCTGCTGGTGAGATAACTCCTCTCCAGCTGAAGCCGCTCTTCTATCTTGGTTTGGCACTGAAATGATGACTTCAAGGCCTGTTGGTATCTGTTGCCTTTGGTGTACAAACTCCTTAATGTGCAAGAAATTGTACATATGCAAATCGGGGGGTGATAAGCAGCCGGCTGGCCCCGCGTAGATCCCCTGGCATTTTGGCTTCTTCCCACTTCCACCAGCTCTGCCCGTGCCACTTTTCTGGAATCCGCTTGATCAGAGCATCTTACAAAGCCTTAAATGGGAGATAGTAGCATTTCTGATCTCATTTTCCACTATTTCAGCTGTGCCATAATCTATTTACCACACAATTTGTGTCACTTTGATAAGCGGCTGCTTCAAGACTGCATTTATTAAAATCAAGAGCAGGGAGAGCTTTCAAGTCTCTCAAGTGTTGTAATAAATGTTTGAAATTAGTCATTACAGTGTTTGCCATGGTTCATATCATAGACTCTATCTAAATGACAAATGATCACAGCCTGGACATCCACTTTTTTCTTTTTTCTTTTTTTTTTTTGGTGGTGGGTTTACGGTGGGATGGAGATAAGGTTGGGATAATCCAACCCAAACCAACCTAAGTTGGAGCAGGGATGGGAAGAGAGGAGTGGAGAAGAGGGAAGGTTTCACAGGGAAACCTTATCAGAGTCTCAGGGCAATGGCTTTGGGCAGAGAAGTGCTGGCTCAGCTCTGACTTTCCTGGCTAAAAATGAAATAAATCTGAAAAACAGCCAAAAGCCCCAAGAAGAGGCCGTGTAGGTTTTGCAGCGCAGAGCAATTGGTTGGTACCGTGTCTGGATTATGCAAAGTTCAGCTCTTCCCCCATCAAACAGCTCCAGGATGGAAATTCACCTTGTTGCTCTGTTACACACAGCTTCTTAATGTGCTTGCCTGGCCACGGGATGTGCTGATGTGGTCATTTAAGAATTAAAAAAAAAACAAGAAAACCCCCAGAAATCAAATAAAAAACCCCTTTGCTAAGTACAGTTCTATGTGTGTGCATGTGTATATTCACACATATATAGGCACAGATGTATTAAACACATACGGCACAGAAAAGAGACAATTATTAAGACAAATATTCTGTCTCAATTCATTTTGTTCTTCATTTTCCCATCAGGAATGTAATAGCTGAATTTATAGTGTTGAGCCTGGGCTATAAATTCCATTATTTTCAGTGACTATATCAATTACATCCCTTGAAAGGGACCCCAAGGCAAAGGGGAGAAAATTGGAGACAAAAATCTTCAGAAGGGAGGATGCAGGAGGTAGAGGGGAGAAGCATCCCCTCCCCTGTTTTCTCCTCACTCATTACCCACAACCTGCACCTTCTCCCTCCATAAAAGCCTGCTGAGCTCCCTGGTGCTCCAGCTGGCACCCAAGACAGCAAGGCTGCGGTGACAAGTGTGTCACTGAGGAAATAATTGCAGTGCTGCACACACAGGTGCTGACTCAAAAAGGGGAGCAGGAAACGGTCTTGTCTGAATACAAATGGTATTTATTTTAGAGAAATTCGATTGTCAGAGAGGAAAACAAAGCATCTTTTTTTAAAAAGGGGAACTGAGCAAACTACTCATCTCCTGTTCTTGAGCTGAGAATTATTTATTTTTTTGAAAGGCTTCTTGCACTGGGACAGGCTTGGAAAAGGGAGAATACAGTTTCAAAGGGTGGAGTGCTGAGAGGAGCAGCTGTTTCTCTGGCAACTCCTACAACTTTTTGAAGAGTTTTTACTATTTCACCTTCTCTGTTTGTGCAAGTGATTGAGCTGGTTTTTTTGGGTGGGATTGGTTTTATTTTCAGTACCTCTCTCCACGTCACAGAGCTGGCCTGTGAAAGGCAGAGAGGATATTGAGGGAGCACTAAAGCAGGGACCTGCCTTGTCAACGTGCAGGAAGAGCAGCCTGTGCCAGGTGCTGAAGAGCTGGAGGGTCCTGCAGACCCAGAATGGTTTAAAACTCTGTCCCAGATGTCCGACTCCTTAATGTTCAAAAAAAACCCCTGTTAATATTTTCCAATGGCAGAGGCTGCTGGGCTTCCCTCTCACTGCAGAGCAGAGCTGTGCAGGGCCCAGCTCTGTATTTATTTTGGGTCCCTTCTGCACTGGAGCTGTATTTTATCTCCATGTCCATCTAATGTCACTCAGCATTGCTCCTTACCTGGAGAAACTCTCCCTCACCCGGAGGTTTATAGCTTCAGTAGGTTTATTTGCAGTTTCTTCTGTCCTCAGCCTGCACTTTAATGGCTGAATCACTTTTAAATGGTGTAATGTCCCTCCTAGGATGGTCCTCCTGCTCCCCCATGCCCTTTTACAGCCTGTGCCCCTTCCAGTGAGTTCCTTGGACAGAAGTGATGAGAGGTGCCAGATGCACCTTTCTCTACAGGAACTGCTAAATTATGCCTCCAGGTTTTCCCAGGGGTGCCATTCCCAGTTAGCAGCAGAAATTCCTGTTCATCCCCCAGTGCATCCTCTCTGTGTGTGGTGCTGACCCAGGGAGATGGGAGAAGTGCCTGCAGGAGGCTCAGGAAAGGGTGAGGCAGTCCTGGCACTTGTGCTCCAGCTCCTTCACCAGCTTTCCTCCCTTCTCTGGACACGCTCCAGCCCCTGACTGTCCTTCTTGAGGGGGTCCAAAACAACCCAGGATTTGAGGTGTGGCCTCCCCCAGCACAGTGGGACGGTCACCGCCCTGGTCCTGTGGCCACACCATTGCTGGTACAAGAGAAGATGCCATTGACCTGCTTGGCACCTGCCTGGGCTCTCATCCAGCTCTGACCCCGGGGCTGAGCTCTCCCTGGGTGACCTTCAGGCTCTCTGTGCCTGTCCCCTGCCCTGGGCTGCTCTGCACCTTTCATTGTGGGTGTTTATTTTAACCGTGCTGTGGTTAGTATGCTAAAAAACATTGAATAAGGAGAGTTATTCCGTATCTCCATCAATAATTTCCTTCCTCCTCATGCTGTGCCCTTCAGTTGCTGTTGAGACTTTCACCCATGTCACAGATTCTGCTAAATCCTGTCTTCTCAAGCTTAGCTAATGACAAATGCTCTATGGAAATCTGGATGAAACCTGCTGCATCTCATTTGCCTAGAAAATCTTTCAAGGAAAGACAGCAGGTTGAGGGGGTGTGGTATGTTGTGCTTGTGATAAATTGTGAACTTAATGAAGATTGCTGATGGACAGCATTGTGTACTGGAGCCCTTTGTTTCCCCCAGCCTAAGATGGATGGTGGCATCCAGTATTTCCTCGGTATTTCTGTCTTGCAGGATTGTCCACCTTGTCGTTCAGCCCTCTGCTCCTGAGCAGGAGCTGCCAATTTGTGCCAATAGCAATTCCCACCTCCCCCATTCCTACTTTGAGGGAGTTGATCTTGAGATTTTTTTTTAATATATTAGTTTATAATTAAAGGATATTGTATTAAGAGCATTAAGATACGACCTGCCTTACCTCCATAAATACTTTTTTTTTTCCTACTTGCCGGGAAGGCTTTAAAAACATCCACTTGGAAATTCATGCAGATGATATTTAGACATGCAGATATGCACTCCTGTTTTGCATGAATGTTTGACCTTGGGCAGAGCTGTTCAATGCAGGATGGATGTGTTGTGGCTGCATTTAATCATCTGAAGCAGAGATGAAGCCTTGAAAAACCACATAGACCCAATTCCCAATTCCCAGCCTCTGGATGGTAATGAACTTCTGAGAAATAGCTAATCAATAAATTGAACAAAAGACTCAGGCAGCTAAACCACTTTGTCAGGGCCTTAATTACAATTGCAGAAATAAATCGGGAGGGGGGTGGTGGTGCTCGGGAGCCTTTGCCAGACAAAACGAACCCTTTAGGCTCTCGAGGTAACCCTTTGCAAACTGAGCAGCCTGGCTTGGAGGGAGCGCTGTGTCTCCGTGTGTGTGTGCATAGCCAGGGCTGGGTGGCCAAAGGACCCAAACCAAGCTGTGCAGGACAGCTTGGGCTGGCCCTGACCTCTAAGCTGCTGCAGAGAGATTCTGCTTTGGCAGGAGGGCTTCTCCTTCCCCCTTTGCCCAGGGAAGGGATGAGGATGATCCAGAGCAGCAGCCCAGGCTGGGGCAAGCTGGGCTGTTCCACTTGGGGAGAAAGCTGAAGATTTAGGACCAGATGCAGCCAGCAGGATCAGGAAGGACATCTGAGGACAGAGATGGGAGCCAGGCCAGCAGCCCACCTCTCACCCTGCTGTCCCAGCAGTGCCATCCCTTGCCGGCAGCAGGAGTGATGGAGCCGGGCAAGCCGAGGCTGTCAGTGAAGCCCTCGGAGGCTTGCTTGTTCCTGGCTCAATTATAGCAGCAGGCATTTCATGTGCATGTCTCCTGGCAGCGCGTGCTGCAAAACAAAGGGATATATCCTTGGGGATTGTCTTGTAGACGTGGTTTTGCCTTGAGAAATATTACAGAATAACAGCGCGGCCGGGCTGGAGCGAGCGTGCCGAGGGTGGGCTGTGTGCAGGAGGGTGGGCGTGAGGGGCACAGGCTTAGAGGGCACAAGGTGATGGGGGACAGCAAAGATCTTGAGGACCTTTGGGGTTTCTTGAGGGGTAGCTCACTAGTGTGGGCACCATGGTGCTGAATTACAGTTTGGGGATCTGGAGAAGTGGTAATGCCTGAACGGAGCATGTCCTTGGGAGTGTTTAAAATTGGACAGAACTGACCATTGCATGGGACAGATTTAAACCCTGAGCAAGGTGCAGGAGATGGGTTGCGTCCCTGTGAGCTGCTTTCAGGGGAGTTGGTAACAGGCTCACTGCCCTCCTCTTCCTCACCTTCCGCAGCCCTTGGGCTTGGCAGAAAGGAGTTTTTATTTTCCTTAACAAAAATCCCTTGCAAGACAAGGTTTTCGCCTGAATGGCTGCTCACTGCAGGTGGGTGGCTCCAGCTCCAGGGATCCTCAGGGCCGAGCAGAACTTGGCCACCTTCTGCTGGAGGGCAGCCACCAGCTGCAGAGCTCAGAGCATACTGTGACCACAGCACCCCATTTCTCTGTTGGGGATCCCCATAGAACAGCATCCCAGAGCCCAGGGCTGTCCTGGGGGATCCATTTGTGAGGCAGGGGTTGTGTCCTGCAGCAGCACTGATTCTGAGAGCAGCTGATCCAAGGGATGGATGGATGGCAGCAGTGCAGGGGTTGCACACCCAGGACTCAATTTCCCCCCAGAGCAGGGTGAGGACAGTCTGTTTCCCTGTTGCTAATGGGTCAGCTTGTGCTGACCTGCGGCAGTGAGAAACCTGGTTGTGAGTGAATACTCTTGAACTTGAAAGAGATCCCTGCGGCTGGGGGAAATATGAATTAATTTTCATCTTGGAACCCTCCCCTCAAACCTTAGCAGCAGAATCTGCAAAAGATCAACCCCCAGGTGATAAAAGCCCCACGGCAGCCAGTGAACATCTCCTGTTGTTAAACTCCAGCGTATTTTAGGGATTTTCTGGCTCAAGGCCTTGCTGAAGGAGCATTAGCACTTGTGCCTCCGCGCCAGCCTGGCTCCCGTCCCTGCCTTTCCCACGGAGCTGGGGAATGGTTTTGTAATGAGGCAGCAGCCGCTGCTGGTGACATGAAACTGCTGGGAATAAGGATGGCTTTCTGCGAGCTGCTCTGCCTTTGTGCCCAGTTTCTTGTTGAAGCAGCAGATAAATCTCCATCTCGGCACAGCGGGAATGCTCGCAGAGCAGTCCCCGGGACATGAGTGAGTTGCTGCTGTCGGCGCTGTGTTTACTGCGCAGATAAAATATTTACAGCTCCATCTTTGGTGTGAGATGTGACTCGTCCGGTCCTCATGAAGGTCATGGGAAAGTCAGTAAAATTTATGGGTGGTTTATGGCACTTGTGTGCTGGAAAGCAAGGTTACAGTGTTCTACACCTGCACTGGGAGGCAGGGAGGGCTGCAGGGACACAGGGGAGGGACAGGGGGGCAGCTCAGTGTGCATCATGGGCTGGTCCCCCAAACCCGTGCGTTATTTTTAATTAAATGATAAGCTCCTGGCAGCAGAGCATGTGCAGGGCTCCGAACGGGCTGCAGTCTCACATCCCAGCAGATGAGCAAATGATGGGGTTGCTGTGCTGGTGCTGAGTCCTTCAGAGGGAGCAGGGCTTGTGTTTGTGGCTCTGTGTGCTCTGGTGTTCATGCAGGGAAGTTGTATTCTGTGTGGAAAGAGGAGCTGAGCCATGCCTGCCTCTCACTTCTCATTAATTCTGATTTCTGTCAATAGCCTAGAATTAAGATGGCATTGTACTGTGAAGGGATAATCAGAATGAAGGTGGCTTCTGTCTTGGAGAGCTGGGAGCCTTGTGGACACGTAGGGACCTTTCCCTGCAGAGCTGAGGGGCAGCTGGGAGAGCCTTGAGTTCTGTGGTGTCTGGGCAGCCTGCTGCAGGCATCTGAAACACCATCTTTTCTTGCCCTCTGGGCTGGTCCTGCACCCCACAAGCTCTCTGCTTTATTCTCCACTTGCCCTGAGAGGCTGTGAGCATATGGATGGGCATTTGTGCCCCTCTCTACATGGACCTGGAGGTGCAAAGGGCAGTGAGACACTGAGGCAGCCTCTGGAATTCTCCTTCCAGGGGTGTTTTCCAGGAGCTCCTGGAAACCCCTTGGCAGAGCACCCAGGGTGTAACACCCGTGTCAGATGTCCCACCCCAGCCCACAGAAAACAGGCTCAGAGTCTGTCTGCAGCAGTGGTGAGGTCGGATTTGCTTTGCACTCCTTGTATTTCCATTTGGCACCTCCAGTGTCCCCCCGTGTGCTTTGCCTTCCAAATAAATGGGGACAGCCACCTGTGGGAGAGGACACACAGCTCCAAACCTCTCCTGGAGCAGAGCAGCTCCTGGCTTTGTTATTTTGCAAAATGATCTGCATTTCAATGAACCACGATAAAAACGCGGTGTTTGGGGCTGTTGGTGCCTGTTCCCATGGGGTTCTGTGGCACGAACAAGCTCAGAGGTGGCTCAGGCACAGCAGGTCCTGGCCAGGCCAGGCTGGGGGTCAGGGCAGGGCAGCCACAGCAGCAGCAGACACAGAAACCTGACTTTTTCTGAGCCAAACACTCCAGGCTGTGGTGGTGGCTCTGGCCCACACCGCTGTCTTTCTCCTTGGAGGGCTATGAAGTGTTTATTTCTGAAGCACAGCTTTTCATTTAACGAGGAAGGCTGAAAGCCAGATCAATGAGAAGCGCGGGAAGGAGCTGGGAATGAAGTGCTGCCTGCTCCTATCAGCTCCTGGGCCTGTTTATAACCTGATAATAGAAAGGCTGCTCTGTGATCTTATTACTGAGAAGGTTTGAGGCTGAGCATGCCCTAAAAACCCCAACCAGGCTGGTGGCTGATAACACCCCACGAACACCAAGGTGGGAAGTTAAAACTGGCCAGGAGTTCCCATCGGGATGTGAGCACATCCCTGCAAATTCCCTCTCTCTCCTTCCCTGACCTCACCCTAAAGAATGATCTGCTGGAAAACGAAGGCGTCTGTCTGATCTGCTACTGGGGAAAGGAAATCTTGAGAACATTTGACAAAGAACGCAGAGTTGAAATTAAATATCGTAATGATATAAAACAGTAAGCAGATCTGCTTGACAGCCTTGACAGCTATTTGTTATAGAAAACAGCGTTTATGATGTCAGTCCTATAAGGGAATGTGTTTGAATTAAAATAATTACAGCAGATAGTACAACAAAGACTCCCTGTAGTCAATCATCCTTCACAAATACACTGTACAAAACCTTCCCAAATGATCGAGGGAAACGTGGGGACTGGAGCCTGGCAAATAAATACCAATAAGAAGCTGTACTACCAAGTCAAGAGGCTGCTTTCAGTTGTCAAATATCCTTCTCTTTCCAACCCTAAGGGAGAAAAATGAGGATTTTAAAAATTATTATTATTTTATATATTTGTCCTTTCGGTTTCCACCTTCTTCCAGATAGGAAATTGAAAATCTTTCTGGAAGGGATACAGAGACTCTTTCAGCTTTTGGGATAATTCTTGTGTTTCTCCTCTTCTTGTGTCCACTGCCATTGCACAGTTTCATATTTTCAAGGAGATCACACTGATGAGTTTTCTGCTTAAAGAATATCTGCAAAATGCCTTGTCCCAAGTACCTGCACACTGCATGCAGCAGAGTCTGGTGGGCAGAGCTGGTCAGAACAAGATAAAATTAAGATTGTCTAACAGTTTCCAATTCCGAGTATAAAATCTTGGCCTGCAGTCATACAGGCCCTACTTCAGATCTTAACAGATGTGTGGGTTTGTTTTAGCTTGGGCAAAATAGTTCAATGACCTTTCAGGAGGTTTGGGGAGGGGGAGGAAAACTTTGTTCTACCCATTGAGGAAAATAAAAAGAAAAAAGAAAACAAAGAAAACAAGAAAAGGCAGAATACTCTGGTGTCCACTGCCTCTGAAAAATCTCCTGTCGGTCTACAGCACAGGGCAGAGCCCAAGCTTTGCCAAGGGAGGGGTGATCCTGCAGCTCGAGGTGCAACTCTGATTCTCTACTGATGAAATCACTTGTAATTGCAGCTTTTAACAGTTTTAAAAATAATGCATTTTTCAACCTTCATAGAGAAATATTAGCACTGAACATCTTAAATCAGTAAAGACTTTGTCCTTGCCACGCATGTTGGAGCTTTGTGTCTTACTTTTATCTGAGTTTCAGGGTGCTCTAAGTATTCATGGATGTGTACATATCCCTAAAACTGATGCATCAGGGCCCTTTTGCTGAGGAATTGAGTCTAGTTTTGTTCAGTCCCCCAAATTTTTACCCTTCCAACTTTTGGGTTACATCACACATAAACTGCTTAGCAAGGTGTATAAAATGAAGCAGGAGAGTTACTTTTTTCCCTGGGAATTTCAAGTGTTTTGCAGGTTTGCCACACTGGCACTTTTTGCCAGCACTTGGAGCTCTCGAATAAAAGCAATTACCAGCGTTCCTTTCTCTCCTTTCTTTTGTTTGCTGTGGTCAGCCCTTGGCAGCAAATTCAGTGCAGGTCTGAGCTCTGGGCTGCCCAGCTGGTGTTTTCACAGGTGTGCTGGGCTGGAGTGCAGCGTCCGAGGGAACAAACCAGAAGAGAAGAGAACAAACCAAGCAGTGAAAGGAGCAGAGATAACACTGCATTGTTTTCCTTCTGCATTCCTCGCCGTTCCCATTCTTCCCAAGAAATGCTGTCCCTACGTCTCTTGCTTCTGCATGTCTCCTGCCAAATATTCTCTTTATGGCTTAATCCTGCTGTGGATTTCATTTGACAAATGAAAAGAGACACTCCAAAAAAAAAACAAAAAAAAAAAAAAACGGAAGCTTAAATGAGCTTCTCTCAGGTAGTTTGGCATTGCTTTATCTCAGTTTTGGCTGTGCTGCATGGGAACATGGGGTACAGATTCCCTGGGTTAGGATGGAGTCTAAGGGGCACAGGTGAAGGTTTGCATTAGTTATAAGTGTCCATAATCCTGTGTCCCCCCCCCAGGGTCTCTTATGATTTGGGTTGAAAAATTCCTGCATCTCTCATTTGATTTTAAGCACAGTTGCTGGGGCCAAAAAGGGGTTTGTAAATGATTTTTGGGTTCCATATATATATCTATGTACACACACAGACACACACACACACATCCTCTCTGGTATCTCATCTCTCCAGCACAGGAGCTCCTGCCTGTCCCAAGGCCCCTGGAGCTGTGTCCCTGTGTCCCTGCTGGCACAGACCAAGCAGTTCTCCATTTCAGTACCTGCCAAAATGGCTAAAGGTACTAAGTGGGGGTTTCTAATCTGTGTTATTCACGCATGAGGCACTGGCACCTCCATGTACAACGAGTTTGATGGGAGAGGGTCCTTGCCTGGGTTAGGGCGGTGTCACAGGGACAGTCACTCTGTCTGTCTCTCCTGCTAAAGGGTGCCTTGTGCCTCGGGGTTACAAGTGGAACTCTTGAGCCTCAGCATCACCGGACAGAGACAGAGGATCATTCCTGGCCTTGGGATGAGAGCAATGCTGGAAAAGCCATTCTGGAGGTCCTGCAGTGTGAACTCACAGAATTCCATTCTGTGAATGCCCCGAGCCTGAGGTGCTGGTCCCAGCAGAGTGCTCCTGCCCTGTCTGCTCTGCCAGGAGCTGAAGGGATTCCCACAGCAGGGGCTGCAAGGGATCATCTGAACTGTCAATGAACTCCTACAGTGTGCATTTGACCATTTGTATTGTTTTTCTTCCCTCTGCAGCCTCCTGGGGCAGCATTTTCCAAAACTTCTGTGCCAAGGGCTGAGGCGCTTTGTTAACCAAAAGGAGGGAGCCTGTCCATCTTTCAGCCCAGAATTTGCATGGGTCACACCTGCAATGAGGAGTTTTCTCTAACCCCCTGCGATCTGGGAAGGTTGGCAATCTGCCTCCCATCATGGCTCTGCAAAAACCAGCAGAGATCTCCACAACCAGCGAAGATCTCCTGCCTGGCTTTGCATTTCTTGGCTTCACATAGTTCCAGTGAAACCCTCGATGCTATTTGAACACTGGGTGGGTTGAGATTTTTTTTTTTTTTTTGGTGCATAGTTTAATTACAGTGCGGCTGTGCACTGACTCTCCATTAATAACACAGTAAATTTCAGCAGCAGATTAAATTTCTCTAAAGTAGTAAATTGCAGGGGAAAGTGGAGGAAAGTCATGGTCGAGGAAAATAAGTACATTATAGGTCCTTTATTAGATAGAAGCCCATGGCATCAGGCAGACGGGTTCTTACAAACACACACATATGAGAAAAACAGGGACTGCATCAATCAGCTTATCAAAATCACTTAAAAGAAATGGGCTTCTGCTGAATGTGTGGAGCGCAATAAAACATCAGTGTAACGCTGGACGTATATTAACTGGCACAGAAAGATTATGACATGTCCATTACCGAGCTTCCTCTTCCTGCTGGCGGCAGAGAGGGCCAGATTCCTCCATAATGTCCTCCTCAACCTCCGCCTCCCCTCCCAAATTTATTTTATTACCCTTGTTATGGGCAGGCACACTATAAAATGACATTAGAGGCAGAACAGCCACATGAGAGATGCTGACTCTGCCCCGAACATCAAATGTACTTCATAAGGGCTATGTAAATACTTTGCTAATCTTGTGCCATCTGAGAGCACAGAAGAAATGAAAAGTGGGCAAAAGCCCTACGCAAGCACTTCTTATCTCCTGCTGGTCCCCTCTGGCATCCCTGGGCTCTCCAGGGCTCATCCTGCCCTGCTGCCAGCTCTAGAATTTGGGGCAGCCTTGGCTTGGCCAGCAGCTGGTACCTGGGCAAGGCTTAAAGGAGACAAGGGCAACCCCTAGCAGGGGCAAGTGAAGGTTTTCTGTGGGAGCTGTGAGATCCCAGAGCATTAAAAGCTCAGTTGATGTTAAGCAGTTCAGTGTGACCTGTGTGCACAGAGCTGGGAGGGGATGGAGGAGCCGAGACCCCCAGGGATGGGGGCAGCTCAGGCTCTGAGCCCTCTCCCATCAAACTCATTGTACATGGAGGTGCCAGTGCCTCATGCATGAATAACACAGATTAGAAACCACCACTTAGTACCTTTAGCCATTTTGGCAGGTATTGAAATGGAGAACTGCTTGGTCTGTGCCAGCAGGGACACAGGGAGACAGGGACACAGCTCCAGGGGTCTTGGGACAGGCAGGAGCTCCTGTGCTGAATAGATGAGATACCAGAGGGAATGTCTGTGTGTGTCTCTGTGTGTGTACACAGATATATATATGGCACTCAAAAATAATTTTAAAACTCCTTTTTGGCCCCAGCAACTGTGCTTAAAATCAAATGAGAGATGCAGGAATTTTTCAACCCAAATCATAAGAGACCCTGGGGGGGGGACACAGGATTATGGACACTTATAACTAATGCAAAATAAACAAGGCAAAATTATATGTAATTACTCCTAAAGTCGTTTGCTTGTTTCAGTAATTGACCTGTGCATTCTTTAATCTTTAATGCTCCTTTAAAATTCAGCCTCAGGGACTCATAACATTTATTGACGTTTGTCATGGTTAAGGCTCTGGAGGAACTGGGCTTTATTAGAAGTCTTCAAAGAAATATCAATTTAGGGATAAGCAGCATTAATATTTTGTACACAACATCATCTGCTTAGAAAGCTTTACTAGATTTCTTTATGCCTTTGAAAAAGATGGCCAAAAAGGGCAGTGCTGGCAGTGGATCAGTAAAGAACCTGCTACTGCTACTTTAGTGGATTTTATTAATAAAAATATGAGGTTGTGTGTTCATAAAATGAAAAAGGCTGATGCAGGAGACACTGATGTGTCTGTTCATGGTGGCGAGAGAGTTTTGTCCTAAGCGGGGTGGAGAGGGCATCAGGAGTGCAATTGGGGGAGCGATTCTCCCTGACACAGCCTGGCTGTGTGACCTTGTCAAGTGTCACTTGCATTTTCCTTCTGCAAAAGCTCTGTTCTCCTTTCCCTGTCACGGGGGCTGAAGTTCACAGACCAGCCTCAAATGTTGTGGAGCCCCCAGTTCAGAGGCACTGCACATTTATGAGTCTCGACAGGGTTGGTGGGAAGTTTTTGATGTTGTTTCCCACTCAGATTTTGTCATTGGAGAATGTTTTTCAAAAAAACCCAACTAAATGGGTGATGTGCAGTTTGACTAAAACCTACTATTTTTGCGATTCGGGAGACTGAAATTCCTTGACTATTTTTCATATTTTAGTATTTTTAGTATTTCTCATAATTGTCATATTGCAGATAGCTCAGACAGTTTGTGCCCTTGCTCCTCCCACAGTTGTTGTTCTTTCCCAGGCATTGCAGATCTGCTTTGGCAGGTAATGCCTTAGGAGCAGCAGGCAATTCATAGAATTCCAGAATGTCTTGGGTTGGAAAGGACCTTTAGGATTGTCTCATTCCACCCCCTGCCATGGGCAGGAACACCTTCCACCATCCCAGGCTGCTCCAAACCACATCCAGCCTGGCCTTGGACACTGCCAGGGATCCAGGGGCAGCCACAGCTTCTCTGGGCACCTGTGCCAGGGCCTCCCCACCCTCACAGGGAACAATTTGTTCCTGATATCCAATCCAGCCCTGCTCTCTGTCAGTTTGGAACCATTCCCCTTGATGAGTTTGCTGAATTCTTAGCAGCTGTTGGCATTTGTGCTTCCCTGACTGGACGAGGGGGCCATGGGTTCCTCTCCAAGGACACTTCCCCTGGGAGCAGACCCTGCCTCCTGCCCAGGGCTCCGTGGCTCTCCTCAAAGGGCTGCTTTCAGGTACCACCTGTACCCCACTTTCCTAAGGCTTCTAAAACAAATACATCAAAGAATGTAAAGTCCCAGAGTTAATGCAGGAAACTGGAAGATTAAGACTGAAGATTGGTGTATCCAGCCCAGCCACTGATCGTTGGTCATTTTATCCTTGAAGTTTCTGCATCTATGTGTAACACAAGAATCTCATAATTGCTCTTATATTTAAATTCATGCTTAAAACTGCTGTGAGATATTAGGATATTTAGAAATGCAGTGAAATGGAAAGTAATAGACTGTGACATTTATTCAGATTTTTCAATTGACTTGCAACATATTTATGTTCAATAGTTATGTATCAGGAGATCATACTATTTTAAAATTATGCATTTTAGAGTTTAAAAATACAAGTTCAACATGCTGTATTATCTCTGACTGCATGCACTTCAGCTTCACAGTTGCACTGGACAAGGCTCTTACTAAAAGTGATGGTTTTGCCATCCAATTGGGTTGAGCTTCTTCCAGCTTTGGCACAAAGAACCATTTTTCCCTTTACTTCGTGGGCTCAGTCAGGCCACCCACAGTATTTTGAGCTTCTTGTTGATTTTCCTTCTCTCCCCATGTCCTTGGGTTCCTTCTCTATTAAACCACTGAAATCATTGTAGGGCTAACTGGAAACCCCTCTGACGCTGAAAACGGGGCTCAGCAAAGGCCATTTCCAAGGAATTTGTCCTGTTTTCCTTTGAAGGGAAAAGAATCCAAGTATTTTGTTAAAGAAATGAGAGCTTTAACAATTGGTATATGTATGGTGCTGTTGGAGTAAGGGACTTGTGTTTAGATAGGGGCCAGATTGGGAACCCATGTGACTGAGTAGTCATTTTCAGAAATATTTGGGTTGCTGCCAGCAAGGCTCCTGGTGGGTGTAAGGTTTGGGGACATCAGCAGCATTCTTAGGGAGCTTAAATTCGGTCTCTCTTTAGCTATCCCCGCCTCTCCACCTGGTGTGACAGCAGAGGAGCTGCCATCAGGTGATGTTTTGGAAGCGAGGTGTTCTTTTTGTCTTTAAAGGAGACAGCTTCCCCCAGCCAGTGCTGCGCCAGAACAAGGCTTCCAGCAGAGTGGCAGAGTTGAGCTGCCTCTCGCATTAAACACCAGAGATTTCATTAAATGGCAGAGGAGGGAGCTTGTGTAGAGGGGAGGCTCACCCCAGAGACATTACAGATTGTCTCATGCTATTTAAGTGGGCTAAAATTAGAGGGAAAGAATCTGCGGCTAATTGGACTTGTGCATTAATCATAGTCTGCTGCTGGAGTACTTCACCCATTAGAATGTGTTAATTTGGTAATTACAAGGTGAGGGGGAGGTCTCTCTTTGTAATCCAAAGCCCTTCTTCATGCTTATTGCACATATCAGAGGCAGGTAGAGTGAGGGGTTGGAGGCAGGATTACGGTGTGGGGGGCGAGCTCCCTATTACCACCTCCTTCCCCACCTGTGAACACACACAGGCTCCCCAGCTCCAGACACCTATAATTAAACTGGGTTGGATATTGGGAGCAGAAGGTCCTTCATTCCAGTTAACAGGTAATTAATTGTATCTCAGTTTCCATTGTAATTCCCCCCGTCCCTTGTTTTGAGCAATAATGTAAATGTTCAGTGGCCTCCTGCGTTTGGGGAGGAGGAGCTCCTCCTTGCTCCTCTTTTTCTGAGGTTCCTCCAAGGGATGTTTTGGGGAGCTTGAGGTGGACCTGGGAGAACTGCCCTTGTGCCCACTGCAGAAAGTATTGATTTGCAGGCATAATGAGATGAAATAAATTGTTTCCTTTCCCATATCCCATAGATAGCAGGAAGAAGATTTTACAGTGAGGGTGGGGAGGCCCTGGCACAGGTGCCCAGAGCAGCTGTGGCTGCCCCTGGATCCCTGGCAGTGTCCCAGGCCAGGCTGGACAGGGCTTGGAGCAGCCTGGGACAGTGGAAGGTGTCTATGACCATGGGGATGGACACAGTTGACCTTTAAAAACCCCTTCCAACCCAAACCATTCCGTGATTCTGTGACTCTGAATCATGGATTTACCTTGCTCTCAAGGGCTGCCTTGCTTCTGCCAGCCTCCCTCCTGGAAGGTTTTGCTGCATTCAGAGGTGCTTCATGAATCAGGGCAGATGGGAAAATAGAGAAGAGAATTAACAAGACGGGGAACAGGCAGAAAACTCATGCAGGGAAATGTAAGAGACTAAACACTGAGACAGCTAGTGCAAAATATGGATTTTCTGAGGGATGTAAAACACTAATGAGTAAAAACACTGAGATGTATGTGCTCTAATGAGAAGCAAATCAGACTGGAGCTTGCAAAGCAACACTGCCTCCAGTGCCTTTATTCTGGCAGGAGGCTCTTTCCCAGCTCTGCCCTTATTGATGCTCAGAGAGGAAAAGCCCCTTTATGTGAGATCTCATTTTTCCCTCTCCCTGTCTATTTGCTGCTTTACCTGGGGGGCACCAACCTTTCGGGGGAGGGTTGTTTCCACTCCACCTTGAACCTGGGCAGGGCAATGTGTGCTGCAAGGACCCTGCTGTGCGCCAGAGCCCCGCGCAAACCCCGCCATCGCTCCCAGCCCATTTCCCAGCCTATTTCCCTGCAATTGCAGCTGCTCCACAATCTCTGCAAAGGTCGCGGCTGCTCGCTATGAGTGACTTCAGCTGTGATATATTTGTGGGCAGCCCCGGCAGTCGCAGGCAGCCCTCACAAACAGTGACCTGCAGTGGTGACCTCCACAAACCACATCATTTTCCACTTGGGCACCTCCAGATTGGTTCTCCGGATCTGCAGAACCAGAAGGCCAGTTTTGACTCCAGCGCAATAATTTGCTGGCTCATTAGCACTAACTCCTTAAAGGGGCACCTTTAATGTTAGTAAGCCTAAAAATGTGACCTATTTCCCCCTCCTCTGTTATGGCTCCTTGAAAATCCCCTGTCGTTAATCTGTGTGTACTCTCATCCCTCCACGCCTCCTGAAAGATCAGAAGTCTTGTAAGCAAAATAAAAAACCTGCCCTAAAACGGGTCCAAATTCTGTGACACAGCCAAATAAAAAACTTTTAGGAATGTATTTCATTTACTAATGAAGGAAGCGGCGGTAGAGGAACACAAAGGGGAGCTCAGCCTTCTTCTGAGGTCTGTCTGCTCTCTGGTGTCACAATTTGGGACCATTGAAGAACATCTTTGCAGTAAAATACTTCACAGTAAACCAACAGCAGCTCCCAAGGACAGGAAGTGTGTTTATACAACAGATTTTAATTTTATTAAACTTGTAGAGAGTTGCAATAAACTATAAGAACAGCAGTTATGGTTAAAACAGCCCAGTTTTCATTAAGAATTATTTGGTTTTTTCTCAAACCAACGCTGGCAGCTGGAAGTGTGAGAAGGATCCTTTCAGTACTGTAAACTGTGCATGTGGGCTACAGACTGTACCCATTGGAATAAAGTGATTACCACCCTCATTAAGTGGATAAAGACCATTCACTGGCTTCTATTTCGGGGATGACTAATGTGAATCCGCGTTCAACACAACGGATGCTGAAGGGATAATTTTGTTGGAACAGATCTCTAATGCACAGTGACTAGGTGTGAAAGGCACTTCTTCAGTGCAAGCCACTTTGCACATCCAAGCTGTGCTTCTGGACTTAATTATCAGCCGTCCTGAGGAGCTGCTGCTCACCAGGCCTTCAGTTCACTTGTGATAATCAAGTGCTTTTAACTATGTGATCATAGAGTTATTTAGGCTGGAAAAGACCTTTAAGACCAAGAGTCAAACCATTGACCCAGCACTGCCAGGGCCGCCAATAAACCATGTCCCTAAGAGCAACATTTACACAGTTTTTAAATCATGGTGACTCCATCTCTTCCCTGGCAGCCTCTTCCAGGGCTCAACAGTGCTTTGGTGAAGAAATCTTTCTTGATATCCAACCTAAATCTCCCCTGGTGCAACTTGAGTGTATTTCCCCTTGTCCTGTTACCTGGGAGAAGAGCCTAAATTCCCACCTCCTGCCTGGTGGTTGTGGAGAGCAATAAAGTCTCTCCTCATCCTCCTTTTCTCCTCTAAGGTTCCCCCACTTAACATCCAAGACTTCACCTTACTCTTGCTGAAGG
Organism: Origma solitaria; assembly: GCA_013397895.1. Lineage (NCBI taxonomy): Eukaryota > Metazoa > Chordata > Aves > Passeriformes > Acanthizidae > Origma > Origma solitaria. The sequence goes on from VZRL01002167.1 coordinate 302,203, forward strand.
TTTGACTTCATATCTCACCAGAAACTGAGCTATTTCCAGATATAACTCCATTCATTTTTTTCAGTGAAAAACCTTGTTTTCTTAAATTAAGCTCCTCAGAATTATTCAATTCTAAGACATTTGTTTCAAAATTGAAAATTTTGGAATCCTGAATATTCAGTTTGATTGCCTTATGCTTTCATTATCCATTTCCCATATCTCTCTGTTTTATTTCATGACATCTCAAGCTGGCAGATGTCTGTTACAGAAGGTAAAATTCTTAGAAGAAGACAATAAGTTGTTTTGATCAGTGTTTAGTAGATGCCATAACCTCAAAAAACAGCAGCATTTCACCTACTATTCACCTACTATTTTGGTAGGTTCACTCCAGTTACAACAGATAAACTAATGCATAATTACCATAAATAAGAGAATTAAATGTGTTTCATTGACATTTGGGCTGTTCTTGAACAGAAGGCTCTACAAAATGCCATCTTTTCAAGGGGAAATAAGTCAGTAATAATTTTCAGTGACTGTTTTTCTTACAGGAACTCCTCCTTATTTGTTTCTCCTGTAAACCTGGATGCAGTGTGGGATGCAAATGAGCTTGTGGGGTCCTGCAGAGCTCATCTCCTGTGTCTCCCAGGCTGGTGGTTGCTGCAGAGCTCTTTGTTGCTGTTGGGCTGCAGAGCTGTTGACACACCAGAACAGTTTATTTTCAGTAAAAGCTTGCTGCCATCCCCAGCCAAGGTCACTCCGTGGGTCACGCTCTGCCCCTGAGGCTGCTGCAGACTCAGCTGTGTTGGGCTGAGCTCTGGCTGTTCCCAGAGCAGCTCCTGAGCCCAGCCCCGCCGGTGAGAGGTGCAGGTGACCATGTCAGCCACTCGCACTGCCCTTCCCGTGGGCAAACACAGCTGAAAAGCACCGTGCCCAGGGGTTCTGCATTTCCAAACTCCTGATCCATTGCTGGTGTCACCAAACCTGTGGGAAAAACAAAAACCCTCCAACAACATTTTTAATGTTAGAGAGTCAAGGCATTACTTTATTATCTGGCCAGGGTGTACCACAGAAATCATCTCATCCACACACAGCCCGGGTGTGCAGAGAGAATCATTCCATGATGCACAGTTTTACAGGATTTTCCTTCAAATTTTATACAGTCAAACCCCACAGAGATGCATTGTTTCAAAGTTCATTGGTCCAGAGCTGAGCAACCCTCAGTGTTCAGTTTCCCATTGGATCTGAATCCCCTCATCTCTGATGGAAATTAGATCTTCATTTTTCAGTTTCCTTATCAGTCCTTTCCGGGGAGATGTCTCCAGCTCTGTCAGAGGTGCTCTGGGGTGGATGTTTGGAGATGGCCACCGATGTTCCGTTCATGTTCCATTGATGGTTTTTATCTCTCTGGGGATCTTTGGGCTGCTCCACTCTGTCCCTGTGCTGAGCCTATCTCCTTGGAGTGATGCTCTATCTCCTCAATAAACTAAAGAAAATTCCCCTCCCCAAAGCAAAATCAAGTCAAACCTAACTAGAGAGACAAAAATAAAAAGTTAAAATTATACGAAATTTTTAAACTGGTATATTTTCCAGCACTGGGTGGGCTGTTTGCCGTGGTTTTATGGACAGTCCATGCACCACAGGGGAGGAGACTCTTCTGTAATGTCCTGGATTGCTTATACAGTTCTAGCTCCAAGTGAAAGGGGCTGATTTGGCTTTGGCCAACAGTGGAAACCCTCACTGGGCAGGTGGCAGAGGGGCTGAGCCCTCACACGAGCTCTGCCAGTGTCACCAAAACTGCAGGAAAAACAAAAACCCTCCAACAACATTTTAGTGTTAGAGAGTCAAAGCATTACATTATTATCTGGCAATGGTAATGACTGCTCAACAAGTGTTGTGTGTGTTTGGGTTTTTTCCTCTGGTTAAGAGTTTTTAAACTGTGTATTAAAAATGTGTTTTGGCATGTTTTTCATACAGCCACACCGCTGAGCTGGCACCTGGGTACACGTGAGCATTTAGGGGTGTGTGTGTGCTCTTTGGGGTGAGCTATTGCTGTCTTTAGAGAAATGGCACTGAGAACCTGCTGTGCTTTCAGCACTTTGTGCAAACACCTTGTCCTGCACGGATGTCAGAGTGGAATTCTGCAGGAAGCCAATGTTGGTGCTGTCGTGCTCTCAAGGCAACCTGAAAGCTTTTTCTGGGAATGCCACTGGTAATTAACTGGTGGTGGTGCATTTTGAGCTGCTCAGCGCTGGTGGAGATTCTCTGAGGGAACAGAGAGAAGTGAAATTGGGCTGGATTTGAAATCTGAGGTTACGACTGTGGTGTGTGTTTGCCTGTGGCTCCCATGGAAGCATCCTCAGGTCTTTAGGAGCCAGGTTGGTACTAGACCAGATTTTGGGAAGTGTGGAGCACAGGCCTGTGCTGGTTTGCCCCACTTGCCTGTTCTCTCCATATTTCTGACACTGAAATAAAGCAGAAAGGCTTTTCTTGCTCCAGCTGCAGTGGAAGGGAATGCTGGAAATGCACTGCCGAGTCCTGATTCTTCCTGCTCTGCCTTAATTGTGTCCTACGAAAGCAGAGTCCTCTAGTACTAAAAGAAGATGATGGCAAACTGCCTTGTTAACCTATTTTAAGTAAATCTGTATTGAGTTTCCTGCTGTGCCTAAAAGCTGGAAGTCCCAGTAGAGTTTTACATTTTATCCCTGCACTAGCTTTCTCTGGACTTTAATTCCCCACTTCCTTTTTCTTCTACCCCAAAAGAAATGCAAATTTAATTTCACAGGAAATAAGGATATACTTGAATAAGACAAGATTTTTTTCTTTTTTTGCCAATATCTCTGTCTCCCACTGGTTAGTAGCTGATTTTGAGAGATCTAACATTTTGCCTTTCTTAAAACAAATTCTTTGCATACAGCAGCCTCCCACAGACTCCTTTAGCACAGAAAGGCAAAAGGATTTTAGCAGGGAAAATTCTGCACGAAGAATAGGACAGCACAGGCCACCTGTATGGTATTAGGAGGAGATGAGGGAAAAGATATTGCTGATCTGTATTAATAATTAATTTAATTTTCTATAACCCTCTTATAAAAGTTCCTCAACAAATTTGCAGAGTGTATAATATATGTATCACTGAATTGTAGCTATTTCTGGAGTACTTCATCTGTTCCACTGCAGACATGGGGATGGTTTTTAATAGTTTAGGTCAGTAAGTCATTATGAAAGCCTCCACTGAAATAATACTCTTGAAATAATAATATTGGATGTGGGCTATATTGTTAAAGGAATTTTTTTTCCTTCTCTCCTTCATGATGAGATTCTGCTTTCTCTCTGTTGTGATATGACATATGGGTTGCAGTGATAGCCACTGGACCTATGGGGAACACTGAGAGCACATTTAACATTCTCTAAAGGGGATTGAGCAAGAGAATATAAAGAATGTGATAGAGCTATGGTCTGTTAAAAAGTGTTCCAGCCCATGTGTCCTTACCAAATAAAAATATCCAGAGAGATCCCTACTGGGGATTTTTATTACTCATCACAGTAGCCCAGACACTGGCAATGTTCTTTGAGGAAAAAAATGTGCTGTTTGCTGGTCTCAATTGTAAATATCACCTGAAACACCTGGCCTGGGTGCACACAAGCTGCTCACCCCCACCCTGGCGTACATCCAAGCTGGCTAATGCCCACCTTGGAAAGCTGTGGTCTTGAGCATGGGTCTGGCTCTGCTCAGCCAAGCCCCAAGCTGCAGCCCAGGTCTATCCTCGCTCTTGGGCTTGTGTTTAACATCTTTCCTAATCCAGGACCTGAATTATCACCACACCCTGTAAGGTGCTCGTTTGTCTTTTTACCTTCTTCTCACTAAACCTCCAGCCTAGCTCATTGCAGGGCGTCTGGCAAAGCTCTCCAGCAGTGGTGTGGCTGGCAGGAAGGTCTGGTCAGTGGGGTATAGCTGGGAAATAGGGTCTGAAACACAAGAGCAGCAGCCCAGGGTGATGGGAGTGTGGCTAGGCAACAGCATGGGGAGAGGAGGAATGATCTCTCTTTGTCAGACAGCCGAGCTGTTAGAGGTTATGAGATTCTTTTATTGCACTAATTTGCAGTGCAATGTGCTGACATTCTCTCCCTGTTGCACAGAGAATATATAAATTATGCCTGCAGGACGATTAACTGTTTGTCCAGGCTAATTGTCAGTATTAAATCTTGCTCAGTCACAGTTTTAAAGCTTAATTTAAACTCTCTATCTTTAAGGAATCTGCACTCCAACTCCCCCTCCCACCACGGGGAAAAAAAATAATAAAGATTTAATGGTTTAAGTCAGTTCCCTTTGTAAGAGCTAAAGTTATAATTGGGTGTGTGGATCGTGGAAGCATCTGCACATGATGAGCCTGTGGAGTTTTCCTTTTGCTTTGGCTGATAATGTTCATTTCAAATCCCATTGTCTTTGCTACCCTGTATTAATTTCTGAATTATGTATTATTGTTCTGAGACCCCGGAGCCACAGCTATTCCCCACATCTATTACTGCATAAATCTTTGCTGTGTGCTTAAACCAGCAATGATTCATCCTGAAAGATGGAAACACCAGTGCTAGAGAAAAATCTCTCTGGCGGTGGAAGGGGCACAGATCCAATGCTCAGCCCTCGGAGGGTGGCTGGGGAGGGAGGGCAGGCACAGCTGTGAGGAGCTGCAGCAACAGGCAGGGGAGGGATGGAGCCACCAAGGCTTTGTCACTGCATCCTCACACAGCACAGGGCGTGATCGGCTGCTGCAGCAGGGACAGTCCTGGCCGTGCTGGTGATGCTCAAGGGACACTGCTGCTCTCCTGGCAGAGCCCATGTGAGGGGACAGCCCTCGGGGTGAGCCCCGTCCTCGTGGTGCCACAGGAGATGGAGATCACTGGCCACACTGGCAGAGATTTCGCATTTTCAATTACTCATGTTTTCTTCTATGGCGATTCTTAATTTAGTCCCCTGTAAAGAGAGACAGATGTATGCAGTTGGCCAATCTACTCCTAAAATTTGTAGCAGCAGTGCTGTGAAGTGTCTGTTTCTCATCTCTGGGTTGGATTTTCTGAAGCTCTGTGCCAGCAGCATGGGTTAGCTGGTGGTTGTCCTGTCCTTGCTGAGCCCAAAGCTGGCTGTCACCAGGCTGTCCCTGCCCTCAGCGTGGCTGGGTACCCCAGCTCAGCTGTGTGTGGCGCAGTCTCAGCAAATGAGAAGGTGGCATCGCACCTTGGTTTGAAAATGTGCCTCAGTTGTGTTTTTCCTGGCCTTGGTTCAGCTTGACACCACCATGGACTGCCACGAGCCTGGCACTGTCCCCACAGCTCGGGGCTGGGGCCACAGAATCACAGAGTGGTTTGAGCTGGAAAGGACCTTAAAACCCATTTCTTTCCACCCCCTGCCATGGGCAGGGACAATTTCCACTGTCCCAGGTTGCTCCAAGCCCTGTCCAGCCTGGCCTTGGACACTGCCAGGGATCCAGGGGCAGCCACAGCTTCTCTGGGCACCTGTGCCAGGGCCTGCCCACCCTCACAGGGAAGGATTTCTTCCCAATATCCAATCTAACTGTGCTTTCTCTGAGTTTGAAGCCATTCCCCCTTGTCCTGTCACTCCAGGTCTTTGTCTCAAGTCCCTCTCCATCTCTCTTGAAGCCTGTTTACACACTGGAAGGGGTGCTAAGGTCTCCCAGGAGCCTTCTGTTCTCCAGATGAACACCCCCAGCTCTCCCAGCCTGGCTCCGGAGCCGAGGGTCTCCAGCCCTGGGAGCATCTCTGTGGCCTCCTCTGGACTCACTCCAGCAGCTCCATGCCCTGTGCTGGCTGACCTGACTTGTGCCAGAACTGAGGACTGAGGCTCCAAAAGGATGTCAGGGAGATTCTATTTCATGCTGTGCTTTCTGTAGGACACGTAGTGCCACTGCAGAACTTGGGGGCTCCAGGCTTGAGCCCTTCTGGGCTTTACTTCATCTCTTGAAAGACTTACACAGGGCTTTGCTTTCTAGAGGAGCTCAGGAGAGGAAGTGCTCCCTGTGCTGTTAATCTGTGCTGCAGGATTTGTTCTCGTGCCACAGGTCAAAGCCGAGCATGCTCTCACTGGGTGAGAGGGGTCAAGCTCTTTCTGCCCTGGGGCAGGAGGTAATTGAAAAGCAGGCGGCTGTGGGTAGAAACGAGCCCAGTGACGTGGTGACATAACCAGCCTGGTCCCTGTGTCCGTGGGAAATGACAGTGGTGACAGCCAGCAGGGAGAGGCACGAGGCTGATGCCTTGCACAGCTCACGACCCCAGCGTTGTGCTGAGTGATGGGGATGAGACTGGGACTGCTGAGCACAACATCTCTGCTCTCTGCGTGGCGAGGGGCCAGGTTTGGGATGTCCCTGCAGGGGTCATCCGGGGGCTTTTGCTGAAAAGCAGGGGAAGGTGAGCGGGTCAGTACCTGCAGGAGAGAGCAGCCACCTGGGGGCTGAGGAGGAAAGGGTTCTGGCTAATCCTGCTCCTTCTGACATCTCCTACAGAAACAAAAGGGCTCTGTTCTGCTCTATTAGAGCTCCCTTTAACAGTGACAGCTTTCCTCACTTCTTCCCTGAAATCTGCAGAATTAGGGTGAGTGAAAGGTGGGGGGAGGAGGACAGAGGCAAGTTAGTGTGGAAGAGGAATGTCTGAGAGAAGCCCCCAGGTAGGAGAGGAGAATTAGGTGAGAAAGCAGGAGGTTGATCATCAGCCAGCTCGGCTGTGGGATGGCACAGGAGAACCCCAATCCCTGGCCCAGATTGCAGAGGGAGGGAAGCAGGGGAGGATTTCAGAGCTGTGTGCAGGGCAGGGCAGCCAGTCCCTCTGCTCTGCCACAGCCCCAGGACCCGTGGGAGCTTTGGCGTGAACAGAGAGATGACAGCTCGCTGCCTGGCCCAGGGACTGGGCTGGAGGGTTTGTTGGTTTGGGTGCCCGGGGTTATTACTACTACTACTACTACTACTAATAATAATAATTTGATTTACTACATCTGTAACAATAGAGCAGCCACTCAGGCCCCATTTGCTTCCCTGGTGCACAGTTGCTGCCTCCAGGTCTGGCACCCCTGCGTACAGTATCTGGGTGCCCATGGGACTGTTTTGGGGAAAGCACCTCTTGTAACTGCAAAGGGGAAGTGAGCATATTTTGTGTGTGAATTTGAACGACCCTACTGTAAATTTTAGCATTTTTATTGAACGAGCAGAATGGGAAGCCCCACAGTGGGAGAGGCTCTGGAGTCACTGTGTAGCACAATTCCAAGGGTGCCAAGAGCAGGGCCAAGGCTCCTTGCAAGGAGCAGATCCTGACGAGAGATTTCTGCCCAATCCCAGCACGTAGCAGCTGGCTCATGCCTCCCAAAAGATGATTCTTATTTCTGGCTTTTGTCCCAGTGATCATCAAAGCGAATAGCCTCACTCCCCACCAGAAGTCTCTCACTCCCTTTTTTGTGACTCAAATCTGATGTCAGCCAGGTTTGACTGCTCAGATGTGAAAACAGGAGATGGGGCAGCCGTGATGGCAGGGCTTCAGGTTTGTCTGAAATCCCTGTCTGCCTCGGCAGGACTGTGCAGTGGGAGAGGGTAAATTCAGGGAAAGCAATCCCATGCTCCTGCTGGCTTGTTATTTCAGGCAGCTTTTCCACGGTGTCTCTTATTTGTCTTCCCTCTGAAGGGGGAGAGAAGTTAGGGTACAGCTCTAGCTGGAATATATTTGTAAGCAGGCAGTAACAGGAGTCCTTAAAACAGTGAAAGCAGCATGCAGGGAGGAAATAAAAATAAATACCTCTTCTAGGAAAAGAACAAAAGAGAGGGGCTGAAATACCTGGGATCACAGCCCGTGCTGGGGGAGAGTGCACAGGGGGAGGGCTGCTGTGCTTAGGCAGGGGACATGCTGTCTTTAGCATATGCTCTGCATATTTTACTGCCAGAGAAGATGTGGCGATGATTTAATATGCAAAGGTAGATGTGGCATTGATATGCATCCACACTGCATAACATGTGCATACATATTTCAGAGGTGCTACAAGAAAGTGCATCGCTGAAGGCAAGCATTTATCAGGCTTGCGGTCAAACGTTGGAGACCTTCACAGCCTTAGGAGATCCTGCAGGAGGAGGAAAAATAGCAGGGCTTGATTATTATTAGTGTTTTAAATACAAAATTGTCAAGATGCTGGGGAGCAGGGAGAGCGGCAAGCACTTGAGACACTCTGAGTGATGTGCTGAGGAGCAGCCGCGCGGGTAAACAAAGGCTGCGGCGGTGGCGGCAGGGAGAGACCAAGCCAGGAGCCCAAAAGAGACAATTATACACCTGCAGCCCCAGCTTTCCGCTCCTCACTTTGTGCTTGAGCCCCAGGAAACGAGGGGAGCCTGCCTGAGAGCTCTGCAGCTGGGGCAGGTGGTTTTCCCCGGTAGTTTTTTTGGTTTGTTTTATTCTGGGAGCAGCTGCACAGGAAAAGGGAGGTTTGGCACACACCGACGTGACAAGTGCAGGGGACACGGCCCTGTGCCCCTCACCTCTCAGCTGGGGCTGCCCCTCTTGTTTATATTTGCTCCCTCCTTGGGGACAGCAGGCACCCAAGCTGCACCCACTGTCCTCAGAGGCTGCGCCCAGCCAAACCCTGGCCAGCAGCTTCCTGCTCAGAGAACAAACTGGGAAACACCTGGCTGTTCCGAGAACATCACCGTCCCTCTGTGGTGTCCCCTGTTGTCCCCAGCCTGGCACAGTCCCGGCTGCAGGAGCCCTCGGGGACGGCGGGAGCAGTCGGGGGGCAGGATGCAGGATGCTGTGCAGATGAAAGCACAGGCAGTTTGTGTTTGTTTTGCTTAGTGACAGCTCTAGATTTTAATGTTTGATCACAGCAGGCAGGGAGGTCCTGCAGGGATTTCAAAAGATACTCTGTCCGCATGCACCGACATGCATTTTCTTTACATTAAATGAGTGCGTCTCGCCTACCTCGCTGGAAAAATCTAGTTTGGGCTTAATGCAAATGGGGCTTGGTGCAAGCATGAGACACATTTTGCTGCTGGGAGGGATCTGCCCTGCTCTGCTGCATCTCTACAGCCTCTGTACATCAGTCCTGCAGAGGCACCAGAGCTCCTGCAGTCCCCACCGAGGGACACAGGTGACACCTGCCCTCTGTCAGACCAGGATCCCATCAGCACTGCCTGCCAGTCCATTTTTGGGAGCTTGCAGCTCACTTTGTCACTTTGTGTGGCACTCATTTCTCTGGTGTGGCAAGCCCAGGTTTGCACTCATCCTTTGGGACGTCCTTCGGTCGCGGGACAAGCGGGAGATGAACTCTCTGAGCTCTTTTCTGGGGACAGCCGAGCTTTGGAAGCAGTGCCGAGGTGGCCGTCCTCAGTCCCAGCCCCACGTGCTGGGCTGTGAGGAGTCCCACACCCCACGGGATGGACTCATCTGCTGAAACCAAAACCAGCTCTGCTGTTTTGGGGTTTGGCTCCTACAAGTTCAGGGTCCTGCCTCCTTGCAGCACCTTCAGGTGGCAGGAGAGAGACGGGGCTGGATTTGGTGGCAGTGGTCAGGGACAGCAGTGGCCATAGCTGGGTGGCCCCTGGGGAAGAGGACACAGCCGGCAGCGAGGTGTGGACAATAGAGAGGGATTCTCCTGCACTAATGACAGCAGGCAGCACTCCCACCACCGTGGAAGCCACTGCAACTCCATCGCTCCTTAATTATCTGGAATTATAGCGCTGCTCTCGCCCTTTTTATGTTACGGTGGAAGAAATCAGGACATACATTAATTATCTAATCCGTATGTAAAGTGTCACATATAATTTTCCCAGAGCAAAAGGTTCTAGCTTTTAGACCCGCATCGTCTCTTAATAACCATGTGCGAGGGAAGAAAATAATATCCAGATATATGATTATTACAGTGGTCGTTGGCCACTGTTGCTCCTCTCCCTGCTTTTGGGGCAGTGTCTCTTACAGAGCCTTACACTTGCAGAGTGACCTTTAAATAGCCCCAGACTGCAGCCTGTGGCCTGGCTGGGCTGCAGGGAATCGAGAGCACAAACCCCATGCTTGTTGTTGTTGTAGAAGCATAGTCTGAATCAGAAATACCTTTGGTGGTTTGTTGGTCGCTTTTTTTTCTCGCCTGCATATGGAAAAGAGGGGAAGACCCCACAGCATCCCTTTGACTAAGACACATGGCAGCTGAAGAAGTCGATTAAGAAAATCAGTATTGCATTTATTAGCCTCCATCTATGATGCATGGTGTTATGCTAATATGCATGAATTAATTACTGTTATTAATTCAATTGAATTAATTTGATATAACTGATGTGCGCGGTGAAGATTTGTGGCGAGAGCCGCTTTTAAAAGGTGTCGCAGACGGGGGCTGGGTTGATGGCAGTGGGAGGGGGGGACAGGCTCTGCAGCAGCCCCAGCACATCTGTTTGCACCACCTGATGCAGCACAGGAGCCAAGAGACCTCTTTATCCCTCCCCTCCTTCCCCTCCCCTGTGGTCTGCTCATGACTCCATCCCCTGCTGCAATTAGGAGCCTCCTAACGCTGCAGAGATTCCTGCTGAGGCAGGTGAAGAGGGAGGCTGATCTTTGGGTGACCTGAAGAAGGCAAGCAGAGGATGCAGTCCCATCTGCAGGTGGGGCAGGAGCCCAGCGTCCAGCCACAGGGAGCAAAAGGCAGGGAAACAGGGCGAGAAGGGAAGGGGCAGAGGAAAACAATTCTTGCCTGTGAGGGTGGGGAGACCCTGGCACAGGATGCCCAGAGAAGCTGTGGCTGCCCCATCCCTGAAAACATTCAATGCCAGGTTGGAACAATATGATCTGATGGAAGGTGTGATCGTGAAGATCCCTCCTGATCTGAGGGAGGCTGGAACTCAATGGTCTTCAAGGTCTCTTCCAACCCAAACTACTCTGCGATTCTCTGAATCAGCAGTTCAGAACAGGAACGAAACCCCTTTGCCTGGTTTTGGGTCCCTCTGAGGGTTGGCTGAGAATCCTCCCCACCCACTTAGTGCAGGAAAGGCAGCAAGAGCCCTCAGCTCCTCCAGAACACCTGCGGGACACGAGGGCTAAAGTCTGATCACAGGAAAGCAGCTCCCAAGTGTCAGCCAGGGAAACATCCCAGTGCCCTGCCTGCACTCAGAATGTGGCAACACGTAGTTTGTGAGCTGCTGCCAGGCTGTGCAGTGTTTGCATAAATTATTAGGGGGAAAATTTAGCTCAGCTTGAGAAAGCTGCAGCTCGCAGGCTCCTCCCGAGCAGAAGTGAAACCTGTGGTGTGAGTTATTTGTCAGAGATTTGCTCTCCGGTTGTGGCACAGAGCTGCCTGTGCTGTTGGGGAAAAGGGGCCTCAGTGTATGATCAGAAAATAAATCTGCAGATGCTGTTTTGGTGCGGGCAGGGATGGGACCTGGTGTGACAGGATGTCCCCAGAGATCAGGGATGTGCTGGGACAGGAGGCCTTGTGGCCAGCACAGGAGATGGGCTGGAGCTGTGCACAAAGCCTCCGACAGCACCTGCTCTCCACAGCATTGCTGAGAGCCATGAAACTAATTAATGAAAGGTAAATTAATGAAAGGTAAATTAAAACAATCCCACACCAGTCCTGCACCAGTCCCCCGATGCCCAGCACGGCCCCCTCGGGCAGAGCCCCTCATCCTTGAGCTGCCGGGGCTGTGCCACGGCGCTGGAATGACTGTAATTGCTATTCCTCAAGACAAACTACAGCACCCACAAAGGCCATCACTCCTCCAGATCATTCAATCATGTTGAAGACCAAACTTGCAATTGCTCTTAATGGAAATGCAGAGCCTCGGAGTTTTCCCGTTAGGAAGGGAGAACCTGTGGTTTTCGGTGACCCCTTTTGGGTAGCAGAGTGGCAGCTAATTGCAGCTCGTAGAGCTGACAGATGTCCCTGCTTCATGCAGCAAATCGGTCACATCCCCTGATAAATAGGGGACTTTCTGCTGTTATATATGAGCCCCATGCTTTAGCCATCCTCCTAATTCATTTCAGTTCAGTTTTCTGGTAGGTTGGAGATGTTTTACTGAAATTTTCTCCCCCTGCCCTGTGTGGAAGTGTTTTGCTGCCATTATTTACAGTATCTTGTTCTCTATTTTAGTCACCCATCAGCTGCTGACAGCCTTTATCAGGTCCTTTGCCCACGGCTCAGGAGGGGAGGCAGACTGGTTTCACCCTGAGGATGACTCCCTAAGGCAGAACTGCTGTCTCTCACTTCTCTCTGCCCTTCCTGCTACTGTGGGGTCATCCCGGTCCAGGGCAGCATTTTCCTCTCTTCCAGCCCATCCCTGGTCCCACTCCTGCCCATGAAGTGTCTTCTGCTTGGGGTTCAGTTGCTGCTGGTGGTCCCCTCCCTGTTGGTGCCTCTGCCACCATGACCTTCCCCGACCTGTGGCTGGATTTGGTCCTGCCCTGGAGGGATGGAATGTTCTATCTCCCCAGCATCCCCATTTTCCTCACCCTGCAGAGGAGCCTGGGGAAGGGAATATGTCCAGTACTGCCCACCATAGTAAAGAATCATAGATAATTTGGGTTGGAAGGAACCTTAAAGATCATTTAATTTAATTTAATTTCATTTCATTTCACCCCCTTCCACTATCCCAGGCTGCCCCAAGCCCTGTCCAACCTGGCCTTGGACACTTCCAGGGATGGGCTTCCCCACCCTCACAGAGAAGAATTCCTTCCCAATATCCCATCTAAACCTTCCCTCTGCCAGTGTGAATCCATCACCACATGCTCTTGGCAAAAGGGCTCTGCAGGAAAACATTTTCTCTGTGCCCTGATCTCAGCTCTCCCTGGGTCGCTGCTTCTCTCCCCATTACACCCGAGCTGGGTGTGTGCCCTGTCCACCATGCACAGCTTTTCCCTGCCCAGTCCAACCCTGATGACCTGGCTGCAGATGAGATTGGTACTGCTACCCTCTGCTGAGGTTTGGTGGGTTTGGGGTTTTTGTCTTCTAAGAGAAAAATTTAAAATGGGAAAAAACTACTGTTGACTACAAATTGGGATGGGGCAGAGCCCTGAAATTTGCATAAGCAGAGACTTTGTCCTCCAGAGATGCTCTCAACCCTCAGAAGGGGCTCTGCTGAGGTGCTCTTGTCCCACCTGCTCTTAAAAACCTTCAAAGCAGCGATTCCCACAGTTCTCCCTCCCCAGCAGCTTCTGGGACTTAGTCAGAGCCACCAGACAGAAAGGGCTTTCCTTTATGTGTACGTGTGCGTGCATGTGAAGATGCATTAATTATACATTTATTAAATGTATTTATTATTCATCCTGAGGTATTAAGGTACTTTATGTTTATTAATTATACAGTTAATACATACAGGTGAAAAGGCACTAAGTATACATATATATTTAACATATAGGTGCAAATCTGTACTGTATATATATTTTAATTCCTTTAAGTCTTGCCTGCAAATTAAGCTGATGACTTTGTGATGCCCCTAAGGACATGAGAAACAATTGCCTGCCGGCTTCATTATAGAGCCTGGATTATCCCATCCCCTCTCAGCCCTTTGCAGACCAAACCCAGCTCGTTCAGCCTTTCTCTGCTGGTGGGTCATGTTTGTACAGCTCTTACTTGTCCACCCCTGTCCCTGCGGGGCTCTGAGTGGCACCAGGTGTCCCCAGACAGCTGCTCTCTGTTGGTGGCTTCTCCAGGAGGATGACGAGGGCCAGCAGGGACATCACCAGGCTGTGCAGCCCCAGGTGTGCTGGGGACCCAAACAGCCCCAGAGGCTCCTGGAGCTGCCTTGGTGCTTTCTGTGTGGCTCAGGAGCTATGAGCTCAGTCCAGGGCTGAAAAGGTTTTCCCTTTTTAATTTTTTGAAGTGTTTTGGGGGATTCATTTGTTTTGGTTGCTGTTGTTCAGCTGTTTGGGCTTCTTTTGTTTTTTTGATTAACTGACATAGATGGAAAAAGCAAAGAGTTTAGCTCCATCAGCTGCTCCTCCACTGAAATATTCCACTCTAGGAGCCAGTTCCTCCCTCATATTCCCCTTCTGAGGGGCTCCAGGAACAGCTCAGACTCCTGAGGTGTGGTTTCATACCCACAGCACTCAGCTCCTCGCACACCCAGCAGGGCCAGGAGGGTCCCTGGTGCAATTTCAGCTGTGTCTCCTCCAGAATAACTGCAGGGAGTTCCCAAAAGTTCCCTGCAGGAAGCCACACGGTGCAGCCACTCCTGGGTGTACCTGCCCCTTCCTCCTCGCAGAGCAGCAGGCCGAGCTATAAACGAGCCCCCTGATACCTCCCGGTAATTAGTAGTGGATTTCACAGTTTTTTCCCATATATTTCTTTCCTATTCCTTTGTTCTTTCGCCGCGTGACATGTGGGAGACTTGTAAGACTCCACTCTCCCTCACCTGGATTTGCTCTGCCCTTTCTGGTGGATAGGAGGGATTTGAGTATATTAACTTAATTGGCAAATGTGCTGCTCAGACAGCTGTGACAGAGCTGCCTGCCTGCAGTAGCCACGGGGTTCAGCAGCCCCCAGAAGCTTTGGGGCACCTCCCCACCGGTTCAGGGTCACCCAGCTTTGAACTGGGCTTAAAGAAGGTGAAGAAGAAAAGGTGCTCTGGGAAAAATGGGAATAAATGGAAAAACAAGGTGTCGAGGAAGCTGCAAGTTTGAGATGTGTGGGAAAACTCAGTGTGTGTGGCACAGGGGATTCCTGTCAGCTTTATCAGCCATCCAAACTCAATAAATAGGTTCCTAAAACTCATCCTACTGACATTTTGTGCTTAGAAAAATGGAGCTGAGGTGCACTTCTCCAGCCCAGGTCCCTTCAGTTCACCTGATGCTCCCTGGTTTACAAGGCTGGGTGGTCCCAAAGGTGACAACAAAGGTGGAGGTTCCAGTGGTTGGGCATTGACCTGGCACCTTGAGAGGTTATCCTCAGGTGATTATTTTGGTGGCAGTGAATCAGGAAATTGGTAGTTATCCACAGAAGGCTCTTCCTGGAGCTACAGCAGCCCTGGGGTGGCTGGGGCTGGTCATGGGAGTTCCCACTGGATGCAGAAATAGAGTCTGGCAGGAATTTTATAGCTGTGATGGGGCCAGAAATGCCTCTTTTCTGATACTTTGGCCATGAAAGAAGCTTGAGTGCATGCAGTGGTATTGACATTTCTTGGTAAGGAAGCAGATTTCCAGCAGGCAGCTAGCTGTGACAAGAAAAATAGCTAAATTCTTCCGACGGTATTGATGGCTTCCCAGAGAAGCTCTGTCACTCCAAAAATGAACCGTCCCCTTCAGTCAAATGTGTCTCTAATGAAAAATATACATCCACAGACTTTCAGCCTGTGTTATTAATGTGACCTTTACTCAACTGTTTCCCTCTCCTTTTGATTTCTGTGAATAAATGTAATTAGGAAGGTGCGTGCTCCTCACACCACCAGGCTTCAGGGGAGGCTGAGGAGATGGTTCCCAATTAATTCCTTCTGTAATGCAAAAGCAGTGGCGAGTGGAGGCCTGGGTTTCCCCCTGAGGAGGTGGAAAGAGCCCTGGATGGTGCGAGGAGGCACAGGATGGACCTGGGAAGGAGCAGAGCTTCATGGCACCAGGGAGCTCCAGAGGGGCGGAAAGCATGACTGAGGGTGAAAGCTTTTTCCCAGAAATTCTTCCCCTGGAAGTGTTCCAGGCCAGGTTGGACAGGGCTTGGAGCAGCCTGGGATAGTGGAAAGTGTCCCTGCAGGGAGGTTGGAACGAGATGATCCTGAAGTGCCCTGCCCACCAAATCCTGCTGTGATTCTATGAAACAATTTGTTTTCAACGCTGCACAGAGAAGTCCTCTGGCTCGTGTAAGGTGGAGGAATGGGATTTTTGCATTGGAAACATGCAGTTCTGAATTGCTCCAAATGTGGTGTTTGGAACAAACTCACACCTTGCTGTAAAAGCTTTAGCAGCCTGGAAATGAATGGCCCAAAGGCAGGAGGGAGGGAGAGTTTGAAACAATCTGAGTCTGAACCCTGCTAGGACTGAGTCTGGCTTTAAATAAAAAACAGCATTAAAAAAAAAAGCAATCAAACAACCAGCCTTCAAGGCAGCAACTTTTGCATGTTTGACTTGTCCCAGGACAGTTTTCATGGGCCAGAGGAGCATGTGGGTTTGATAAAGAGCTTGCTAAAACAGAGCAGGAATTTATGGCACTTGGCAAAGTTTAGGTAACTCGCAGGAAATGGGTGACTGTGTGTCCCCCTTGAACAATGTGCACCCGTGGCCTTTTGTAGGTGGAAATTCTTCCTTGAGCTAAGGACACCTCCTCTCCTCTTGTTTTGGATTCAGTCTCTCCTAGGATCTCATGTGTCCATAATCCTTCCCCTCTCCTTCACGCTGTTTTCTTCCAGAAAACAAATCTTGCAGCTGAATAGGAGGAATCAGCCTTCCCTTTGCAAGCTGCCTTTGCTGGAGCTCAGTCACATCCAGCAGTCTTTGAGGTCCTCAGGCATAAACCCACCCAAAATATTTTAGAAAAGTTTCCTGGAACATGTCAGGAGCTGACTTCTGTGGAAAAGCATTGGTTGTTCTAAGTCTGAGCCTTTGGAAAATCAAAATTCGCATGACACATTTGAAGTCCCTTGGCCAAACTCTCCACTGATGGGCACTCAATTATGTTCCTTTTTTTTGGCTTGGGTTGCTGGGCTCTTGGCTTGGGGATGAAGCTGGCAGGACATGTCCCCTGGGCACATGCACTGCTGTCTGATGCTACTTCACACCTGGAAAAAAAACCTAATATCCTCATCCCAAATCCCTGATGCTTTTCTCTCCTCAGTCTTTGTTCTGTGTCTGTACAAATAAGGTCTGTGGTGTGAATGCTGCCTGTTGTGGCGGATAATAAATTCATTCATATTTCTGAAGCACTAAGTAGCGTAGTTGTAATGCTGTGGGCAGGCCTGTGAAAAATGAGTAATTCTGTCTTCAAAGCAGGGTTGATTTGTGTGAAGGCATGAGTTTGCCTATAACAATGAGCAGAAAACAAAATACTGAGGAGCTGCTTGTCAAGTGAGCACCCTCCCCCTGCGCACGGCAGGGCTGGGGTCCTGTGTACCCCTGGACTGAGGATTTCACGATGATGCACAGCCCATATCAGAAGGTAGCCAGCCCCAGCAGACCCAAAAATCTGCTTTCTGAAGGCTTGCATTCACACCCCTACATTCCTCCCGTTGCTTGCAACACCTCGGGGTAGAAGCTGTGAATCAAACAGGCGGATGGTGCTCGATTTTAACATTTGGTGCATTCGCTCGGCCTGCCCGGAGTTGGTGTTCCACAGGCTCCCAGCAGTGGGAAATTGCTGGCAGAAGCCAACTCTTCAGCTGGGCAAAGGCAGTGGCAAACTCCTCACCCAGCACTCAGAGCAAAGCTTGGAATCGCAGTGTCACCTGCCACCATCCCCGGAGAGGCGAGGGGGACAGGGGAGCTGGGCAGGGACTCCACCACCATCCAGTGGTGCCACAGATTCCTGATCAGCACCAGGAACCTGGCGGCTGTGCACACATGGCACAGGAGGAAAAGGAGAAATTGCTTGAATTTCTCATCGCAAAGTATTTGCTCGCATTAATGTGTGCGGACGTGGGGCATGTGCGTGTGGGGGGGTCACACTGACACTGCCACACAGGCCACGGCTGAGCGGTGTTTTCAAGTCCTCTGGTGTAACCCATTAGGGTATTTTTCTTGCCTTCTAGATCTAATCACAGTCAGCAATGCAGGTTGAAGCATTTCAAGTGGGTTTTTTTTTACCCGGCTGCCCTTTTCCCGTTGTTATCGAGCGCGGGGCCGTGTTGATTTGCATGCCATTTTGCTTTTGATCTCCATGGCAACTGCTACCAAATGGCCTGAGAATAATAGAGGTGCTTTTTGGAGCTGTAAGCAGGCTCTGCGCAGAGCGCTGACGCCGGAGGTTTGCACCAAAATAAATAAATAAATAAATAAAATGAAAATTAAGACGATGGCTGTGGCAAGGAGCCTCGAGAGAAGGGCAGCTCGCTCCCCTCTCCCCATCCCCCTCGAATCCTCATGTATGACAGATGTTCCTGACAGCCTCTTGAAAGAAATAAATACTCAGGGAGAGGGATGTGGGGAGGGATGACCCAGCCGGGTGGCAGGGGCTTCTGGCATGAGGCTGGCAGAGCATGGGATCGTAGCTTAGGTTGGAAAAACCCCAGAAGATCACAGAGTCCAACCATGAACCCAGCACTGCCAAGCCCTTCACTAACCCACGTCCCCAGGTGCCACATCGCACATCTTTTAGATCTCTCCAGGGATGGTAGATAAGGCCGGTGGTTGTGGCAGTGCCGTGCAGCCCCCGAGCCCACCAGCCCCTCTGGAGAGCTCATCCACAGCCCCCATGGAGTGGGAATGCTCGCTCCTTGCCTGGCTCCATCCCAGGGGCTGCAGCTTGGGTGCCTCTTTCTTCTGCAAGCAGCAGCTGAACTTTGGGATTGCTTTAGTTCTCTCCTCATGGATATTTTCTCCTTCTCTAAGTCATCTTTAAGTTTGTTAGCTCAGGGTCTCACTGGGCTGGGCAATGGGGCCCTGGGCTGTGCCGCCCTTCTTTTTTCTCCTCTGTTGAAGCCTGAGCTCGCTGTGTGGGTGGGAAGGCTGGGGAAGGCTCCTGAGGGACAGCAGCCTTTGGCTCTGTCACTGTAGTCACTCGGATCCACAGCACCCAGCCCGTGCTCTCTCCAGCCCCTGCAAAACGTCAGCAAGAATAAAATCATCATCCTCCTCCTCCAGCCTGAGCTGGTGCTGGGCAGCCAGGCACCCCTGCTGGCCATTGTCTGTGAGGTCCTGCCCTGCTCTGGGTTCTCCCCATATTTTAGGGATGCTGATGGAAGTGCTCTCCCCTGTCATGTCTCCTTCCCAACCCCGTTAGCCTTCAGAGGCTGTGTTGCACCGTGGCACAGGAGGATTTGTACAATTTCTTCAGGTTCTTGGACGCCAGCCAGCATCAACAAACCTCAGGGCAGAAACTCTGCGAGGAGCAGGAAATGAGGGAGCTGTCAGGCTTAGTGGCTGTGTTAGATCACTCTAAAGCATGACTTAAATTCAGGTTTGCAATTTCCTCCCTTTCACCTCCTCTGCCATAAGCCCCAGTGCTGCCTTAGCCTCTTCATCTAACCCAGAGCTGGGCTCGTTTTACGAGCCTGGGGCTGGCCAGGGTGTGAGAGCAGAGAGGGAGGGGAGAGCTGATGGACGCGGGGAGGGGTAAGCAGAGCTGCAAGCATTGGCATGACAAGAGTTTCAGGCTTTTTGCTCAAACCTGCCTCCTTTTTGCTGTTTTCAAGCAGCAGAGCAGCGTTTGCTGCTGGCAGGAGCTGCAGTGAGCGTGGCTGCAGGGAGGGGTGGAGGATGCTGGAGGAGAAGCAGCCCCTGGAGCATCTCCCAGCCTCTCCAGCACGCCGCTCGGATCTGGCAGAAGATGAGAGAGGTCCCTTTCGTTCAAAGCCAGAGAAACGCCCTTCCAGGTGCCAGTCACGGCGCCCAACCTCCCTGTGACAGGGGTGGCCCCGGAGCTGCTGTGCCAGCAAGTCCCGCCCGCTCCTCCCTCCTCAATTAACGCAGCAAGCACAACTTTGTTATCCTAGGCATGAAATAAGGCTAATGAATCATGTCGCACTTTGAAGCCACGTTAGATGTGGAATTTGACACGAGCTTTTACATCTATGTCACTGTGCCCCTCCGCTCCCCCCAAAGCCGGGCAGGCCAGCTCACTGTTTACCTGTCAGTCAGCAGAGGAATTTGCATGTTAGTTAAGCTGTTAGCATGAGTAATTACCGAGCGGGTCAGGGGCTCCTCCCAGCAAGCCGCTCCGGAACGCTTCGCCTTGCCGGCGACATCTCTATCGCGGGGCTGCGGGCGCGATGAACGCGGCGATGACTCAGGGCTAATTGCGCTCTCCATCGCCGGCGAGCGCTGCGGCTAATTAGCAAAGAGCCTCCGAGGGGAGAGGGAGGCTGCAGGAGCAGCGATCGGGACGGGGCTGGGGCGACAGGGTGAGGGAGCTGCAGCAGCCAGAGGGGTTTGGGCACAGATCGGGGTGGTCAGGATGGAAGCACAGGCAGCAGTTTGACTTTGGGGCTCGGTTTTCCATCGGCAAGGAGCAGGAGAAATGAAGCGCTCTTTGCCATCTTTCCCCATCTTCCCCTGTCCGACCGGGGACCTGCAGACCTCGCGGTGCCCGCAGAGCTTCGGTCCCGAGCCCAGTGGCTTAGATCCTGAGTTTTTCTTGGGATTTGCCCTCCTCCAAACTGTCTTGACACCTTTAGTGCATCCCTCTGCTCCCCATCCCTGTGGGAAAAGGGGGTGCTGGTCACTGAGGGACTGAGTGACCCACAGCATCACAGAGAAGGGGGACACCAGAGGGGACATGGGTGAGGTGGACATCAGAGCTAGATGGATGAGGTGGGCATCAGAGGGGAGATGGGTGAAGGGGACATCAGAGGGAGGCAGGTGGGCATCAGAGGGAGATAGGTGGACATCAGAGGGACGGAGGTGGACATCAGAGTGAGGCAGGTGGACATCAGAGGGACGGAGGTGGACATCAGAGTGAGGCAGGTGGACATCAGAGAGAGGGAGGTGGACATCAGAGGGAGATGGGTGGACATCGGAGAGGACATGGGTGGACATCAGAGGGGAGATGGTGGACATCAGAGGGAGATGGTGGACATCAGAGGGAGGCAGGTTGAGATCGGAGGGAGGCAGGTGGACATCAGAGGGAGATAGGTGGACCTCAAAGGGAAGTAGGTGGACCTCAAAGGGAAGTAGGTGGACATCAGAGGGAGATGGGTGGACATCTGAGGCAGGCGGGTTGAGATCAGAGGGAGGCAGGTAGACATCACAGCATCTCAGGAGGGTGACCCTGTGTCGGCCCTGCTGTAACTGCTGGAGGATTTTCTCTGCAGCCCCCCAGATGCCATCGCACTGGTGAGACCCCAAGTTTTGGGAGAGAGTCTGTGACCTGTTCTCAAGCACCTAGATCCATGTCAAGGCGCACCTGACTGTGAGATGGCTGAAATGGCAGATTTGCCTGGACCATTCCTGGACAAATCAATCCCCACCTGCCTGGAGCTCACATCAGCAGAGTGGGCAGGGAGACTTTGGTTCCTGCTGCTCTTGCTGCCAATGTACAGAGACATCTCAGCAGAATAAATTCTCAGGTCATCCGAGGGTCAAAAGGACTGATAAAATCTAACTGGGGAGGAAACCACCCTAGGGACTGTGATGGGAGAACAGCAGGCAGGACACCAGAAGGGGAAATTTTCTGTGGAAGCAGGAGATTTTCTCTATGTTCGTATCACGGTTGGGCCACAGGTAACACAGCTGTGGCAGCCAGGTCCTACAGCTGCACGTGAAGCCCAGCACAGCCTGCAGGAGCTTGGCACAAACACCTGCAAGAAATCATGGGGAAACTCTTGTTTCTTTAATTTCAAGTTTGCATTGTTTCAGTATAGTAAAAATAGAGGTTAGTAAAAATTTAGAGTCAGAAATATTTTTTGGTTTTTTTTCTTTGGTGTGCAAAAATTATGTGAAACAAAGCATTATTTTAGAAAATTGTGACATTTTGTGGTTGTTAACTTTACACAGAGCCACATCATTTTTTAATATATATTTATGTCATGACAACGCATTGAACAACTTCTGCGTTGTCTCAATATGAGCTAAAACTAGATATTTTGTTAATGTTTTTAATTGCTTAGCCAGTTATGAGATAGACGTATTTAGTACTATTTGAACTATCTACATCTTGAGGACAGGTTTGCTCAGTTGTACAACAGTGAGTTTGGTGAGTGCTTTCATTCTCCTGATTTTCATGCTGTTTTCTTTCAATTATGACTTTTGATTATATCAGAAATGGGAATCTCAAAGAATTAGCTCATGTATTTCAGCCAGGGCTGAGTAGCAGGTGATCTGGCTGATTTAAAAGCAAAAATACCACCGGGTTTCAAGCCTTACATTGTAGTGTCATTAAAACCACTTGCTGCCACTACTTAAATGCTAAGCAACGAAGTGAAATTACAATTGGAAAATGGTAAATCAATTTTTTTTTAAAATTCTCACCTTGACTTTTAAATGTTTTGAAAATTTTGTTAAACTCAGGGCTATTTCAGAGGGAAGATTTTGTAGGATTTTTTCAAGCATTAAATGGGTTCCGATTACACTTTTTCTCCCAAATATCAGCACTCAGTGAAGAACACAAATCCTGTGTTTTGACTGTCTTTGGTGCTGACTGCACTTACCAGAAACCCACGGAACAAAGTCCACCCCTTTTTCACAATTCACAAAAGCTACAGAATAAATCTTTTTCAAGGTAATATTTGTTCTGAGAATAAATTGCGGTTGTTTGGAATGCTTAAACTTTCAAAAGGACCTGCTCTAAAAGCCCAATTTTTAAACAATTGGATCGTGAGTGTAATATGAATGTAGTTAAGATGATAAATGCAGCTAATTTTCTCCCTCTATTAGCCCCTTTCACATGCTACTTACAAATGCCAGTCAAACTCGGCAATCCTTTCATTTTATTATGCGGTGACGAGGCGATTGGATTAAAAATACATGATGGCATTTTCTAACTTGGATTTATAAGTGCCACAGCCGCATCTAATATTGGGCTGACATTTGCTGGGCGCAGGGGGAAGTGTGGTTTGTTGGTGCAGGCTGGGGAGAGCTGCCAGCCCCTCCCTGGGGTCTCTCTGTGGGACCCCAACCCGGGCACTTCGTGTCCCTGGTGTGCCAGCAGGGATGGGACCAGGTCTCTCTAATCACTGCTCCTGCAGCAATTAAAGTCTCTGCTGCAGGGGGTGGGCTGTGCCGGTGTTGGGGGCTTGGTGGGATGCTGGTGGTGAGTCCTTCTGATATTTCAAGAGGTTTAATTTCTCGAGTTTCCACTCTAATAAAAGTTCTCAGCCTTTTCTCAGAACAGTCGTTCCCGTCTGCTCATTCAGTCTCCAAGGATATCTCTCTTGGCCACTCCTTCAGGATAAAGATGTTTTCCTTTTGGCTCTGAAACGGTGCAGAGGTGTTGTGTGGGGTTAAGGGTCTGGCCTCGCTGGTGTCACGGCAGCTCTTGCCCTTCCCAAAAGTTCCAGCCTTCATCCATCTCTTCTTCATCAGCCTGAGGCTGTGTTTCTCCAAGGTCTGCCTTGGTGTAGCATCATCCAAATGCTGGGTCTGACAAACACCTAGCTGTGGGGGCATCTCTGGTGTGCTATCTGCTTCATTATTATTATTATTATTATTATTATTATTATTATTATTATTATTATTATTTCCATTTCCATTTCCATTTCCATTTCCACTTCCATTTCCGTTTCCATTTCCATTTCCACTTCCATTTCCGTTTCCATTTCCATTTCCATTCCCACTCAAGTGGGGCACTTGCTATTCTGGGTTCATCCAATTACAGGCAGGTCTGTGGCTCTGGTCCCAGAGGTGAGGTGCCCTCTGTCCAAGCCATCAGCTCTCCAGATCAGCCATTGTTCCTTTAAACGAAAGGGACACTAAAGTCCAATTATTGCAATAGAATGGGCTGCTTCTTTAAACTGAAGAATTTGACTCAGCTCAAGGGATATTTGTGATTGCCTCTGGCTTCCCTGGAGCTAAAAAATTATATGCTTTCCCTCTTCACTAAATTAAAACATAGTTGGATTGGTAGTGGGACTGAAGGAAGTCCCTGTCTGAAACCCCAAGTGTCAGCCTGCTTTGCAAACTCTAAGCTAGTAATTGGTTTGGAAATACTGAGTGAATAGGTAAAGAGGCTTCGAAATGATTTGTGCTGGATAATTCAGAGTGCCTGGAACAGCAGGGTTTGCCTTTCCTGGGAGATTTTGCAAATGTTGAGTTGTTAATTTCAGGTTTGGATACGTAAACACAATTAACATTTGTACTCTGTAAACACTAGATGTAGTTCTGTTCCAACAGCACCTTATCCTCATTTAAGTTCTCAGTAAGCAATTCCTTTGTTTCCCAAATGTCAGACTCGAGGCAGAGCCACGGCTGCTGCTCTTTCCACTCACAGCCTCTAAGATGTGTCCTTCTGGCACCTGAGCTGGGACTGGGCAAGGCTTGGAGAGAGTGACTGTCACAGATGAGGGGAGCTGAAGCTCAGGGTGACCCCAGTGGTGCCCAGGAAGCTCAGCCTGCACCTGCCAGGAGCTGGAGGCGCTGGGATCCCAACTGGCCTCTGTCAGGAGCAGGCAGTGAGTGACAGATCCATAGTCCTACAGATCTGCTGTGACATCTCCATGGGCAGGGTGATAAGGATGTGGTCCTCCGAGCAACTTTTGCTGTTTAAAACATATGTAAACCTTTATGAAAATGCTTTGTTCTTGGCTCACTGGTAGAGCCCGAGCACCAGATTCCTGCTGTCACCTGACAGCTTGCAGAGAGAGATGGAAAAGGGACAAGTTCAAGTGTGACACCACCCGGCTGGATGTGTATGAAGCCATGGCTGAAACAAAAGCTGCTCTTCATGTGTGGTGCTGGTGGTGCTCTGTCTTTCTGGGGGTGACTGTCTGATGTGTGACCTCTGAAGTATTTCCTGGAAAATCATAAACCTCTGGCTGAACCAAGGTCGTGGGGCCTGTGTTTTGAGAATAGGACCCCCAAGCTGTGAAGGTTGGCTCCCAGAGCCAGATGACGGAAGGGAAGGCTCAGAAGCTGTTTTAGATGCCTTCAGAAATATGAAGGAGAGCTCTAAACCCTGGTCTGCGAGACCTTGCATAGGAACATTTCCATGTGGAGTCTGAAACTCTCGCTCAGAGGGTTTATTGGCACTGTTCGTCTTGGCTGAACTCTCTCTGGAGAGGTCCTGCCCTACTTCACCCCAGCTTTCCACACTGTCCCACTGTGGCCTAGCTCAGGGGGAATCATCAGATATTTTGGGGAATGCAATGGATTAACTCCCCTCCCAGTGTCAGTGCTCTGTGCTTCATCCCCCAGCTGGGACAGTGCCCCCAGGGCAGCGGGAGATGTCCAGACAGGGACAAGACATGAGCTGGTTTGCAAATCTGCTGGAGAGTGGCGTGGGGAGCAGCAGGAGCCCTGGTGCCGTGTCCTGCAAGCTCAGACACAGCGGCCATTTACCGGGGTTGTAACATAATGGCTATGCAAAATAATGTCTCCTTTTCTCTTTTTTTTTTTCTTTAGTAAGTGAAAGTAAGTCTTCTAAGCCAAGGTTAACAATATATATTTATGAGTTGTAGCCAGCTGCTCCTATGTTTGCACATGTGTTTGTTAATGAAGAGTAACCTAAGGGTCAGGTTATTATGTAAATAACCATTGTCAAGGGTAAAGGTGAAGAACCCAGTAATGAGTTGTGTCTCTCTGTCTCTCTCACAAGCCACTAATGAATATTGGATATTGCCATTTGCAGGGCTTTTTACCCTCATTTTATCCGGGGGTGAGGGGCAGGGATGGCAAGAGAGGAAAGAGAAAGAAGTAAATTTGTAATTAAGCCCAGACAAGTTCTTTTTCTCCCTCTCCCCAAACCAGCCAAAGCGAGTTATTTCTTCTGTAGGAATTATATAAAACTGCCTTGGCCTGTGTTTGGGCAAAAAATCACCTTCCTTCTGCAGCTCGGGGCTGCATCATCCCCTTTGAGCCTCTGCAGCTCTCACTTTAGAAGATGCCCACAAATCAACAGTCTGCATCTTTGCAGATAATACCCAACTGAGGCACAGCCAGCAAGCCATTGAGCAGACTTTCCATTAGGAAGGTTAACAGCAAACCTGCCTGCCCAGGATTACTGACAGAGTGTGAACAGAAGGTGCAGGCTCATTGCATATGCTTTTAATGTCGTGCCACGGAGAGGGGAGCTTTGGCTCGCCGACACCTGACACCCAGAGCTGCTGCTGGGGTGGGAGAGCAAACAGGAGCTGAGCCTGGATCGCT
Organism: Origma solitaria; assembly: GCA_013397895.1. Classification (NCBI taxonomy): domain Eukaryota; kingdom Metazoa; phylum Chordata; class Aves; order Passeriformes; family Acanthizidae; genus Origma; species Origma solitaria. Next base: position 328,075 of record VZRL01002167.1, read on the forward strand.
ACTGTGTGGAAGCACAGATGCCAAGGGAGCACAGCCCTGGTTTCTTTATCTGCCATGGCCCTGTGGACTCGCCCCAGGAGGGCAACACAAGCCTTGACCATGAGCAGTGAGTCCCTGCCAGCCCCCACGGCCCAGGTGTTACATTAGAGATGGGAACTGGCTGCCTTGGGGTGAGGGGATGGGGTCTGATGTCCTGGGACAGGGATCCCTCTGCTCTGCTCTGCTCCGTGTGCCCTTGGCCACACGCAGTGGGGTCACTGCTGAACCCCACCCGTGCAGGGGACCAAGGCACCAAGCACATCCCTGGCCTTGCAATGGGACCGTGGTGCCCAAAGTCAAAATAATCCCATAGATTCCCACATTATATGCCACCTCCCAATGATTCTGCTGGGATCTGGGAGCCAGATTGCTCAGCTGGCAAATCCCAGTGGGTTCCTCCCATTCCTCCATGCATCCTTTGACTGCTTGTGAAATTTGGGATTCAGAAACCACTGGGCCAGGGAAGGATGAGTGTTGTGTCTGTAATTCAGGCATGGATAAATCCCACAGCACCTTATGGTGCTGTTTGTGATAGTCAGCGAGGCAGAACCCCAGAGGAAATCTGTAAAAAATAAATAGCAATAATAATAATAATAACAATAATAACAGTAATATGCAATGGTCAATAATCACCTGCTAGACAATGATTTTGTTTCTAAATGAAGTTTAGCTCCTCTTCCCTAAATGTCACAGCCAGGAGTTGGCAGTAACGGGGGAGGCTGGGGAGGTGGGGGGAACAGAGGAGCCCCAAGTTGCAGGGGGAGATCCATAAAGTGCTGGAGGTGCTGGAGGAGGAGGAGGTTGCAATGTGTGCACAAGCCCCATTTGGTGGTTTGAGTAATGTCATGTTGCCACTAGGGTGTCTCTGCAAACAAGATATTGCATCTCCAAAGAGTTCCTCACACAAATAAAAAGCTAAATAGAAATTATGGGCTGACTAGCTGAGCCTGTGCTTTTTACTTTTATGATTGAGAAATAGTTGTTGAAATTGTCAATAAAAATAAATAAAATTAAGTCCCCCTAGTTAGGAGTGGAAAGGCAAGCCTACCTGTCTTTGCTGACAGGCCTTTTTGTTCTGTGTTGGCTCTTATATATGTGAAAAAAACACCATTGAGAGCTTCCAGGGAGCTGCACTGGGGCGGTTATTGCCATTTTTACATCCTTTATATGGGCTTAAATCCATTTACAGATGTGCTGTAGACAGAGAGACATTTTTTACAAGTAATTGTCATGTATACAAGGGTCCTTATGTGTCACAAAAAGATCTCACTTAAGAGAAATAAATGTGCTTTTCATCTTTTGTTGGCAGGAGCGGTGGTGGTTGGGAAGAGGGTAATTGGTGATCTTTTCCAGTCTGATAACCAGGACAAACTGCGGGGAGCAGAGAGGCTCCGGCGCTGCTCTCTCCCCGAGGCCGCGTTCCCTCTCCCGGCCCGGCTCGGTGTCACCGATGGATGTGACAAATGCCATCGGCCAGCCCCGGGGGCAGGGCAGAGCAGATTCACGCTGCCCCGGGCTGACCTCGCCGGGCTCGGGGCTCTTCCCCGGCACAGCCGCGCTGCTGGGAGCGCTGACATCGCCTTTACCCCAACCAGGGCTGCCGCGCTCCTTCTGAGCCTTGGATGTGACCGGGATGCAGCGCTCTGCCTCTTCATTGCCTTTATTTGTAGGTTAGAATCCCCCTTTTGTAATAAGTCCCATGTGGTGCTTTTTGCTTTTTTGTTTGGGTTTTTTTTTTTTTTTTTTGAAGGTTATTGCTCTTCTCAGGGGCCGAGATTTAAAAGACTCCCCGGAGGCAGATGGAGCTTTGATAACATTGTGCATCACCTGTACCCCGGCGGCCTGGAGGGGCTGCGAGGCTGCGCATCCTCCTGCAGGGACACGGGGCACTCACCCTGCGCATCCTCCTGCAGGGACACGGGGCACTCACCTTGGGAAAGGGCCGAGGCTGCGCAGGGACACGGGGCACTCACCCTGCACACCCTCCTGGAGGGACACGGGACACTCACCCTGCACATCCTCCTGCAGGGACAAGGGACACTCACCCTGCACATCCTCCTGCAGGGACAAGGGACACTCACCTCGGTGAAAGGAATAACGGAGTTTCTTTACGAACAAACTGCTGGTAAGATCAGGCCCATACTGAGAGATAGAAGAAACAAGGGGAAAGATTTCCATAGGAATTCCAGTGACTGACTTGCCCAAGATTGTGTTAATAAACTACAGGAACAGAGACATAAGAAAAAGAAGAAAGGGGGTGTGTGTGTATTGAGAGTGTCTGCATTAGGAGGAATGTATATTACTTTTGTCTGCATTAGGCATTCCAGGAAGTCTGTACCTCTCGAGTACCTCAGCCTATGGGGAAAAGAGAGAGGGAACCTGCGGCAGGGGAGTTAGGATAGAAAGAGGCTGAGCCCTCTAGCAATCTAGAGACCCCATGGGAAATGGCCATGACCTCTCCCTTTATTCATGAATAAAGTTACAGGACTCCTCTGTCTCCTTTTTGGACATAAACCTCTGATGTTTGTGGATTAATTTTTCCTGACATCGGGAAGGGGCTGAGGCTGAACATCCCTCCTGCAGGGACACGGGGCACTCACCTCGGGAAGGGGCCAGTGGTCCAGGGCAGAGCCGTGATGAGCATCCCTGATCTTTCGCAGGGCCTCTCACAATGCCTGTGCGCTTCCCTCGGGGATGCCATTCCGTGATATTGCTCCAGAGGAAGATGTCAATAACGCCGTGCAGGGAGCGTGGTGAGCGCTCAGCAGCCAGTTAGGCTGGGGCAGTAACAGATGCAGGCAGCCCTCGCTGATGGAGGGTTAAAGCAGGTCACAACTCAGGCCAAATAGCACAAGGCAGGTCCTTTATTGCATAGATTTACTTATAAATCGTTTTCCAGTCAATAGAAGGCAAAGCAGGAGTGGGATTGGGGGCCTGAGGTTGAGGAAGGCAGGATGGCTTAAAACGATACCAAATCCCTGTCTGCAGCACAACAAGCTTCACTTTCACAATTCACAATTTCTATTTACTAGATGCTTTATGCCAGGAGGTGCCTCATGGCCCAGGCGTGGGCTGGGAGCTGCGTGTAGGTCTGAGATGGAGGATGGAGCGTGGCCTTGAAATCAGGGACAGGTGAGCAGTAAACCTGGCTTGATAAATAATGGATGAATTGTGCTTGGTTTTGCTGATGATGTAGTGACCTTTTGGGAGGCAAGAAACAAAGAAACAGCAAATGACCAGCAATACTGATGAACAGGCTAAGTGAACTGGACACATCATTAACACCAGCATACCAAAATAATTACATGCAACCGGGAGTCACACGGTCAGCAAAAAGTGAAGCGAGGAAGTGGTTCTGTGTAAATTTGAGCTCTCCACCTCTCAGCAGGGAGGAGAGCTCCGGGGGGATGTGGATTTGGGGTGCCTGGTGCAGTCAGACTTGGGCCTGACTCGCTGCCAGGAGTTTGAGGCTCGCACCAGAGCAGAGATGAGGTTTGCAGGAGTCCTGTAGAGCAAACTGGTTTGTCGAGATGAGGTGTTGTAGAGAAGCCCCCACAGAGCAGGAATTATCCTGTGCTGTAGGGAGAAATTGCTGGTGCCCCAGAGACACCACAAAACCCAAAGTGCCACCTGGCTGCTTAACACATCATAAAGACAAAACCATTAATTTTTGTATTGTATTGTCTTAGTAAAGACAACAGGTCAATCTCAGAGCAGCCACCTCCATATTTCAGGCAGGCATATAGTGATTCTGGTAAGACAAACTAGATTTTGTGAATGACCAGACACTTGGCTGTATCAAGACTCTGCTTGCTTTTCCCTGTTGGAAAACATTATCATCAATGGGGATCTGTTGGCAAGAAAGTGGGGAGAGACACTGCTTTTCACATGCTCATCTGTTTTCACACGAAACAAGAGTACTCATTATTGGTTACTCATTATTCCCCCATCTAATAAACTTTCTGCCATTCAGGCAGCGGGTGGAGACAGCAACACGCTGCTTTGTGTAGCCCATCACACATCCGGAGTCACACATAATGAATGGGCAAATCAAACATGCCTCCCAAAAACTCCATCTGAAAATTATTCAGCCCAGTGAATGCTCCTGAATAACAAACACATCTGCAGGAATTAAGCTGCGTTGCAGTGGACTCACAAATAGCAGCAGGACCTGGGTTTGCAGTGAGTGATGGAAGCAGCATCGCTTGGCCGTTTCACTTAAGCAGAAATTATGATAATTTTCACTTTGTTTAGCACCTTCCATCTGAAGGTCTCCAAACGCTTTACAAACTCAATTAATTAGTTGTGGTGAGACCCCTCCCCTGCTAATTTTGGCAGTGCATCCTCTCGTTAATGCTGAATATCGGAGTGAATTTCATACATTTGCGCCCAGCAAAAGCAGTGCTGGGGCTGTGGGCAAAACCCAGCTCTCCTCCCTCCCAGTGCTTCTAGACCCTATTTCTTCTCTGATGCTTGAACTGACACAAAACTTCATGGAAATCTTAAAATTATATCCAATACACACCTATTAGCACTGTATTAAGCCTGCTGAAAAAGAATGCAAAATACTCTAATATTATTTATATTATTATAATGGAACAATTATACTGTACGTATTTATTAATTTATTTATCTATTATTTATGCTAATTAATGATTGGACTTGATGATCTTAGAGATCTTTTCCAAACCAAACGATTCTATGATTCTATATGGGCAAATCTGTAGGGTTATATATAGCAACATTTTAAAAAAAATCCCTTTTGCTTCGAAGCAGCAACAATTTCATGGTGGTTTGTTCATTTTTTTCTTTTGGAGGTTTCCAAACTAAAAATAAGCCAAGGCATTTATACCATCAGTTGAAAAAGAGCACAAATATTCTGTGGAAAATCCGCTTGGATTTCTTTTGATTTCTCTGCATATTTAGAGCACGCCACCAGAGTTGGTGTATATTGCTCAGCTCTGCTCTCTGGTCAGAGCAAACCCTCTGTTTTCCCCCATCCCCATTGTACCTAACAGTGCACAAAACCAAGGAGCATTTTCCTGCTGCTGGACAGGGATGGGGCTGTTGTTGGGTTGGGATGAGCACGGCTGAGCAACCAGCACTGGCCGCATCGCAAGAAGAGTTAATCCACTGCCATCTGTCTTTATTATGCTCCTATTGTTGGACACCACAGCCTGGAAATCCAGCAATGAAACCCAGTTGTTCGTTGCCATTCATCATAGTTATTGCTGGAGTTGTGTAATGAAGAGGGGAAGTGCTGTTTATTGCTCTCCCCTCTTCAGAAACTATCCTTGGGGGTAGTTATGGATGGTTATTGGAATCAAGCACAGGACTCTGGGAGGTCCCTCCTTCGCTCTGTTCCTGTGTTGAACCATGAGGTTTAATGGGGTTTTGTGTCTCCTTTTGCTCTGGGGCTGCACTGCTGCCTGCTTTTGTTCTCAGTGCCATGAAGTTCAGCAATGAGGAGCCAAAACAAAAGCGTTTCTGGCATGAAGGTGAACTGAAGGAAAGGAGGACCATTAATATGGTAAAAAGGGAGGAAGTGGGTGCCCTCTGGGGCAGGTACAGCTCTGCCATGCATAAAAACAGCAAGTGTGCACTGCAGCCAGAGTTTAGGCATTGTCCTGCTCAGGAATGGAGCCCTTCGAGCCTTTGAAAATAAATACAAGTCATAAATACAGGCGCTTTAGGTTACAGTTCTTCTCTCCAGGGATTTCTGGAGGCTGAAAAGTCAGACAAGACTCCAACTCTGCAGGTGAGGGATGGAGGGGGACAAGGGAGCAGTGCAGGAGGCGAAAGAGCCAAACATGGGCAGCGCAATGCTTCTCACTGGGGTTACAAGGATAAAAATGAGAATGCATTCAAACAGATCTGTAACGAAGATCCTTCAGCTAGTCATCATGCTTGCACGGCATTAGAGAGATTCTGGAGGATTTGGGGTGAAACATGCTCCCTCTGGGTTTTGTGAGGCAGTTCCTAGACTGCAGGATGGTTGATCCCATTGAGACAATGTATTAAAGAACCTGAACTTCCATCCAGAACTCAGAATTACCTTCTGATTAGCTCTTCTGTTTTAATAATTTATTCTGGTTCTTGCAATTACTCTGGGAAACAAAGAGACTGAACTGAACCTCAAAAAGGCCCCACTTCCCCAGCTGCTCTACTTGTGCTTGACACAGACCTCTGGTGGGGCAGGGAGCTCACAACCTGCACAGGCAGCTCCTCATTCTAGACACCAGCTTCAGGCAAGTTTGCAGAGCCCCAAAGCTTATGGACCAAACTGCAATGAAAATGAGGTTCTGTGGCAGAAATAACACCTTTGGAAGATGCCTGGTGTGCAGCTAGATAGCCAGCACGGCTTCATTATCAGCAATTTATTTGTGCTGGCAGCAAGGGAAGGGTGTAAGGAGCCTGTGGGATAAGAAGCTGTGGGGGAAAAGAGCTGCCTATCCAGGTATCAGAGCCTGCTCTCTGGCAGGGCTTCTGGGCATGATATGTAATAGGTATGAGACAAGCTTCAAGGGCTAAAGACACGGAAGGAGTTAGAGATCTCAGTTGTGTTTCCCGATAACGTATAGCCTGTGCCTGTCAAAGCTACTGCTGATAAGGGGATTCTGCAGAAAGTAATTAAAACTCAAGCCCCTGGTATTTATTTAAAGGGGAAACTCTTGGGACTTGATAGGATTTTGTTGAAATGGACCAGGAAGCTGATTCTTAATGTGCCACGCAAAAGCTCAGAGAATTAAATCTAAAAAGACAGGCCAAGCAAGTTTCACAGTGCCCTCACACAATCTGTAAGGCTGCAGAAGCTGTGAAGGTCTCTCTTACACAGTGAAAAAGCAGGATAAGTCAAGCAAAAAAAAAAAACCAAACCACCCTCTTGGTGAAAAAGCAAAAATTTGTTCCTGGAGAAAGGTGTAGATGTGCGTATGTTGACTTGGAAAGAAGCGTGTGCTGTTATTTTGGACCACAGCTCTCTTTTCCCTGAGGTGGCTTCCCTGGAAAACAGATAGATCTGAACAGACAGCTTTGCATATTAAGTACATTTTTCGCTAGACGCTGGTTGTCTGAGGAACTAATTTGTGACAATGGACTGTAGTTTAGGAGACATTATCTTAACCAGTTTGCAGCAAAGTGTGGGTTCAGCGATATCACCCTGCTGCCTGTGAAGTCTCATGCAGGGCTTGGTGGAAAATTATGCCCAAGTAATAGAGTACTTATTGATGGGGTTTGCAGGCTCCGAGCCTGATGTATGGCTGGCTCTTTCAATTATGGAATGGCACCAGTGAAGCATGGATTGTTATCTGCTGACATCTTGTACAGCAGAAAAATGAAAAGCAGGAATTCCTGTGTCAGAGTCACTCGGGACATGGGGAAGTATAAAGAAACAGATGAGGCAAAACAGAAAAAAATCAGCGTGGCTTAGGTCCCAAGAGCTGCCATCACTTCATAGCTTTCCATGGAGTCCCAGCACTGGGAAACAAGAGTTTTAAAGGAAAGTGGTGTCACCTGAATTTTCCCACAGCCGTGTGGGGTTTTTCTCCTCTGGCAGATTTAGGAAGGGTGTCGGGTGATGCTGTCAGCAGAGCCTGGGTGGGAGAAGTCAGTGGTGTGAAGTGCCAGGACCAGTGGCCCCTGGGCTGCTCCCAGACAGTGCCAGTGTGTCAGGAGGGTGAGCCCAGAGCACAGAGCCAAGCGGAGCCCTGAAAGAAAGCTCACGGACAGCTGTGACAGCAGGGATCTCCTCTCAAGGGCTTCTGCACATTCTGGAGTGGGAGATGATGCTGCATCCTCTGCCTCCCGGGGCTGAGCTCCCTGTGTGACAAGAGGCTGATTGGCCCCAAGCAGGCCCAGAAACACTTCAGAGACACAGTCAGAGCAGTGGGGATTTGCTTTATTCAGTGCCAGGTGTGGGGATTCACTCCTCCAAACACACACCCCGGCACTGCCAACTCACAATATTATGGGTAACATTCAGGAATATTCATTACATTCCCTGGGATAGGAGTGGTTATACAAATCATTTCTGGGCAATCATTAATATCATTAGCTGTGTGCCACGCATGCGCTGTGTGTCCTGGTGGTCTTTGGGAGTCACTTCAAGATGAAGATCTGTAGTCTTCATCACAGTGCACTTTTCACCTTTCTCTCTGGAGCATGTGCAGTCCTTGGTGGGTGATTCAGGGTTTCTGTGCTGGCCTCAAACAGATTCTTGTCCCTCTTATCTTGACAAGATTAAGGGAATCCTGGTTTTCCCTTTAAAATTCACATATTCTGTCTCTCAATAGGTAACTTGAGTTACCTATTGACCAACCATTTCTCATGGCCACGATGTTTAGGACACCGCAGCATAATCTCATTTGGGTATGGGCACAGAGGGAAAAACCCTCTGCACGAGATCTTCAGGCATTGAGAATATGCTGAATTCCTGGGAAAGGCTGTTTTGGAGGACAGTCCCTGTAGGAAGGTGATACGTCACAGATCCAGCTCCAGTCCAAGCTGGCAAATTTTCCATCTTATTCCTTTTGCACCCTCATACTTCACTCTAATGAAGCATACCCCAATATGTCATTCTAGACTTCAATTTACAGGAAAAAATCCCCAAGTGAATGGTCCAGTTTAGTAAGGCTCCAAAGACGGAGGGATTTAGGTGCATGTTCATCTTCAAGTCCATATTTACCCTTGTAAATTTACAACATAAGTCATGCTTCAGGTTGTAGCAAGATTCAGGTTTTCCTCTTAATCATTCTTCCAGGTTACTTTGAAATTAAAGAAAGAAATCTCATCAGAGATTGTTTTTAGGACACATCCAGATAATCTGAGAATGATTTGAATATAATTTTTACAATTACTGTCATTTCAGAGAGTTTATTTGATAGAAGCCACTGGACTACAGCTTCCTGTCACCCTAATTAATAATAAAATATATAATTTAATGTGCAGGCAGAATTATCAGAGAATCAGATGGATTGGGTTGGAAGGGACCTTAGAGCTCATCTCATTCCAGCTCCCTGCTGTGGGCAAGGACACCTTTCATCAGACCAGGTTGCTCTGAGCCCTACCCAACCTGACCTTGAACACTTCCAGGGATATTATATATAACCTTGGAACCCAGTTTAATATAATAATAATAATTCTGGACCCCCAATTGTTCTTGATACTTGCAAGAAACACCCCTGTGTGACACAGAGACAGCAGCTCTACCTTGATGCCTTCTTGACAAAAGAAATTGTTTTTCTTGTTAAGACATTGGTCCAAGCTACACATTCCAGGAGAAAATTGTGACATAATCAGCTACAGATATGGGAAGGGAAAGGCAGTGATTTCTGTAAGATGTAGGGATAAGGTCTCTGTGCCCTGTGACCAAGTTTGCCATCGGATAACAGTTCCTCCATCATTCTGCTGTTTGATCTCACCTCTCCTCAGCTTACTCATCTGCAAGATTCACTTAATTACATTAGTCAACTTCACTGAGGTGTCTTGAAGCTTAATTAAGTTCTGGAAAGCCCGTCAAGAGCCGCTGGCAGAATGCTCCGAGGAAGTGGCTGAGATGAGAAATGGACATGAGGGAGGGAAATGCGCAGCATCGTGTTTGGTGAACAGAATGGGATGGAGCTGTCCGTTCACTGTCACTGTCACCTTCTCAGGCATTGTCACGAGCTCTGAGGAAAGCCCTGCTGATGAGCCAACAGCACAAACATTCATCTCCCAGTCCTGTGGGATGTGAGAGCATGTTACCTTCATTCACAATTCCTCATAGCTGATGTTGAGAGGGGGCTGTGCACACCAAAGCTGCGCATCGAAATGCTGTGGACACAGCTCCAATTTTCCCTGAGTCCTGAGAAACGGGTGGTCAATAGGGAACTCAAGTTACCTATTTAATTTAACTCAAGTTACCTATTGAGAGACAGAATATGTGAATTTTAAAGAGAAAACCAGGATTCCCTTAATCTTGCCAAGTTAAGAGGGACAAGAATCTGTTTGAGGCCAGCACAGAAACCCTGAATCACCCACCAAGGACTGCCCACGCTCCAGAGAGAAAGGTGAAAAGTGCACTGTGATGAAGACTACAGATCTTCATCACGAGAAGCCCCCCAGAGAGCACCAGGACACACAGAGCATGCGTGGCACACTGCTAATGACATTAATGATTTCCAGGAAATAATTTGTATAACCACTCCTATCCCAGGGAATGTAATGAATATTCCTGAATGTTACCCACAATATTGTGTGTTGGCAGTGCCGGGGTGTGTGTGTTTTGGAGGAGTGAATCCCCACACCTGGCACTGAATAAAGCAAATCCCCACTGCTCTGACTGTGTCTCGGAAGTGTCTCTGGGCCTCGTCGGGGCGGATCAGTCCTGGCAGAATGGGCCAGGGCACAGGAGTTGGCCATGGCACCTGTGGCTGGTGGCTGTCAGCTCTTGTTTCACCCTCGGGAGGCTTTTCGCCTGACGCACCCCAAGGGCTGAATTGACATTCATCGCTCCTCCAGGGGAAGGAACATATGGAGGCTCCACCGGGACAAACTCCGTGCTCGGAATTGCCAATCAGTGCGTGGCTGAGCCTCAGCTGGGAAAACCTTGCCACTAACAAGGCTTCACGCTCCTGCAGCTCTCCTTGCTGTCTGTCAGCTGCTAAGTACAGTTGGAGCAGCGCTGGAGCCCTGAACAACCTCCAGCACCAGCTCGTTACAGAGAGGTGGTAACCTCTGCATATTTTAGGTGCAGGCAGCTCCTATTAGAAACTGCCACAAGGTATTGCCTATAAATTAGCAAAATTGGATGGCCTTAAGAATGAAATATGTAGTTGGGAATTGGGAAAAAAAAGGGTTTCTGCTTTTCTTCTGGAGGAAAATTTTTTGGATTGTTGCATTTGGAGTATTTAAATAGAGCCCCCTCCTTTGAAGCTCTGTGTTTTGCCTGTTTGTTTACGCTCCTTTTGCTGGGAAATGCCTTGTTATTGTTTCCTTGTACTTTCCACAGAGCTTGAAATTGCTGTCTATGCAGGAGGAAATTAGCTGGTAATTAAAGGCGAGTTAATAACGATTCCCATGGAGTCTGCTCGGTCCTATTGCTAGGAGGAAGACGCTTTTCCTCCGTGGTCAGGCCCTGCTGCCCAAGCAGCAGGTGTGACATCCAGGAGTGCCTGTCACACCGTGGGACCTGCTTGGAACACATGCAGGCAGGACTTGAAGCCTTTCAAACCCCAGCAATTAGAGATAATGGCCTGAGATCAAAACAAGACAAGTAATGGAGCAACCTGCAGCCAGCAGATTATTTTTGAGAGGTTCAGAAAAGGTGACTAAGGGAAAAAAGCTTTGGGTTTAAACTTGACATGTGCCAGTCTGTGCCTTTACCATATGTGTAATATTTTTCGGCAGCATTAAAATTGGAAAATGCTTGGAAATTCTTTCTTGGAAATTAAATTCAAGACTCCTGGTTCCTTCCATGGTGTCCAAGGCTATCAGCACAATCCATCCCCTTGGCTAGTGGACTGCTCTTTGAACGACATGAGTGGGATGTGTTTTGGTTTTGTACAGTTGGAGAAAACCTGAGCACTTGCTAGAGGGAGTCCCTTGAATTTCCAGTGTGACTTGAACACATTTTTGAGCTAGACATTAATTCCCCTTTTAAGATGTTGGTGTTTTCAGATGTGGAGGATGAAGTCATGAGGGCAGCTGGAAAATGTTCTGAATGTTTTGACTGAGCACTTTGTTTCTTGAGGAAACAAACCTCAGACACTCATGTTTCTCCTCATGCCTGATGGTTTCACTTATGAAACTTCAAAATCTGTTTGGTCATTTCCCAGGCACTGAGGTGGTGCATGTCAAATATGTGAATTCCCTGACCAGCAAACTCCTCCCCAGTGTGCAGAGACCACGGGCACAGTTTAGTACCTGCGTTTAATGGGAGCGACGGAGGGGTGCAAATGTCTGCTCTGAGCACTAGCCTGCAATAAAAAACAAAGTAAAAAGTCTCAGCAGAAAGCCCAGCTTCACAGGTGACCTCAGCACCTGGCCAGAATCCAGATCTGCTGTAAGGATTTCATCTGCTCCTGGCGCTGGTGGCTATGGGGCACATGAAGCAGCCCCACACACTGCAGGGGCTCTCAGACTCTCAAGGGGTGTTCGGTTGCCTGAGTGTCCAAGTCACTTCTTGAGAATGGGATGTGGGCTGGATTCAAGTGAATGTAGAAATCTGAATACAGGTAATGATACTGAAGGCTTTTGCCCAGCTCCTCCTGTACCCTAAAGGCCCCCAGCTCCATTGATGCTGGATATTTTATATTTTATATCTTAAAATTATATCCTAAATATATAGGATATATTATATATATATATATATAAAATACATAGGATATATATAGATAAAAAATATATAGGAGATACATATATCCTAAATATATAATATATATATTCTAAAAAATATATATTTTAAGATATAAAATATCTTAAGATATTTTATATCATAAAACTTCCTGGAGGTGCCTGCCCAGCAGTGCTGAGGTGTTTCCAGGAGCAAAACATGTCCCCACCAGCACCCTGATCTCCATGCCTGGTGTAAAGATATTGCCCTGGAGGGCTTTACCTTTTTCATAGAATCACAAAACAGCCAGGGTTGTTTCACAGGGTTGGAAGGGACCCCTGGAGGTCATCTTGTCGTCACTGGGCTTGTCCTTCCGCTCTGCCTGAGCTTGTGTCCTTCACAATAGAGAAGAGCTTGCACCCAGCCCATGGAGATGGGTTTGATCCACCCTTGAGTTGGATCTCTGACCAGGTGAGCCCTTGGAGCATCAAAAGGTGCTCTGGGCTGGGCTGCAAAATAAAACCATGAGCCCTGCTCTGTTCTGTGGAAGGAAAGACCCAGGGTTCTCTCACCACCACCTCTGACAGTCCAATTGCCACAGCTTGAGGATTGCCTTCCAAAAGATCAAAAGGCTCCAGACAGAAATGGAAACTTGGAAAATTCCTCAAATGGTTAAAATAAACTCCTTAAGGGAAAAAAAATAAAGAAAAAGAAAAAAGTGCCTCTTCTTTTGAAAGGCTGCAATTACTGTGGATAGGATCCATCTCACCTGATGGCACCCAGGTCTCGGCATCTGCACTGAGCACTCAGAGCTCATTTACCATCAATGGAGAGAAATGGGCACCTCCAGCAGGCAATTGCTCTCATCTTGAGGTGGTTGCCTAAAATAGGTCAGACGAATCACTGCAATTTCTCTCCACTTACACATTTAAGAGACTAACTCCAGTACAGACACTTGTCCTGTGGACCTCTGACACCAGGTGAGATGAATCCCCCCTGGAGTGACAACAAGACCCATCTTCTGAAAGCAGGGAGGGAATGACAGGGATGTCCCAAACCCGGCACTGACAGCATAATGAGTCAGTGTGTACAAAAAAGTGAATAGTTCCTCAGAACCACGACAACCTCAGCTCTGACTGCTTGGAGGATTTGGGAACATTCGAGGGGGTGGTTAGGATTAATCCATTTACCTGGGTAAGTCACTTGGAGGGCCTTAGCTGTAAAACAATATTGGTTATCAGCATCCTCCTGCGATGAGGCTCTGTGAGTTCTGGGAAGGAGATTTTTCCTCTGAAACAGCCTCTTCACACTTTCCCTGAGTGAAGTATTTTGCTACTCAGATTTGTGATTTAATAATCATAAATAATAGAGCTGTTAGTGCTATATTTTTAAATGACTGAATGGTGAGAATCTACTTTAAAAAATTGTATGAATGCCTATCACTTGTGTGCATATAAATGTATTCAATTAGCACTCAAATCTTGAGTTATCTCCTGATGGAAGGCAAAACCTTTTGAATTTAGTCCCATGCAAGAAATACTGTGTCATTTAACTCACAAAAGGATGCCATGCACTTAACAGATAATGACTGAAGAGGATTTTGCTGTATTGCCTGCTCAGCTGCTTGTGAGGACAAAGAAAATAATTCCCCTTTTAGGATCCTATGGGGTAATGAGGGAACCCTCTCCACACTGATGACACCGAGTAGGGGAAAGGAGAGAGCCCGATGGGCTAAAGGGGCTGCAATTTCATTGTCATGGTCCCCATGTGCTTTCCATGTTTTGTCTGGGATGCTAAGCCAGTGGCTAACCTGTCTCTGAACCTGCCACCAGCACACAGAGATTACTCACCCTGGATACTGCACTTCAGCAAATGCAGAATTAGCCCTGGCTAAGTAATCTTGTTAGCGTGATTCAGTGTTAAATGGATCTCGATTAAATGGGCCTTTATATTGTCCCAGCTGGAGATGATAAGCCCCAACAAGGAAATGGCAGGAGACCGAAGGAAATTGCTTTACTTCAGACTGGGATGTTTAACCCCATAAAACACTTTCTGGTCCCCCTGTGCCGGTGCTTCTGCTCACTTGCGTGGCACCTTTTACTCTGGCCCTTGGCTGTGGGGACAGCAGAGGCTCAGGGCGAGGGCTGGAGCATCTCCCTGTGACACCTGTTGGCCAGGACAAGAGCAGGGGGATGGAGATGGCTGTGAGAGGGCAGGATGGCTCTGAGAGGGGACCTGTTCTTCCTCTGTGGCTCCTTGCTGGAATTAATGATCCCTTTGTTAGCACAGTGCTCTGTCCGACCCCTCACTGAAGGTGCTGGGGTACCTGAGCATCCAAAGGTCAGCACAGCTGCTGCCAGCAACACTTTATTGAGCTCCAAACAGCACCCAGGCAGAATCTTCAGTCTCATCTTGAAAGAAATAGATTGCTTAAACGTGCCACAGGGACTGGCTGGGAATGGCTTGGGGTTTATCAGTGAGATAGAAATCAGCTCGGTGTGTATCAGCACCTGACACTCCATTTCCCCTCGCCGTGAGATTCGGCAGTGTGTGCATGGCCTGGGGAAGAGGGAAATGGCATCGAAACCCCCCAGAGGCTGCAAATGGGGAGGCAAACTGGGGGGCACTGGTGTGACTGGGACTCGGCAGCACCGCAGTTCCTTCTCTGCAAAAAGAATGAGCTTTGCCCTCCAAAGGCTTGATGTTGGGGAAGATGAAATAGGAAAGCATTATAAATATAATTACCTGGCAAAAGATGCTGAGAATATGGAAACTATAAGCGAGATTGAAATGAAGACAAGCTTTGAGGTACCAAACCCCAGTTACTGAACAACTGGAAAACAATGGTGTGGCCACTGAAGGTAATCCCTTTTGATTAAACAATCCCCTCTGCTTGCAGACAGCTCCAAGGGTCAGAGCAGACCCTACCAACTTGGCATAGGGTCCAAAAAGCAGTTTTTAGGGTTTAAAATATAGTGCCATATGGTAATGCAATGACTCTCACAGGCTGTATGTAAATGTTGTAGGATTTGTAGCTTGTTCTAGATTGGTTAGTGAAAATTAGAATATTCAGCACAGAAGATGATTTATTGTATTGTAAACGGCAACCACGGTATTCTATTCTATTCTGTATTCTGTACTTCTCTCTCTCTCACTCTCTCTTACCTCTCTGCCCTGCTCTGAGCTGTGTCTGGCAGCTCCCAGCAGCTCCCCTACACCCACACCTTTCACAATAAACCTCATGCTCTAAGACCAAACTTCAGAGATCTCTTGTCTCCGTCCCGACCGTCTGATGCAAACCAACCAAATCCCACAGATGGCAATCCTACACTCCCCTTGGTCTGAAACAAGGACTGGGTGAGATGTTGTGTTGCAGGTGAAAGCAGGCAAGATTAGAAAGAGGGAAAAAATCAGATAAATCACCTCACCCATGACCCCTGCTAATGGTCATTGTTAGGTAAAGGCTTCTGAGGACAGATAACAAGGTGGACATCAAATTGCTCACCATACCCACACATCAGTGTGTGCTCTCCTCCTGCTTCTCTGCTCTCCTCCTGCTCTGTATTATCTAATAAATTTTCTCTCTCCATGTCTGATGTGACTTCAAAATATGGATTTATCCTCATGGAGTCAGAGACCCTAACAGGACACATGGAAAATCTCTGCTCTATAGCAAGTCAGATGATCTGATATCTTTTTTTCCAGACCTTTGGCAGAAATATGGTAAACATGCAATTACTCGAATTTTTCCATAAATTTTGCATTGGAGGTGGATTTACATGCTTGTGATATTTTCCAGGCGTGAATCCCAGCCCTGTGAAGCAGCGAATGGCTGCAGACGGGCAAGAAATGATATAATCTATTAGAGATTTCCTTCATTATCCCTCTAATCAAGGCTTCTATCAGTCTCCTTTGATGCGCTGCTGGAAAAAAAGATCTTCAAGTAAACTGATGCTGGAGATAATTAATTAACTTGCCATCCTCTTGCCTTACAGACAGAGACAGTGTAAGAAAGAAGAAGTGTCCTTTGCAATTACTGCTCTGTGGTTTTCCATCCTAGTGCTGACAGCTTGTAGGACATGAAGTGGAAAAGCATTTTACCGAACTTTGAGGCTTTGGCCATCAATTCCTTCACTTGAGAATATTTTCTCCTGCTTGTATTTCTCAGGCTGTTGGATAACACTCCTGATGGTGAAAAATGGATTTAATACTTGAACAGTCAGAGTTGGATGTAGTCTGGCCTGGTAATATTATCTTCTTTATGCTTTCCTTACAGCAAACACCCCCAACTCTCCTATCCTCAGATTATTGTACAGGAAATTCACCTTTCTTAGGATAGAATAGAAAATTAAGAGCTGGGTCATTGGAGTAATATTGGTGCTGCAGGTTGCTATAGGCATTCCCAATATTTTTTCTAGGGGTTTGGCAGGAATGGGGAATGATTTCTGCCCTGGGAACCCACCTTTTTCATGTGAACTTCTATTTCCAAAACTGGTGCAGTCTCAGGTCCTGAAAACTCATGGTTTTCCTTTCTAGTGCTTTAAAGGATAAGATTTAAATTTCTCTGCCATCTCAGACCAAACCTGGGATAGCAGGAGGAGGATTGCAATCCACTCCACCAGCCCCAGACAATTTCTTCTTTCACAAATTACGTCTTTTTTTTGCATAGGTTTTCCTGTGTTTCCAGTTCCTTGAGTCCTCAAAATAACATTTCAAATTCTGACTAGTTCAGCTCTCCCTAAATTCCTCCTTTCTGGTGCTGCATGAGCAGCTCGACAGGGGAGAGCATGGCTGAGCAGGCAGACTGACAGAGCCTCAAACAGAGCTGGTCCCAAACACCATCAGCAAAACGCTGACAAGAGCCTCCTTCCCAAGGAGATCTCCCCGGAAATATCGAGCAGTAAAACAGAGTGGAAAAGCACACAATAAAGGCAAGGCTGAGTTTGGAGTGTTTTCCAGCAAAATCAGGATTTTGCTGATTGTCGTGTGCGTGCAGGGTGGGTTTATGACCAGGAAAAACTTGTTTAGGTTCTGTGTGGTCACCAGGGGCTTGCAAATCAGTTAATACTTGTAGGAGTTACCAGAGGCTAAGGAAACCAGGGGCAGTGTTGCTAAAGCAGCACAAACTGGTACTTTCTTCCACTGTTGTGGCTGCAGTGCAGCAGCCTGAGAGAAACAGAATACCCAAGAAATGCCGCCATGCACTGCACAGAATTTGCTCATCTATATTTTTTAATGCATTTCCTCCTCTTCCATGTGTTGGCAGGCACTGTAAGCTCCTGGGAGTTAGCACAGGGCTGAGATGAAAAATAACTTTAAATGGTGTTGTGGTGCTTCACTTCCAACAGTGATGATCTTCTCTTGCCCTCTGAGGTGGGTGAATAACTTGTGGAGGCATCCTCCCAAGTGCTTTATCTTCTTTTTGAAAAAAAAATATTATCAAATTCATGTGAATTGTGAAAATTAATTACAAAATTAATGTGAATTAACACTGTGGGTTGTTGGGGGTTCTGGTTGGCCCCTGATGAGGTTGGGGCGAGGGTGGGCTGTGCTGGCAGGGTTTCCATCACCTGCATGCACCTCATGTGGGGTTATTTTTGGGTGCAAAAAGTGCAGTTCCTGGAAACCACAGGTTCAAAACCCCACTCCAAGCAAAGCCTCACCAGCACTTTGCCATCTGAAAACAATTCTGTCAAGGCCAAGAAGTGGATCAATATGGGAGCAAGTGTTTGAAGAGTATTATTTTGAGTGATTTGCTTAACTAGGCAGATTTCTCACCGTCTCCCCGTGGTTTTGGAGCACCTGTGTCAGGAGCTGCTCCAGAGGAATCTCAGAGTTGTCCAGGGTCAGCAGCAGTTGATTCAGCTCTCAGGAGCTGGAGGTTGTGGTGGTTTGCTCCTTGGAAGACCAAAGGGGACAGATGATTTTTGGTAAAAGTGTTCACCTTTAGAAAATCAGAAAACCTCCCCTTTCCTGACTGTCCTTCTGGGAAAGCAGGGAATGTTTTCATCTGCAAGCCTCGAACGCTTTGAAATTGCCAATTTTAAAAGTAACTCTCTCGCAAACTACAAATCCTCAGCTTGTCCTGCAAGCACTGAAAAGCTCCTAATGAATGTCCTTTCTCACATACTCCTTGTATGCAGAACCCTTAAAAAAAATCTGCTAATTAATTTTAAGCCTCTTTGTGGCAAAGCCTAAGAACTGGATTTACCAAGAGACCAGGGGGTCCATCTGGTGCAAAAAGCTCACTCCTATGCCAAGGCATTTGTTTCGTGGCGGGGTTTAGGTCTGGATATGTCCTTTGGGCAGCAGGTTTTTGTACTGACCACTGGCACATTTCTGGGGGGATGGGGACAAAGGTCCTCAGCACAAGTCAGAGATGTTTTCCTGCAGGTCTCCCGTGCTGGGACATGGGGCAATGGCTCCTTCCCTAAATAATGGGATCACCTCTGATGCTGTGCTCGGTGTTAGAAGTGGGGCAAATAAAGCATAGTGTGAGCTCAGTGAAGCTTTTGCAGGTTTTATTCTCCTTGAAACTCCTTTAAATAAAAACAACGAGACACAGCATCATATTAAATCACCATAAACTCTCCTGGGCCTGTCTGCACTGTGTGGACATTCCCTCGAAGTGTCTGTAACTCACAGGACACACAAAGCACCTTCCCACACCTCTGCCCTCCACCAGCCAAAGCAGATTTGCCCAGGAAATTCAGAGTTTGGGTAACGCTCACGTGCGTTTTGCATCTCCCATTTTCTGTGCTCCCATCATCTCAATCCCCTCTCCTCACACAGTTTCTAATTCTGATATATCTTTTTTCAGGAGCAGGTTTTATCCTCGTTAACAAAAATTTGTTTGAATTCCCCGAAAGATTTGCATTGATTTTGGGGTTGGAGAGAGGCAGGGAAGGCAATAGCACCAACAAGGAGACCTACTCATTTGAACTTAATCTTTCCTCTGTCCTAATTAGCAATACATTTGCTCATGGAGAGGGAAGAGTTTGATGATTGGGAAAATAAAATAAACTGGGTGGAGAGACTTTTGCAGATAATTTTAAGTGTGGATGGCATGCAATGAGTGAAAGGAAAAAATTAAATGAGTAATGAAATTAAACATGAAATGCATCTTTTCTCCTCATATAGGAGATTTTAATCCTTTCTAATTTAACTGCTGTTTGGCAAGCACTTGTTCTGGTTTTTTTATGTCTTCCAGCAAAGGACAAACCCTCAGCTCAGCCCTTACTGGAAAGCAGCCCCTGAGGGAGTCAGGAGCAGGTAGGGATTTTCCTTCAGACCATATCCATGGGAAATATTTGCTTGTGTGTTTGATGCTGAGCTGTGCAGGACCTGCCTGGGAGGAGATGTGCTGCCCTGGCTTGGCTGTGCTTCAGCCAAAGGCAGAGCAGAGCCCCCAGCCCATTCTGCTGCCTTGGGGGATCACACGTGGCATGAGGGCTGGCAGAGCGGTTTGCAGCCTCAGGTTTATTTTTCTTCCCCTACTTGGATGCTTTTAAAGGATTTTCTGGGCAGGGAAACATGCTCCATCCCATAGTTGTGTGTATAAAAAGCAATGCAGCTGCGAGTGGTGTATTATTATCTGCTTGCACGTGGTCACCTTGAAGGGTCAAGCTTGAGCACCTGAATTAGGAGAAATCAGATGTTGTGCCATGTGCCCTTCAAATGATTATTTCAGGTATTTGCAATCTTGACAAGGTTTTCTTGCAAAGTTGATATGAAATAATTTTCATTACGTGCCCAGAACAGTCTGTAGAAGCATTGAAATCATTAGGAACCTAGTCATGCTGCTAAAATTCAACTGATTATGCTCTATTTTGTT
Organism: Origma solitaria; assembly: GCA_013397895.1. Lineage (NCBI taxonomy): Eukaryota > Metazoa > Chordata > Aves > Passeriformes > Acanthizidae > Origma > Origma solitaria. Next base: position 348,258 of record VZRL01002167.1, read on the forward strand.
TGATCTTCTAATTCCTCTCCTGCTATCTTCCCTTGGTTAGTGGTCAAGTGTAACTTTACCTCACAGCTCAGCCCTGTGAGACACAGCTTGTGGCTGATTGCATCTGATGGGGGGGAAAGTTGGGCTTTTACTGGAATCTTCCTTCTAATTTTTGTGCATAAATTAGGAGAAATTAAAGCTGTGTGTGGCCCACGTAGCTGGTGATGGCTTGGCCATGATGTGATGCTGAGTGAGCCCCAAACAGTGCTGGGTGACCAGAAAGGGTCTGGTGGCTCTGCTGGCAAACCATTCCCATGGGAACTGAGGACAGTTCTTGGGAAAATCGTGGTAGTTCACAGTGGACATGGAAATGGGAGAGAAAGATCAGAGTCAGTGGTTTTCTGGATTTCATTGCTGGTTAAAACTTTACTGTCCGTGCTTTTCTTTCTGAAACAAAGTTATGAGAACAAAAATCAGTCGTGTACTGGGCTTGCTTAATGCAGATCCTAATGTGCTCTCCCCATATTCCAAGACATCCAGAGATGATGCAAACATGCTTTGGGCGATGCTGAGCTAATCAGCTGCTTGAAAGGCAGAGTATTTTAACTCCAGTTGGGTGCCAAGTCACCACGTCCTCATTTCTTCAGGATGTGGGGAGAGCAAGAACATTTCTGCCTGCCAAGAGCTGTGCCAGCAGTGCTGAACTGACGGCATGGGGACAGGGCTCAGTGGCCCTGCCAGGAGAACAAGGCTGCAGATCCACCTTGGGGAGCACAGCTGGAGAGCCACAGCTCACCCCTCAGCGTCCCACATGAGGTGCGAATCACAGGGCTTGCTGTGCTGGATTAGATTGCTCTGCTGGATTTTCGTGTCTGTGCATCACCCTGTGCCTCATTAGCTGGAGGCAGGCTCAGAGCATGGTGTCAGCACGGGCTGGAGCTGTGCTCGTGCCAGCAGGATGTGCCCAGGGGTGCCAGCCCCTGCCAGGCTGTTTGCATTTCCACGGGCCTGCCATGGCTCAGCACACCCAGAGTAGCTGCCGTCGATAAATATGTCTGATAAATATGTTTAATAAGCAGTAGCCAGGGCCCACTGTAATAAGCTGCTTATCTCTGGAGTTGCCACAGCATTCTCCTGGCAAATACTCTGTCGCTTTATCACAGTCCTGGTTAGCTCCCAGACCATGGGAGCAGAGATTTCTCCCAAAATGAGCTAATTTTCTCCTACATTCCATGCCACCCACAGCCCCAGGAGCTCTGTGCGTCTGGGCACCTCCAGTGCCAGCTCTGTCTGAGCTGAGGCAGGGGGAGCAGTGCAGACCCCCGAAGGGCTGGGTGGCACAGGGGGCACTCCCAGAATGTCACTTTGGGGCATGTTTAAGCATTGCTGTCGGGGCAGGTCATTTGAGGGCAGCCTCAGTGGGTTAGCCAGATTGCCTTGGCTGTCTTTAAAGGGTTTATCCCAAGGGGCAGCTGTCCTGCTGGAAATCCAGCCAGCAGCCAGGTAGGATCCAGCCTTCCCCTGCCCTGGAATACTCACAGAGGCTTTTGGCAACAGGGCTGGAGTTTTGGGCTCGGGCTGGGCTCTGCTGGGGCTCCCCCACCTCCTCCCCACCCAGGCAGGGTGTGAACCTCCAGGTTTCCTTCCAGGAGGGCACTGCCGAGCCCTTGAGACCTGCAGCAGATTAGAATATGCTGAACTATGAAGACTTGTCTTAATTAATGCTTTCTAAGGTTGCAGCTAAGAGCCGGGGAAATAATCAATAGTGAATCATCTACTCGGCAAATTCAGCTCTTTTCCGTGGACGAGTTATCTGTAAACAGCTTGCAGTTTGCGCTGTTCATTCATTATTTACAATTATTTCCCAAATAATTCCGCGGAGTCGCTTTTGGTCCGCGGCTTGTTTGCAAGCAGCGCGTGGCAGGTGCCGGCTCCTCGCTCGGCGAGCTGTGATCATCAGTTTTTGGTGGGACGAGCAGGTTATGTGGCCTCACGCTGTGTCCCTGAGTGCAGCAGCCCAGCTCTTGCCATCCTCCTTAATGAATTCAGAATAGCTTTGGGCAGATATTCCCTGCTTCCCGTGCGGCATCCCTGCTCTCTGCCAACAGCCTCGTTAGCTAAATCCTTCGTTAGGAGGCTTGTCAGGGTGGAGCGGCTGCAGCACAGAGTCCATCTCATCTGGATTTTTCCTCAAGTGGCCCTTATTGGCTCTGCTGGCCAGGCCAGTAGCAGGATCTCCAAAATAATCAAGTCTAGTGACCACTGGCATTTCCAAACTCAGGAACCTGCTTGGCTCATCAGTGGGACATTGGTGGGAGCCCCAGAGTCCATCCCTGGGCCCAGTCTGGCCCTACAGCCCCAAATAAACCCCACTGGCGCCCAGTTCCACCCCAAACTGGTCTCTGCAGCCAATTTAAACCTGTCACTGTGCCCAAAGTGACTGCAATCCTGGGAGAGAAAATCACCTCCAATTCCAGGGCTCTTTGCAAGGCCCCGGCTTGCAATGTGCCTTCCCCTGTTAAAATCACCACACCATCGCGGCTCCAAGGCAGCTGTGGCAGTTTTGATGATTAAAAGGATTTCTTCATGATAAGAACTGGAGTGAAACTCATTTCAGGTAGCAGCCAAACAGCTGCTGGATGGTACACAGTTTCATTTACTGCTGACACGAACTGGATTGTTTTAAGCAGAGGACGTAAATAGGCTCTGACATAAATCAAAGAAAACACCAGCTGCGGGTCAGCCGCACTCTGGGGATTCACTGCTGTGAATCTGTGAAGAAACCAGACACAGGAGCCGGCTGCTCGCCCACATCGCTCAGGAAGGGTCTGACTGGGCTGCAGGAAGAAAGATTGCCCCATGCTGGGGAATTTTGACAGGTTTCTCCCCCTTCCAACACGGTTACAGCTCCTGGCAGTGAGATCTTGGGATGCAGCTGCAAAAGACAAGTGCTGGAAGTTGGTCTGTGGTCTCTCCTGCAGGGTTCATGCTGGGAAGTGGCACAGGAGTCTGGCCCCCTCCTCTGAGAGCCTTGGCCATCTGATAACTGAACTGAGCTGAAATTGTCACCTGTTGCCCCATGGGACACAACTGTCACCATCCTGGGGCTGCCGCTGGGGTCCTTCACCCCTCTGTGGTGAATCCAGGGCTCGCCCCTTCCCACTGCCACTCCCCAGGGCTTGCTGGGCCAGCAGCACTTCTGCTGCAGGTGGAGATGCAGAGGATTTGGGGAGCTAACAGAGCGGGGTTCAATGAGTGACAGTCCAGAGGGAGAGATCACTCCAGCTGCTCTTGCTCTGGAAGAAAGACAGAAGGAGAAAGGCGTTCTGCTTAAAAATTGACAAATGCTGACCTCAGAGGAATCACAAGCCCAGCGCAAAAAGCCACTGAGCACCTGAACAGTGCTTCCTGCAAGCTGGGAAGCATCCCCACAGCCAGCAGTGGCGTCCTGAGGCTCCAGGCTCCTTCTGCTGGGTGCAGCAAACGCTCCCAGAGTGCTGCCTCGGTCCCTCCACAACTGAGACTCGGGAAAAACAGCAGCAGCCCCCTTGGCCGCCTCTTCCCTGCTCCAGGTCCCCACAGCAGCTGTGCTTCACCACCCCGATGCTGCTCGAGCAGGGGGAGAGGGTTGGGAGGTGGGCTTTTTCTCTCCTTAAGTCAAAATCAATGATGATGACAGAGTTATAAGGTGAGCGATGGGAAAGGAGAAGAAAGCACCCGGTGTCAAATTTGATGCAGGAGGCAGTTAGAGGAACCTATTACGAGTTCTGTTGCCTTAGGGTATGTTGGTGGGTACATAGGAGAGTGTAATGTCAGCGAAACAGGAGAGCAGTCTCTTTCCCCTTGAACCCTTATCATTAATGTGGAAGGCATACATTGTCAGCTATTAGTCTGGAGGGGAGGGAGAATAGCACACGAGATGTCTTAGTTTGGAAATGGAGTCTGACTCCTTGTCTGCTGTGGGAAGGATGGAGGCTTATTGCAACTGTTTGTTGTTGTTGTGATTACGGTGGGTGTTATAGGATTTGGGAGAAGATGAGGCTCTGAGGGCTCTGCTGCCTCTCAATGTGGTTTTGAGGAAGGGAGACTGAAAAGCACCGTGTTGGTGAATGCTCTGGGTGGTTGGAGCCCCATTTCAGGGCGTGATGGTGGAGTCGTGACAGGGATGCTCTGAGTGACCCAGGAGGGAGCAGATCTGTGTCCCCACCCAGCAGTCACACGGGGCTCTGCCACGGGGGACTCGGGTGGCTGTGAGAGAGACTTTGCAAGAGAAATTAAATTTAAAAGTAAAAAACTGCTCTTAATTATTCTTATTGCTGCTGTAATCATTGATGGAGAATGAGGAGCTGCACCTTCTGATGTGGGGAAGATCTGCAGGCACACATTTGGGGTCTGAATTTTGCGTGGCTCCCTCCCTGGCCACGAGCCCAAATCAGTCTGTCCGCTTTGCACCTCAGCAGCAGCTTTTGTCCAAACACACCAAATATTTTGTGCAACCCCAGATGAACCCGCTCTCAAGGCAGCAGAGGATGCTGGTTCCTGCAGACACAAGGAGAGAGTCGCTCTCCCACACCTCAGCTCCCGTCTCTGCCTCACCCACTTGATACAGTTTCCCTCATTTAGGAAATGTAAATAATTCCTTGGGCTCCGTTAATCCCAAGATTACATGGGTAATTCCTGTTTGCATTAATGGGAGGATCTCTCTCAAATTCCCTGCATGTGAATGAGCATCACAGGGCTGACACGCTGAGCCCGCGTGAGGCTCTGGCGCAGACACTTCCCCTCCTCCCGCGCCGGCTGCGCTCAGGCAGGATCTGAGAGGAAACGCAAAATTAGCTCCTTTGCCTCGGGACCTTCATTTTTTTGGAGGCACATTGCAAATGATGTCTATTATTAACTCTGGCCGTTAGTGCCTTCCTTCCCCAGCCAGCTCTGCCATTGTGGCTCTGAGTTATCTCACAGGTGCTGCTGGAGATGGAGAGCCTGGTCCTGCTCCGTGAGGTGTGACAAAAAGGTGTTATGAACAAGGGAAGCAAATCCATCCCCTCTGTGCCTTTTCCTGCTGGCATTTGGCATGCACAGACTCCCAAAATCCCAGATTTGGGGTGCCGGGGATGCCCATCCGGGAATGCTGCACTACCCTGAGGTTTTTATTTCCACACTCCGGATGGGTGGGAGGGGATGAGGATATCTGCAGCTCCCCTGACTCCATCTGCAGCTTGCCTCAGCCCCAAACCCAAAGCCAGGGAAAGCGCCCAAATCTGCCCCCAGCACCGGAGCCATGGGGCAGCGCCCGGGCGGAGCAGAGCCCTCAGCTCCCTGTGCCACCTCCTTGCTGCTGCTCCTGACTGCATCCCGCCCTGCTCACTGGGAAAAATCATTAATTGAGCCAATTAATGGGGATAAGTTGGAGAGGCAGCTTTGGAAAAATACCATTGGTCAACAGCAAGCTGCTCCTGGGGCTGAGCCCTGTCCCTTCTCCTGCCTGACCCCTCCATGAGATGGCACAGGCTGGGACAGCCACCCCAGTGCGGACAGCCAGGCCGTGCCCAGGGGCTCTGGGGGGATGCTGTGGTGTCAGGAGCTTGGAGAACCCAAGGCAGCAACAAAATTAAAGCAGGGAGGGGAGTGAGCTAAGAAGTTAATCACTAAAACACCCCCAAAGTGTCACACATGTGTCTGCACTCCCAGCACAGCCCCTGTGCTCGGCAGAGTCAGGACAGCACGTGAGCGTGGCAGGGATGCTGCTGAGGCTCCTCAGACCTCCTGCCTCGGGGGCTGTCACTCAGCTCCTTCATTAGGAGGGAAAAAAGTGCTGGAGAACCCTCGCTTCCTACAGTGGTTTTATTTCAAAGCTCTTTCAAATCAGGGTAAAGAGGTACGAGGCTCACTTTTGGTCATGGGTTGCGGAATGAAAAAAAAAAAAGTATGTGTTCTTAATTTTGGGAATGATTTGGTAGTTGTAATAAATGGGAAGCCAGGTGGGCTTGTGGGGGTTTGGGGAAATTCTTGGGTTTGGGGTGAGAGGAAGGTGGAAGAGCCAGAAAAACCTTCATGCTGCTGTGAAATCTGTGTGCCATCAGCAACTGCTGGGAAAAAAAAAAAGAAACAGCAGCAGTTAGCTGAGCAGCAAGATTGGTTTTCTTGTATTACTCCAAAAACATAGGGCTGATATTTATTTCATTAGAGTAAGCCTTCCTGTAGCTGGTAAATGAATTCCAAGAAGTGAGAGGAACCCCAGGATCAGGGACTTTACTTCATTTGGGATTGTGTGCAGCTAATATTCTGGTTAAATAAATACATTTTACTAATTGGATTACTCAGACAGTGTAATATACTGCTGGATTTCCAACACGATGCTAATAAATTGTGTGAAGAACTTAATCATGTTAGCTTCCAAAAAGCTTGTAAGAGATGAAATTAAAAAATAAGTAGAAGTTGACATCTATTGCATTTCACAGTGTCTTCATTTTCCTCATCCTTCTTAGAGATCTCCTCTCTGTAGCATGGCTGATGTGGATTTTTTTTTTTAATCTGCCTGTGATTAGGGAGGATGCAGCCTTAGAGTGGGACTGGGGGGTGCTGGCACCTGGGTTGAGTTTGGCTCTTCTTCTGACGCTGATCCCTGTCGAGACAGAGGCAGTGAGACCTTCCTGAGGCCAGAGTGCTGTGGGTCACTGCCCTGGACACGGTGGGAAATGAGGCTGGGGAGAAGCACCCAGTGCCTCCAAAGCTGGAAAGGAGGCTGAGGATGCTCGGATGGGCTCTGTGCTGGGGGACAGGACCTGGCCCCGGGCTGTGTACCCCGCCTGGGGCACCCCACAGCTCAGGGAGGTGTTGGATGGCTTGTGCTGTGCACCCTCATTCCTCCTCAGCCGCAAAATGATGGAGTGCGGGCGCTGCCGCCGCAATTCATCATCGCCAGGACGCTGCTCCTGCACGCCACTGCTCAATCCACTCGCACTTCCCACCAGCAAGGGAAGAGGCAAAACATACCTTTCTTGCCTTTATTTTTTTATTTCTTTGATAGAAATATACAGTGAGAGAGTACATGGCTCTCCCTTCCAGGGGTCTGACAAATGGTCGCTAAAAACAGATAACTTGTCTGTCCTCCTGTCAATAGAATGGCACTCGGGTCACAGAGACAGCTCAGATGTGTTCTTTGGGCTGCACTCTGCTGTCAATAGGGTCTGAGGAATAAATGCCAGGCAAGAGGAGTTCTGTGCTTTGAGCCGAGGGGCTGGGGAAGCTGCAAGTGGATGGAGGAACTCCGAGTGTCTGCAGAGAAGGACTCTCGTACCCAGGTCCAACATCCATGGCATTTTCTGGGGTAAGGATGCTCCCAACCTCAATTACACCCCAGCTCCTTCCCCTCTGCTGTGTACGCCCCTGGCACAGCCTCCCGGTGCAGGACAAGGTTTGCTGCCACACCAGCTCATGTGGGCTCAATACCAGCACTCCAACATGATGGAAATCATCAGTGTGATTTTGTGAATAGCTCACCAAAATTAAACTCCAGCACTCGGAGCTCAGGGGTTAAAGTATCCTTCCCTTGCTCACAAGCCACCCATTTGGACTCCCCTAATTTTTCCAGATGTATTTGATGCATCAAATGGTGATAATTGTTGTATTAAAGGCACACATGGGGGAATAATTTGCCTTTCTGAAGCGCTGTGAGATCTTCAGATGAAACACTCGGCTGCTGTGATTGGCACTAGAAAGAAGGAATTGCCAATTCTCATTACGGTTGGTTCCCCACAAGATTTAGACGTGTGGTTTGGCGTGTTTCTGGTACCCAGAAATCCTGTCCCCCATCCCTCTGTGACCCCCTGGGTGTCAGCGTGATGCACAAGGTGCAGGTGAAGGCAAACTCCCGTGATTTTCATGGAGGCAGCTCCTCTTCCCAGCTGCCTTCCAGAGAGTCGAACCCAAACCACACAGACCAAGTAAAGCATCTGGGAGCAGCAGGAACTCAGAAATCCAAAAAAGCAATTCCCAGCCTGGCATCCACAGTCGGTGCAGCCCCTGGCTGAGCAGCCCCACGTGCAGTGCACCAAAATCCCTGCACTGCTCTGCCTTCCCTCTCCCCCTCACTTCTACATCTCCTTCTGATCAAAGTTTCCTTATTTTTTTAATTCCCCATATAAAAGGAGTATTGTCTGCATGAGGCCTCACCCTGCATTTATTTATATTTTCTCTCACAGCAGGATCTAAAAACAACAAACCAGCCCCTGAAATGGCAGCAGCTTCCCTGTAACCTGAACCTCATTGAAATACTAATAACTAGGTTTTGATGCAGCTTTGTGGGTATTAATGCAAATGTTTTTCTGACTCTCCAGGTTTAATAGCAACAGCTTATACAACTCTAATTAGCATAACAAAATTCAGTGATGAGGAGTAAAATGCTTGTCTTGTTTGATGTTTCCTGGTAATTAGCAAGAATAATGATTTATGCAGCGTTCCTGGTTCCCGGCTCACAAAAGATGGCAGAGAGCACTCTCAGCAGTTCACTCCGGGTTTGTGGGGAGGATGGAGCTGATGGAAAATAGGCCCTGGTGCCTGGAGACCTGGGCAGGCTCCACAGCGTGTGTCACCACATAGCCAAGCACGGAGGCACTTTGAGGGCTCGAAGGGTTCTCTGCACATCCTCCCGTGTGTCCATGGGGGTTGTTGCCATCCTTGTGGAGTTGTATGATTTGGTGTTGTGAGGGCTCTCACCCAGCTCCAAACAGCTGCCCTGCCCTTTGGGTAGGGATGGGCAGCGCTCCTGCAGAGCCAGGACACTGATTTTGCTTTAGAGATTGGATCTGTGCCTTGGAGATGCCAAGTTTTCCCATCTGCGTGCAGCTGGGAGGGTTCCCTTCCCTTCCTGCAAGCGCTGCAGCCAGGGACCCCCGGAGCAGGTCTGCGGAGGAGGAGGGAAGGTTCTCGGTGCCACCTCAGTGCCAGCATTTCCAGGAGGAGATGAGGCGAAGCTGCTGCCGCACAGCCCACGTCTGCTCATCCCCAAAGAAACCTCTTCTCCGTGCCTTGGGCTACGCGTTTGATCCGAGGCTTTGTAAAACACAGCGGCGTGCCTGGTGTGCTCTGGTTTGGGCCAGGAGGAGTTAAAGGTCAGGAGAAAAGAGGCTGCTGCTGGCGTGTCAGACGCTGGCATTTCCCAGGCTGCTCAGCCCGTGTTTGCAGACACAACGCTCTCTATCACCTTTAATATTTCTCCCTGGCTGTGAACTCTTCTCCTTGGCTCCGTGGGGAGCTGCTCTGCCCAGGCCAGAGCCCCCTCCATCCCTGCTCTGCGTAAGAGGGGAAGGATTAAAAGCTGTGGTGCCTTCCCTGCTGGGGTGCCACCCCGCAGAGCCCTCCCCGCTCCATCACCCGCTGCCGGAGCTGGTGGGAATGGGCTATGTGTGCCCCCTGGGAATGCTCTGCAGTCCCTCTCCTCGCCTGTGCCATTAAATGTGTTATGAGTTATGGTCCTCCCGTCGGGCCAGGCATGTGGAGCCGTGCATTAGCCACAGACTGTTATCTTTCTCCTCTGCGAGCTCCTGCCCTGCTCCCCAGCACCATCCTCTCCTTACAAAAGCTTTCATTGTATTAGCAGCTGTAAAGCAAACCATGCAGGGCAGTAAATTTCGAAGGAGTAAAAAGAAACCCTCCTTTTATGTGGTATGCAGCCGGCTTTATGGAGGGCAGTGCCAAAGGCACTTATTGAGATAAACGTTCTGGCTGAGTTTTTAAAAGGCCTAAATAATGTTGGCCATTTGTGGGTCTGTAAGATGACAAAATTAGGAGAGAAGTTAAACTACCTGCTACTGAGCATCGGATGAATTTTTGTGGCAATCTGGAAGCAATCTCGGAGTGTGTATGCAGCTCCCCAGGCGGGGACTTGGCCAGCACAGCCAGAGGAGGGAGAGCTGCCGTGTTTCTTAAGTGCCAGAGCTTGGATGCAGCAGCAGCAATGTCGGTAGCCTGATCCAATACAGCAAATCCTTTGTTTCCTTGCTAAGAGAGCTAATTTTGCAAAGCAAGAGGCTGAACGATGTACAATCTGTGAGTGCCCCTACTCTGTGGTGCTCTTGGGAGTGGGAAATTGTCATCTGAGGAATAGGACAGATGCAACCGGGGCTGTTCGATTGTATTCCCTCCTTCCCTCCACCCTCCCAGTGTTTCTGAAATGGCTTCTACCATGAGACACCCCGAGACAAGATGCATTCATTCATATTAATAACGTTGGAGTATCTGCATGGGTAAGGTGGCTCAAAGAGAGGCATTCATGATGAGAAGAATAATTTGGTCCAGCCAGTCTTTGCAAACTACTCTGGGGAAAAGCTTTCCCACCCTGGGCGCAGTGGGAAGCCTTCACTGTGCTGTTCGCATGAGAAAGCACAAGGTGATATGACAGGCTGCAAATGCCAGCGTGGAAATGTCCCCTCCGTCCCCTCCGTCCCCTCCATCCCTCTGTCCCCTCCGTCCCCTCCGTCCCTCGCTGCCCACAGCCCTTCCTGGGCGATGTGAGGGGCTGACCCCACCAGCTGCTGGGGACACTGGGACTGGTTGGGAGATCTGGGGTCGCACTTTTCCGAGTGAAGCACAAATCCCTGGGTTGGCAGCGGCTCCCACTGATGTGGTTACCCCCCAAAAGCCTTGGGGTGCTCCAGCCCCATCTGGCAGCCGGCTGGGGGGAAGGCTCTGCTCCAGGAAGTGGTCACAAGGCACCAGAGCGTTTTCCAGTGTCTCCCACAGAGGAAATTCTTCTGGAGTGAGCTCATGCTCTGCTCTCCAAAGGAGGGCAGATCTGCCGGGGAGCAGGGAGCTGGGGATGGGGGGAGATCCTGCCTGCAGCCTCTGAACTCCCCTCACCCTGCTCCAGCAAGGTTTAACAGCATCCCTGCACTTTTTATAGTGATAATCATCTGTCAGCAGAGATCCAGCGTGCAGAGGCTCTGAGCTGCATTGCTGCTGAGCCTGTCCCAGGGGTTGCTGTGGCACATTTTTGTGTTTGTGCCCTGCTGAAGGGAAGGGAAGCAGCACTACTGAGCACAGCCCCTGCCCTGGTGCCCAGCCCCTGCCCCAGGTGAGGCATCGCAGAGGTGCTTAAAGTACAATCTAACCTGGTGCAACAAGCTTTACACTACATCTCACACACAAATATTTGTTTCAGGCAGGGGTTTATTTGCTGTAGAAATAATGAAATTTTCATACAATGCCTTTAAGATCTTGTTAGTGCAGAGCACAACTCTGAGCTGCAGCTCGAGCTGAGGTTAATCAGAAGAGCTCGGCACTAGCAGGGAAAGGACCCTGAGAGGCAGATGGACAGGGAAAGGTGTGACCCAACAGGGAATGGTCACACAAACATGGCAAAGTAGGATTGCTCAGGCCAGGATGGACGGGGCTCTGAGCAGCCTGGTCTAGTGGGATGTGTCTGCCCATGGTGGTGGGGATTGGACTGAGATGAGCTTTAAAATTCCTTCCAAACCAAACCATTCTATGAATCTGTGATTCTAAGATTCTGTGATTTCTGTGATTCTAGGATTTTGTGATTTCTGTGATTCTGTGATTCTATGATTCTGTGATTCTATGACTCTGTGATTCTGCGACTATATGATTCTGTGATCCTGTGATTCTATGGCTCTATGACACTATGATTCTATGACTCTGTGATTCTATCATTCTGTGATTATATGACTCTGATCCTGTGATTCTATTATTCTGTGACTGTGATTCTGTGGTTCTATGGCTCTATGACACTACAATTCTATGACTCTGTGATTCTATCATTCTGTGATTCTATTATGCTGTGATTCTGTGATTAAATGATTCTATGGTTTCATCATTCTATAATTCCAGCTACATGACCACATATTGAAAAATTTCCCCTTGCCCCTGTGCGCCATCCTGCAGACAATGGCACTTTTTCATCTTAGTGCCACTTTCTGGGGGCTTTCCAGAGGGTCACACAACCTGCTGCAAAGTGCATTGTGAAGCTTGTGGCTCCTCCAAATTTCAGCCAAGGCGCTCAGGCTCCCAGAGCAGCAAGGCAGGGATGCAGTGAGGTTCAGAGGCATCGGTGCTCAGAGGTTTCATTGAGTCTGGGGGACAATGCAGCTGCAGCTGTGACAATTCTGCCCAGCCATGGGGGCTGAGTCAGACTGGGTTTTACCTGAAATGGTTCGCCTGGAGAATCCCACTCTTCCGTGGGCTGAGCCAACCCTTTGGCAGGATCTGTGTGGTTTAAATGCTGCCCTCAAAAAGGTAAATGCCCGGCCTGTGGACTCAGATTTCCTCCAAGGTGGTCATCCCTGCATGGGATGAGATTTCCCTGCAGACACAGCCCGTCCCCAGCTGTCCCTTTCCTCCTGTGGCCAGAGGGTGACAAAGGAGCTCCTCGAGCAGACTTTGGAGTGGGGATTTGCAGGAAACTCTGCTTGCAGCACACTTGAGCAAGGGGCCAGCATCAGCTCCAGCGTGAGGTGACAGCAGGGGACAAGGTGGAGGGAGGAGAGCCCCAAGCAGGTGCTGCACTGAAACATTTCCAACCTTTTCTGCTTGGAAAGGCCTGTGCAGGCTTCACAGCGCCTGTGTATGCGTGGATGGGAATGATATAAATGTAAAATTGGCCTTCTCAGGTTCTGAAGAGCGCAGTTTGCAGCTGGAGATGGATCACCAATCTTCCAGGGAATTGTGCTCTACAAGGTTAAGCATGTTTGCAGAAGAAATATGGATAATGCTCTTATCATGTATGACCTTTACTATATGTGTAACATTGTCAGTGACAAAAATGCCATTTTTTAAATGGTTTTCACACTATGGTATCCAGCCATTAATCATGATGTATGTGAGCGACTCTATATTGTTTCTCTGAAATTGCAGCATTAGATTACTTTCCATCCCGGCTGCTCACATGAATTGTACCCCCTGTTACCATGAGCAAGGTTCCTATTTTCCATGCCTAATGTCATTGTGGCCCTACATTTACCCAGAGGACTGGAGAGAACTTTCCAAGGCACAAAGAGCACAGCTCTGCTCTCCTTGCTCGGCAGACAATTTGTGCATATGTGCGTATAAATGGTGCACTTACTTTAAGATGTCTCTCTAATCCAGGAGTTGATAAATGACTCTTTCAGACACCTCTGCTGATGTTGCATTTTTAATGTAGACAAACTGTAGCTCTGGCTCCAGTCTGTGCATCCCTGCCACTGCCATCCCCACTCTTGGCGGGTTAATGTTTCATCTCGCCTGCTGTAATTTGGGAGTTTTTACTTCCAGAGTGTGTTTTGATTTACAGAAGGTAAAAAGCAGTTGGCAGTTTGATGTTTACTCTTTTGTGGGCTTATTTTTTTTTTCTCTTTCTTAATGCAGCGAGCTTTCAGGTGTGAGTGCTGCTTCCTGCTATCCATAACTGATATTTATCCTCCCTGTCTGAGCAAAGATGCTACCCAAAAGGGGTGCCAAACAAAGCCCCTCACACCCTGCCCGAGCTGGTTTTGGGGACTGTCTGAGCTGTTCTAAGTGCTCCCTGTGGCACAGGGTGGCACAGAACACCTGCCAGTGCAGGACTTGTGCAGGGATCAAAGGGAAAACAGCTCACAGGACGCAGATGAATAGAGAGTCAGCGTTTGCAGCCCTAACAAATCAGTTTCTGCCATTCCCCCATTATCCACAGCATGGGCTCGTCGGGAGCTCATCTCCCTTCGCTGCAGTGAGAGTGACCAAATGAGTCAAAGAGAAGCAAAGACTTTCTGATGGGGATACTGCGGGCATGCTGCATCCCTGCAGAGCTGGGGGTATCCGTGGGGGAAGAAGGATTCCCAGCGTTCCACGTCTTCAGATGGAACTCAGTGAGGTCTAATCTTGCTCATTCTCATCAGCACCAAACCAGGCTGAGGTCACTGAGATCGCTGAGCTCCATGGCCCAAGTGGGGAGCAGAGAATTATTCTGTTGGGATGAAACTATTTTGGAGTAACAAAAAGCTCTGTGTTGCTGTAGCCCATTGCTGATTTTGAGGAAGGCCTCACCAAGCCTCTGACATCCTGAGTGACCTTGGGTGAACAACAACCTTTGTCTCTGTGCTAAAACTTTTGTGCAGAGCTCTCTGCTTCAGAAACTTTCCATCTCTTATTCTATGCATATGTTATGTCCAGCACAGTGAGGACTGGTTTCCTTTACACCACTTCCACAGGGCTCTGTAATCTCCTTATTCTGCTTTCTTACACAGCTTCTCAGTACTGCAGAGGCAGCAGGTCCCCAGGCACGGAACCTTCCCCAATGTGCAGCTTGTCCCTGTTCCTGATCCTTCCCTTGTCCCCACAGACCCTCGCAGGATTTGCTGCTGTCCCCAGAAATCCCTGTCACTTCTTGATAACTTTCTAGTGGCAAAGTGAGTGTCTGTGGTGTAGCAACCCCCCCTGGGCAGGGTTTATGGGCTGTGAGCTCTCACCTCTCTCAGGACAGCACAGGGCTGAGTGCTGCACCCCGGGACAAACAGGGAAAGCTGACAACCAGCCTCGGTCTGTCCCACCCTGTGACTGCCCCAAGTGCTGCCCAGCCTGTCCCTGAGCCCTCGGCTCCAGCCTCCCCCTGTGACTGCCTGGGAGCATCCTGACATGAGTCAGTTGTGTGTGGGAGCAAGTGCAAAACAAACTACACGTGCACACCAGAGCAGGTGCCTTGTCTCTGTCTCCATTCCACTGTGCTTTTGTTCCAAACTCTTGCTTTTCTGAGGAGATTCTCCATGTCACATGCACTGAACTTCGAGGCTGATTATGCTGCAAGAGCTTCCTGTGTGCTGGTATCATCTAAAGAATAACGTGACTGTGTCTGCCTGTCTCAAACCCGTCCCAAACTAATTCTGATTTTTTCAATTTACTCCATCTTGCTTTTTCTCTTCCCTCATTGTCTGACCTTAGTGATAAGCCCTGGAGAATGGTTTGGGCTCACGGCAGGCATGCCCACCCTGGCTGCAGTGAGTGTAAAGGCATTTTGGGGAGATGGGCATCGCCCCTGCCTCCCTCTGTGGCAGGGTTGATGTCGGAGGCATTACCTCACGTTCCACGCCACGCAGTGAGTCAAACTCTGCTAAGTAACTAAATAAAGATGTAATTTTAATGATGATTAAATTGAAGCACCTCATTAATTTCATGTGAGAGGTGGGGAAGTACACGGCAGCTCTTTCCCTAAATTCATTGTTTGTCTGGCCACGAGACATCCCCTCTCAACGTCTGGTTGAGTCTAATTTAAGTATGTAAATTTAATGGTTCAGTAAGTAAAATTGCCTTTATTGTTTGGAATGGTTTGCACAGTAATTTACGAGCTAGCAAGGCTCATTTGATAGGAGTGTATGATGGAGTAGGTGACTACAGTGAAGGACATGTTTATCTTAAGGATACAGGAGAAGAACACAGATACGGCACATCTGTAATTGAGGACCTTGGGAGAGCGGCGCTGCCGGAGAGCCTGGGACAAAGCAGCCCTGAGGGCTCCTCCTGGGCACAGAGAGGCGTGGGATGGGTTGGCATCCCTCATCCTGGGGCATAATGAGACACGGAATGGGATGGCATCCCTCATCCTGGGGCACACGAGGGGATGGGATGGCATTCCTCATCNGGAATGGGATGGCATCCCTCATCCTGGGGCACACTGAGGGGATGGGATGGCATCCCTCATCCTGGGCACAACGAGGGGATGGGATGGCATTCCTCATCCTGGGGCACTCTGAGGGGATGGGATGGGATGGCATCCCTCATCCTGGGGCACTCTGAGGGGATGGGATGGGATGGCATTCCTCATCCTGGGCACACTGAGGCATGGGATGGGATGGCATCCCTGCCCCTCCATGCCTGCAGCCACTGGAGGTCACACCAGGACACCCACCTGTGCAGGAGCAATGTCACCCCCATGCCCCAGGAGGACATTTTTATCATCAAAACAAAGGATAAGAGACCTCACAGAACACAGGAGTGACAAGGAAATGTTTTCATCTGTGTTCAGGCCTTTTTTCCCCCCACAGTGCTGCTTGGAAAACCTTTCTTTCCAAGCAGCATACGCTGGGCTGGGGCAGTCCCTGCTAGGAAGGGGAGGGATGGTTTTCCTTAGCAACATGAGGAGCTCGGGTCTCACCTGGGGATGGATCCTTGGTGAAGTCAGGCTGAGGTGTGGGTGGTCCCAGGGAGCTCTCTAAGCCATCTTGCTGCTGCTGTGTGTCACTGTCCCTCCTCCAGACTCCTTCATGCTGTAACCAGCTTGTTATTATCATGGCTTTTATTTAAAACTGCTTGTGCTGAGGAGCTTGAAGTGCTTTTCCACTTTAATTAAGCCTCACTGCACAGGCACAGAGCTTATCACTCTCACCTTGTAGGCTGATGTGGGAGGTAGCAGGGCTCTGCCCAGGGTCATCCATCTGGGCAGTGCCAGGATTGGGCAGAATGCCCCCTTCCAGCCCCCTGACAGCATCCTTGCCATCAGAAACTGCTTCCCAAAAGCTGTCGTCCCAACACACAAACGAAGGGAGCAAACTCCAGTTTGCTTGACTCGAGTCTGGCTTTCAGAAAACTTGTGCATGTTGCAGTCATAAAAAACCCAAAAATAAATAAAAAACAAAACAAAACAAAATTTTAAATAAAAATAAAAACCGAAATAAAAATAAAAACAAAAATAAAATTAAACATAAAAATAAAAATAAAAATAAAAATAAAAATAAAAATAAAAATAAAAATAATGGAAGTGTTACAGTAAGCAACTGTGCTTTATAAGGAAATGTGGTGACACAGGGATAGGATAAGAAAGCCTAATCCTTAGAATGGACAGGGAGTGAGTGCTCAGTTGAGGAGGGCACATTGTCATCATTACAGACATAACCCAGAAACAGTCTCCACAGATTTTGTGTTTTAATTTTGCCCAGATGTCACAGCCTCCCTCGGTCAGGCTGGACAGATGTGTGCCCCCAGAGGCTTCTGAGGGTTCCTTGTCCCACAGCCTGGGCGCAGAGCAGGAGCAGGCACTGGGGCAGAGCTTGCAGGCACCAGAGCCCCAGGGCAGAGTGGGAGGTTTGCCCTGCACCCCACAGCTGCTGCATCTGGGGACACTCACTGCTTTTTCCCTGGTTTCCCAGCCACAGAGGTGTTTTCTCCCCATCCCAGGTAGCCAGGGACATGCAGCAGCTGTGACAGTGGCCATGGTTTCAGGAGCTGTTTAACTCAGTCTTTTATTCAGTGGTAAGAAATGTAAGATATACAAGGAGTATTTGTGGCCCTGCTTTTATTCCAAGGGTGAGAATTCAGAGGGCAAACACCACCAGGACATACTTTGGCCCTTGGAGCACCTTATGGGTGGCCCAGAGCACCAAAAGGTCACTGCCATGAAATCCTTACATTAAAATCAACATTCAACATACAATCTTAACTTAGAACGACAAAAAAACAACTAAACTAAACAGATAGAAAAGCAAAAAGTTTCCGACACCAGATGCAGAAACAGCATCATTACAATCCAGATGAGAAAGGACAAATTACAAAAAATCCACCCCGAGAACTTTCCCTACAATCATGACACAAACACTGGAGACATCCTTGCTACTCTGCCTGTACCCAAAAAATCCACCCCTAGAACTTTCCCTACAATCATGACACAAATACTGGAGGCATCCTTGCTACTCTGCCTGTACCCAGTCTTTGTTGGGCTCAGCTCAGAAGCTGCCAGGATCTGTTTAACCCTGTGGCTGCTGCGTGGCA
The DNA here is from genome assembly GCA_013397895.1 of Origma solitaria. Lineage (NCBI taxonomy): Eukaryota > Metazoa > Chordata > Aves > Passeriformes > Acanthizidae > Origma > Origma solitaria. The sequence continues at coordinate 365,964 of VZRL01002167.1, forward strand.
CTGAGAGCCCATTAGCAAAGCCAGCAGCAGTCACATCCCTCGGTGCTGGCAGCGCAGCCATTTATTCTGCTAAGTAGACAGTGTGTAGTGAAGAGTGTGATGAGAGAGGAGGGAGGGCTGGGCAATGTGGAAAAAGGGATAATTAAAAAAATGGAGGGAAATGCACCCAATTGTAAGGCCTGTTTTCAGGGGTTGTGTTCCTCAGGGTGTGTTCGATATCTCAGGGTGATGGGTTGAGTGAGGGGAAGGGGCAGCTTCAGCCAGACATGGAAAACTCCTTTTCTCCTGCTCCCTCTTCCCACATTTGGCTGGTGTGAAGGACGCATTGACTGTGGTGTGTGAAAGGAAATAATGGATCTTTTTTCATGGTCTTCTTCCACTGAAATCAACTGCTGCTTTGCTCTCAGAGACTTTAAAAACTGAATTTTGGAGGTTGCTGCTTCCCATTTTCCTTCACCTAACGCCCATCCAACAAAACCCCTGGTGCCCGTCAGCTTGAGCTGTGCTGCTGCAAGGACTTTCCTCTGCTGAAAGGAATATCAGTCTGAACCACAACACTGCTTTATTGTTGTGGTTTCCCCTCATTTTATCTGCTCCTGAGCCTCAAGCAAGACAAAGGCCACACCTGGGTTGTGAATCATTGTTTGTTCTTTGCGGTTTTCTCCTGGGTTGCTCTCTGAGGGCTTGCAGACCCCAGCGGGAGATGCTGCTCCAGGCAGGGTCCCTGCCTGCTCGTGCCAGAAACAGAGAACACAGCAGAAATATGGGGAAAGGGCAATAGTGGGGTGGGGAACACAACATGACCGCTTTGCAGCATTGGAATCACAGAATGGTTTGGGATGGAAGGCATTTTGAAGCCCATCCACTGCCAACCCCACTTGCCATGGGCAGGGACACCTTTCCCTCTAGACCAGGTTGTTCCAAGCCCATCCAGCCTGGCCTTGAACATTTCCAGGGACAGAAATGTGCCAATAATATAGAAATCAGCCAAGTTTATTCCTAACAGACTATAAAAAACTTCTCCTGCACTTGGCAAGGAGCAAAGAGAGGCCATACCTCCTGCTGACAGGGGCAGGCACTGGGGAGCCCCAGCTGGGGCCACCAGCTCGTCCCAAGGGTGGTGGTGGGATTTTGTACATCACCATTGCATTTTGGCTGATTGCAAGGCTCCCCACTAGGCTGCCATGCGAATTTCCTGCCTTTTGTCTCCAACATCAGTGCAGTGACAGCACCTGTCTGTTCCCTGCCTGTCCTCTGCCTGTCCCCTGCCTGTTCCCTGCATGTCCTGGCCTGTTCTTCACCTGTTCCCTGCCTGTCCCTGCCCATCCCTGCCTGTCCCTGCCTGTTCCTGTCTGTCCCTGCCCATTCCTTCCTGGTCCCTGCCTGGTCCCTGCCTGTCCCTGCCTGTTC